>CM055120.1:415170194-415658048 GCA_029206835.1 Rana muscosa
TACGTCCTGGCATTGGACCAGTGAGACGTCCATCATAGAAGCCGGTCCAGGAGGTGGAACTTTGCAGCGCCGGGTAAGCGGAAGATCCCCACTCTGTGTAATCCAGTGGTGCTCCCCCCCTCCTTTCCCTCAGAGGCAGCCTGTGCATCACCAGGATCGGCCCTGCAAAGTGGTATCAGGGCAGTTCGACCCTGTATAGCCCCAAGTTCCCGGCCAATCCAAGGCCTTGACATTAGGGGCTAATAAATCCGAAAAAGCAATATGAGACCCGGGGCTTTTTGGGGGCCCACTCGGAGCTATAGCCCCAGTCAGTCCCCATCCCTCCCCCTCCCCCCCACGCTACTGCTCTGAACAGTGCATGATTCAGTTAAAACACATGGTGTTGGCTGCTATTTGTGTGTAAAGTGTTTAGAGTGGACCGACTCCAGTGGACAATCTGCTGGCATTTAGATTGGTGGTGCTTAGGTTGTTGCCCTCAAACTGGAAAATCTCTGCATAGAGCGAGGTTGAGCATGTAGCTGCCAAAGCAGATCAATACAAAGGAGAAAAACACCCTGTACAGTACATAATACTATACAGTGCAAAACCAATACATAGGGATTGAAACATCTATCAAGCAGCTGTAACAAAATTTATGTATGAATTGTATTAGAGGATCTCTTAAACTTTTTTATGTGCTACACCAGTGTCTTTATGTCTTAAATGAATATGGCTATACCTTGCTATTTCCATTCTGCAATGAATCTGAGTTCCTGTATACCATGCACAGCACAGTTCTATTATCATTCAATAATTCCAGTGATCAGCACTGGCACATGATTGTTTGCTCAGGGGCAATCAAAGTTCACAGCTAGTAAGAGAGGCTAAACAACACATAACTGCTTGGCAGTGTGAACAGCAGTAAACACTTGTCAATATTTCACAGTCATATGACTACTGTGTCATAATGACATGTAATATAATGATGTGTACTAGTAAATAGGGGTGAGCAAATGGGCCCCGGTTAAGTTCCCGAGAGGATCTGAGAACCATACATAAAATCAGCTAATACGAACTTAGAACCGAACCTCATTAAACTCAAAAGAGAGGTAAATGTTACATAGTTAGTCAGGTTGAAAAAAGACACAAGTCCATCCAGTTCAACTATAAAAAAATAAAATAATAATATCATACAATCCCATATACCTAATTCTATACCCACAGTTGATCCAGAGGAAGGCGAAAAACCCCAGCAGAGCACGATCCAATTTGCTACAGCAGGGGAAAAAATTCCTTCCTGATCCCCCAAGAGGCAATCGGATATTCCCCGGATCAACTTTACCTATAAATGTTAGTACCCAGTTATATCCAGGCCTTTCTTAAAGCAATCTACTGAGCTGGCCAGAACCACATCTGCAGGGAGTCTATTCCACATTTTCACAGCTCTTACTGTGAAGAAACCTTTCCGTATTAGGAGGTGAAATCTCTTTTCCTCTAGACGTAAAGAGTGCCCCCTTTTCCTTTGTGTTGACCATAAAGTGAATAACTCAAAACCAAGTTCACTATATGGACCCCTTATATATTTGTACATGTTGATCATCATATTCTCCCTTAATCTCCTCTTCTCAAGAGTGAATAAATTCAGTTCCTCTAATCTTTCCTCATAGCTGAGCTCCTCCTTGCCTCTTATCAGTTTGGTTGCCCTTCTCTGCACTTTCTCCAGTTCCCCAATATCCTTTTTGAAAACTGGGGCCCAAAACTGAACTGCATATTCCAGATGAGGTCTTACTAATGATTTGTAGAGGGGCAAAATGACATCTCTCTCTCTGGAGTCCATACCTCTCTTAAAACAAGAAAGGACTTTGCTCACTTTGGAAACCGCAGCTTGGCATTGCATGTGTAGCGATACCTTCACTTAAGAGGGCCGCAGATTAGTTTGGGCCCTGAAGACAGCTCCGCCAACCCCCGGCAATTTACTCAACCCCCTACTGGCACAGTTAGTTTATTGCAACAATATAATTCTTATGCTATATGATCAAACTCAGACACCGAGGCAATAATGAAAGGGGTATCTAATTTACTTTAGATTGTGGTAAAAAAAAAAGGTCAACAGTGGTAACAGTTTACATGAAATAGGTTGCAGAGCCCTGCAGCAATAAACACACTATGCATTAATAGAACAGTAAAGGTGCGCCGCGTGGGCGACCGTTAACTAGGCGCCCTGTGGTGCAGCAACTAAATGAACTATCTATCTAACCAGGCCTGGCTCAGATACCTAAAACTCAGTCTCTAGGGGATGATGGTTTCTTCACCGGCAAGTCTTTAAAGGTGGTGCACATAACAGAACAACATTTGTAATCCAGTGGGAAGATTGTGATAGAACAAACACTTTACTGAAGAACCTCTAAGTTCAACTCTGATATGGATCTCCAGGGAGAGTATCAGATATAAACTTGTGGGCCATGGCAGTCTATAGGCACATCAGCAATAAACAGTATATGGTCTGAGCATACGCTCGCTCACCCCTCCGGACGCGATCCCAGTTCGGGAACTTCCACCGACTGTGTCTTCACACACAGTGTCTCCAGTGATCGGGTCCCCGATCCAACCAAGGCTGTGGATAAGCGAAGTCAGAGGCCACCCAGGCTCGCAGCAGGGTGGAAGGCTCTTTGGTGCTGCACAAGGCCTCAGGCTTCAGGCCTTGCACACCAGCACATCCGCACAGGCGTATCAGTCACTGAAGTCTCGTGTCCCAAAGAGGCCGAGCCCAGCCTCGCCTCCTCCTTTTATAACCACTCCCATGAGTCTCTGGGGTGGAAACATTGTCGAAAGGGGTTCTGGGTAAGGGAGTCTTAAAGGGGACCCCGCTACACACTCCCCCCACTTAAATTTTTTGGTCCCCAAAGAAAATTCTAGCATACACTGCGTACAACCCCAGACAACATTGGATAAGAGGTTGGCATAGGAAATTCCCACCAAAACCGAGGGGTTGAATTCCCTTGCCCACAGGTCACACTATCATGAGTGGCCTCCCTAACTGTGCCAGAGAGTGAGTGGGGGTTGCCCTCTACCAAATGAACAGTGGAGGGATCCGGATTCTCTGCACTCCTCCTGTCAGTGACCACAGAATCTTCTGAGCTCTTCCCCATTTGTGGGTAGGTCAACTTTCTGGGAGGCCTTATGACTCTGCGAGCCCTTTGTTCTCTTGGGGTTTCTGGCTCTGGCACCACAGGCTCCTCTTCTGTAACAGGCTCAGGCGACACGGCAGGCTCTGTAACATCTGCTTCAGGAGCCGAGGGATACATAAGAGTCTCTAGGGTCCTGTTCAGGGTAAATATCACAGGCATCTTCCCAGTAATCTGATGAAGGACTAGATGGGATGAATTCAGCGGCTTCTGCATTCAGTTGTCCATCTATAGTGTCTTCAGTAGTTGGAAGATCTATAGCAGAAGTTCCTTGAGTTGGGGAAGGCCACAGCCAGTCAAGTTCTCTTCCTTCATCTCCACTGAGTTCAGAAGCTTCTCCATCTTCAGCCCGAGAGGTCTGGGACCGAGTGTTTGGCCTGGGGGTATCCAGAATGGAGACTGGTTCAGATGAGACCCTCACTGGAGGTATCCTGACCACTTCAGCAAGTGGGAGCAGGTGGTTTCGATGCCACGACTTCAGTGGTCCTACCTTTCCTTCTGGCTTCAACTTGTAGACAGGTAGGCCCGGCAGCTTCCTACAGATGACATAGGGTTCAGATCTCCATCTGTCTGCAAGTTTGTGTTTTCCAGGGACCCCCAGATTGCGTAGCAGTACTCGGTCCCCGGGCTGTAGGTCCTGCACCCGGACCTTCAAGTCGCAGTTTCTTTTGTTTCGAGCTCCCCTTTGATCTGAGGCCGCTTGAGCTTGTTCATAGGCTACTTTCAGGCTGTGTCTGAGCCTGTCCACATATCCTTTGTGGGATGTGGCTGAGGAATGGTCTAAAGAGGTGCCAAAGGCCAGGTCCACAGGTAACCTTGCTTCTCTCCCAAACATGAGTCGATATGGGGAGTAGCCTGTAGCATCACTGGTGGTGCAGTTGTAAGCGTTGTGAGGGGGTTAACTCGGTAGCGGGTGTGTGTGACCCCCTGGTTGGGCTCCCCACACAAAAACAGGGCCAGCAGACGGAGGTTGTGGTTTTCAAAATCAAAAGGTGCGGTTTATTTCTCTATGTACAGTGACAAAAACACAGCAAAGCCAAAAAGAAACATAAACAAAATAAATCCTGGTCAGCTTGACCTCTGACTAAACATGCAGGTTTCCTAACTAACAACTGGGATCAGCCTGGTGCTGTCCTAGTCCCTAAGTCCCTGGTTTAGTCAATGTCCAAACAAATAGCCACACAGGCTTTTTCTCACCGCACAGGTGTTCACTCTCCCTAGACAGTCCACACAGGTCTGGTTCCAGGCATGAGCAAACACCTAATGAATCTGGGAGTTTTTACAGAGGCCTTAAACGAACTGACAGGCTTCAGCTGGTCTCATCAACTCCCTGCCTGCACGACGCCCAGCCCTCTCCCTAGAGGTATGAGTCATCCATGAGCCCACTAGCCTCAGCTGGGCTTCATCAACTCCCTCCCTAGTTGTATAAGTCGGCATAAAGCCTGAATCTGGGAGAAATATATCTACCCCCCTGGATGCAACCAGGTGACTTTACCTTCCTGCTGTCACATACCCCCCCCTCTTGTTTTAACCTTGGGGTTGGAACACCAGCAATCAGGCATTCATGTACTCGAGACAAAGCATCCACATTCCCCATTTGAACGCCAGGGCGATGCTTTACTGTGAAGTTGAATTCCTGTAGGGCCAGGAACCACCTATTTACTCTTCTATTTGTCTCCTTGTTTTGAGCCATCCACTTTAACGGAGCGTGATCCGTAACCATGTCAAAGTGCCTACCTAGCAGATAGTACCGAAGGGAATCTAGAGCCCACTTCACCGCTAAACACTCCTTTTCAACCGTGGCGTAATTTACCTCATGGGACTTCAACTTCCTGCTGAGGTAAATGACTGGGTGCTCTTCCCCGTTCCAGACCTGGGACAATACTGCTCCTAACCCCACATCTGACGCATCACTTTGTACGACAAAGTCTTTAGAGAAGTCGGGTGAGTACAACACTGGCTGGCTACATAAGGCTTGTTTCAAGAATTGGAATGCTGCCTCAGCCTCGGGGGTCCATTTAATCATGACCGACCCTTTCCCTTTCGTCAGGTTGGTTAGGGGCACAGCCTTAGAAGCAAAGTGGGGAATGAAGCGCCGATAATAACCCGCGATTCCCAGAAAGGCCCGTACCTGCTTCTTGCTGTTGGGACGTGGCCAACTCTGGATGGCCTCGACTTTGTTGAGTTGGGGTTTTATCACTCCCCTGCCAATGGTGTACCCAAGATATTTGGCCTCCTCCTGCCCAATGGTACACTTCTTGGGGTTAGCCGTAAACCCCGCTTCCCGGATAGAGTCTAGGACTGCTTGCACTTTTGGCAGATGTGAGGCCCAATCTGTGCTATGGACAATTACGTCATCCAGGTAAGCCGCAGCATACTTCCGATGGGGCCTCAGTATCTGGTCCATTTTCCGCTGGAATGTGGCCGGCGCATTCTGTAACCCGAACGGCATTCTCTTATATTGGAACGCCCCATCTGGGGTTACAAATGCGGTTTTCTCTTTGGCCGACTTGGCCAGGGGAATTTGCCAATACCCTTTTGTGAGGTCAAGAGTCGTCATGTATCGGGCTGTTCCCAGCCGGTCGATCAACTCATCTATACGTGGCATGGGGTAGGTGTCAAATTTTGTAACTTTGTTCAACTGACGAAAATCGTTACAAAATCGCCAGCTCCCATCCGGTTTAGGCACCAACACAATGGGACTAGACCAATCACTTTGGGACTCCTCTATCACCCCTAAGTTCAGCATTTTCTGTACTTCCTCCCGTATTGCCTCCCGTCGGGCCTCTGGGATCCGATAGGGTTTTAACTTCACCCTTTCACCGGGCGGGGTAATAATATCATGCTCTACCCCAGATGTTTGTCCCGGCAGCTCAGAGAACACCTCCTTGTTGCGAAGCACAAACTCCTTAACCTCCTGTTGTTGGGGTTGTGACAAGGTGGCTGCTATTCCAACCTCCGGAATCACGCAACCAGTTTGAGCTGGTGACCAAGTTTCTGCGACTAGGGACTCTCTATCCCTCCAGGCTTTCAACAGATTAACGTGATATATCTGTTCGGGCTTTCGCCTTCCTGGTTGTCTGACCTTGTAATTCACTTCGCTCACTTTTTCCATTATCTCGTAGGGGCCTTGCCATTTGGCAAGGAATTTACTTTCAACCGTAGGGACAAGTACCAATATCCTATCCCCCGGGGAAAAGGTACGGGTCTTGGCTCCACGGTTGTACACTCTCTGCTGTGCCAACTGCGCTTGGGCCAAATGTTCCTTCACGATGGGCATTACCTGTGCAATTCGATCTTGCATCAGGGCGACATGCTCAATCACACTCCTGTGGGGAGAACTCTCACTTTCCCAAGTTTCCTTGGCAATATCCAACAGCCCTCTTGGGTGTCTCCCATACAGTAACTCAAAGGGGGAGAATCCCGTAGAGGATTGGGGCACCTCCCTAATAGCAAACATCAAATAAGGAAGTAGACAGTCCCAATCCCTTCCATCTCTATCCACCACTTTCTTCAACATTTGTTTTAGGGTTTTGTTGAATCTTTCAACCAGCCCATCGGTTTGGGGGTGATACACAGATGTACGCAATTGCGTCACTTTGAACAATTTACACAGCTCTTTCATAACCCGGGACATAAAGGGTGTACCTTGGTCCGTAAGCAGTTCTTTACAAATACCCACCCGGCTAAAAACAAGAGATAGCTCTTTGGCTATGGTTTTGGCCGAGGTATTTCTGAGAGGGATCGCTTCTGGATAACGGGTGGCATAGTCCATTATAACCAATATGTACTGGTGCCCCCTAGCGGACTTGATTATAGGACCTACCAAATCCATTGCGATTCTCTCAAACGGGACCTCAATGATGGGTAGAGGGACCAGCGGGCTACGGAAATGTGGCATCGGGGCCGACCTCTGACACACAGGGCAGGAGGAACAATAATTTTCTATGTCCTTCATCACCCCAGGCCAATAGAATCTCTGTAATACCCTCTCTCGGGTTTTCTCTGTCCCCAGATGACCTCCAAGAATGTGCCCATGGGCCAACTCCAACACCAACTTCCTGTAAGGTTTGGGCACCACAAGCTGCTCAACGGTTTCTTCTGCCCTTTTTGCCACCCCATACAGTAGGTCCTTCTCTACGCTGAAGTATGGGTAAGTGCAGGTATTATCTGGGTTCACTAACTCGCCATCTATTTCCACTACGTTTTCCCGTGCCTTTATTAGGGCGGGGTCTTTTAACTGTTCTGTGGCAAAATTTTCCCTGTGAACCTCCAGATCAGAAAACTCCACAGACGGTAGGTTTTCGTCTGAGGAGGTGGGCTCCTCTCCAGTTTCTTGAGTCTCCCCTGCCAATACTGACAAGGGAAATTCTGGAGAGTCCTCACCACTCTCAGAGGAGTTCTGGCTATCACATTCCTGGTACATAGGGGCACCAGTGGGGGGGCTCAGGATCATCCCACAGTTCCCAGAACTTCGGAAAATCCCTTCCCACAATGGCATCATGCGGTAATTGAGATACTAACCCCACTGGATGAGAGAGGGTACCTTTGGGGGTCTCGAAACACACTGTAGTCACTGGATACTCTCGGGTGTCCCCATGCACACAAATAACAGCTACCTTGCTATTCCCAGAGACCTCTGTTTTAACTAATTCAGCCTTTATCAGGGTCACAAGGCTACCTGAATCCAGTAATACCACAACATTTCTACCATTAATACACATTTTGCATAAATGTTTCTCAGTTCCCCGAATGGCAGTGCATGCGACTGTCGCACACAGCGACTGACGTCGGTCCGTCAGAAAGTCACATTGCATGGGTTCCTCCACAACCAGGCAATTTGCTGCAATATGTCCCGCTTGCCGGCAGCGGTAGCAAACAATCCATTTGGCTGCCTCTTGAGCCCCTGACTTCCCAGGCTGTTCTCGCCAACCTTTGGGTAGAGCTCCCACCCTCTCACTCTCTCCACCCTCACCCCTTGGAATCCTCTTATCCGCCCCTGGGGATGATCTGGTCTTAGGGTGGAAAGTCCGAGAGTCTCTGGAAGAGGCCGTCAGGTTCTCTGTAGCCAAGTATTTCTCTACACGATCCACAAGACCACCGGCCGTCTCTGGGTCTCCATGGCTTACCCACTTTTGGATGGCAGTAGGAAGAGCTCTCAAAAACCGATCCATTACAACACGTTCCACAATCTCTGGTGCGGACAAAGTCTCTGGCTGTAGCCACTTCCTGCTGGGCTGCAAGGCTCCTTTGCAAACCTGCATTTGTCTGCTGTTGATTGGCATTTGCTAGAGCCAGCTGTTTCAGTATCTCCTCCATGCTGGCTTAAAAAAACTGCCTGTATTCTCCACCAACTGTGAGGGGGTTAACTCGGTAGCGGGTGTGTGTGACCCCCTGGTTGGGCTCCCCACACAAAAACAGGGCCAGCAGACGGAGGTTGTGGTTTTCAAAATCAAAAGGTGCGGTTTATTTCTCTATGTACAGTGACAAAAACACAGCAAAGCCAAAAAGAAACATAAACAAAATAAATCCTGGTCAGCTTGACCTCTGACTAAACATGCAGGTTTCCTAACTAACAACTGGGATCAGCCTGGTGCTGTCCTAGTCCCTAAGTCCCTGGTTTAGTCAATGTCCAAACAAATAGCCACACAGGCTTTTTCTCACCGCACAGGGGTTCACTCTCCCTAGACAGTCCACACAGGTCTGGTTCCAGGCATGAGCAAACACCTAATGAATCTGGGAGTTTTTACAGAGGCCTTAAACGAACTGACAGGCTTCAGCTGGTCTCATCAACTCCCTGCCTGCACGACGCCCAGCCCTCTCCCTAGAGGTATGAGTCATCCATGAGCCCACTAGCCTCAGCTGGGCTTCATCAACTCCCTCCCTAGTTGTATAAGTCGGCATAAAGCCTGAATCTGGGAGAAATATATCTACCCCCCTGGATGCAACCAGGTGACTTTACCTTCCTGCTGTCACAGCGTGTACTATAGCTGCTATGTGTTTGCTCCAATGTTGTTTCTTCTCACTATCCAGAGTTCCCAACATGTTGAGCAGGGTTCGGTTAAACCTCTCTGGCTGAGCATCTCCCTGTGGGTGATAAGGTGTGGTTCGAGTTTTCTTGATTCCTAATGAATCCAGGAGTTTCCGGATCAGTCGACTCTCAAAGTCCCTTCCTTGATCTGAATGAAGTCGCTGGGGCAGCCCATAATGGACAAAATACTTCTCCATAAGTACCTTGGCTACTGTGGAAGCCTTCTGGTCTTTGGTTGGGAAAGCTTGGGCATACCGGGTGAAATGATCGGTTATCACCAGAACATTTCCTAATCCACTCAGGTCGGGTTCGAGGCAGAGGAAATCAATGCATACCAGATCCATTGGACCTTGACTTTGTAGATGGCCCATTGGGGCAGCTTGATGGGGTAAAGTCTTCCTCTGGATGCAGCGTGCACATGAATGGCAGTACTCTTCCACTTCTGCCCTCATGCAGGGCCAATAGAACCGACTTCTGACAAGTTGAAAGGTCCTTTCCGCCCCTAGGTGGCCGTGATTGTCATGTAGGGCAATCAGAACAGTCTCTCGATGTTTCTCCGGAAGAAACAATTGCCATTTATCTTCCAGGTCATCAGAGGGGCCCCTTCGGTAGACCACTCCCCGATGCACCTGTAACCTGTCCCACTCGTTCCTCAACAGGCGAGCTTCCTTTGAGGAGTGACTCAGGAGTCTGTTTGGATCCTGATTCTCCAGGGCTTCCAGAACCAATTTCCCCATGGGGTATTCTAATTGGTCGCATCTTAGTTCCTTCTTGGACAACTTTGGCAGATGGTCTTCTTCCAGTTGAGTTACTCCACAGTATTGTTTGGGGACTCCTACCATGGTAACTCCTATCTCTTCCGCCCTTGAGCCTCCTCTGGCTTGCAATTCAGCCCCCTGACAAAGGGCCCGCACCCCGTCAGGTGCCACTTGAGTCCAGTCTTCCATGTCAATGGTGGGGCCATGAGATCTCCTGGACAGAGCGTCTGCATCTCGATTTCCAATCCCTGGCCTGTACTTTAGGCTGAAATTTAATCCAGACAATGCGGCCAGCCACCTGTGTCCACTGGCGTCCAGCCTTGCTGTAGTGAAAAGGTAAGTAGGGGGGTTGTTGTCGGTCTTCACAGTGAACTCCGCCCCATACAGGTAGTCTTTGAGCTTGTCTACTACCGCCCACTTAAGGGCCAGGTACTCCAGCTTGTGAGTGGGATAGTTCTTCTCGGAGGGGGTCAGGCTCCTGCTCACATAGGCAACAGGCCGCAGTTGTCCTTCGTGTTCTTGGTAAAGTACTCCTCCCAGACCATCATGACTAGCATCTACGTGTAGTTCATAGGGTTTGGTCGGGTCTGCGTAGGCCAAGACTGGGGCAGTGGTTAGGTTCTTCTTCAACGCCTGGAAGGCCTCTTCACACTTTTGGTTCCACTGATCTTTGACTGACTCTCCCGGCTTCCTGGGCCCTGAGTCGTCCTCTTCCCCTTCGGTCTTGAGTAGTTCATTCAATGGCCTAGACAGTTGTTGGAGTATAGCCTCAATTATGAACAATAATCATAAGCAAAAAATAGTGCCATCATCCATAATGATTGATAAAGAAGAAAAGCCTAATGAACAAGGGGTGATGGCTGCTAGTACCATCCTACCCATGGATGATCAAATAGGAAGAAAATTGGATTTTTCTAGGCAATGATTGAGTGACACTGATGTCTAGTATAAAAATATATATTTATTACATAAAGGAAAATACGATTACAGTTACATTAAAACCATAAGCCGACCCCACAACAAAAAATAGGTAGCAGAGCCACCATCACCGTCTATTAGGAGTGGAGGGGGCAGTGAACCTCAACCGGTTTCGCGGTTAACACCGCTTCTTCAGGAGGGTCTATACAAACATAGTAGGAGAAATATGTGTAAAAAACTAGCAAAAGAATTATAAACAGCATAATACACACAGTATACTTTGATACAGTAACAGTAACATAATTAGCCAATGCTGTGATCTGCTCACCATGAGACGTGAGTCCTAGCAATTCGGGCGAATCCTTCCACAAACCTCCTGTAATAGGAGCAGAACCCTAAGAAGGATCTGAGTTCTGTTACTGTGGTGGGTCGTGGCCAGGAGGTAACTGCCTCCAATTTCTCAGGGTCCGTAGCCACCCCTTCTTCAGACACTATGTGCCCCAGATAGTTCACAGAAGACTGGTAGAACTGACACTTCTCAGGCGAAAGCTTGAGTCCCTCCTCACTAAGTCTCCTCAACACTTTTTCCAGCCTCTCCTCGTGTTCCTCCAAGGTTCTCCCGAAGACAATGACATCGTCCAGGTATACAAGGACTTCAATAAGGTTCATGTCTCCTACAGTCTTCTCCATGAGACATTGGAAGGTAGTAGGAGCTCCAGACAGTCCCTGGGGCATTCGATCAAACTCAAAGAACCCCACTGGGGTTATGAAGGCTGTCTTCTCCTTGTCTTCTGTATGCATAGGGATCTGATAGTATCCACTCTTCAGATCCATAACGCTGAACCACTTGGCTCCAGACAAAGTCTGTAAAGCGTCCTCTATCCTCGGAGTGGTGTACTGGTCGGGTATGGTTCTCCTGTTGAGAGTCCTGTAGTCTATACAGAGCCTCAATGACCCATTCTTCTTCCTGACCACCACTATCGGGGAGGCATAGGGGCTTCTAGGCTCCCGGATCACACCAGTCCTCTTGAGTTCTGCTAGTTGTTCCCTTAGATCCTCCAGATCTGCTAGTGGGACCCGCCTGACCCTCTCTCTGAAGGGCTTGTCTTCTTGGAGGCGGATCCGATGGGTGGCACTCCTTGCACACCCCACATCGAACTCATCTCTGGAGAAGATCTTCTCCCATCTGGTCAACTGGGCCTTGGCTCTCTCTTTCCAAGCCCTGGGCAGATTCGGGTTTTCCATGGACAGCTTTTCCCAAACATCTCCTCCTTCACCCGTCCCCTTGACTTCTGACAAGTTGACAGGGGCAGCAGGGCTCACCTGGCCCAGCAGCATCCTGGCTGGGATTTCCATGGGGCCATCTGTAGTGTTCCTAACACTCACCGGAACTCTACAATGGGCCTTCTTCAGGGCCTTCAGTGGAATCACTTCTGGTATCACTTCCAGACCGGGGGACTCTTCCCTTGGGTCGGACTCCAACATGACAAAGGGTCCAGGCTGCTCCCAAGTAAGCTTCACAGTGGCTCTGAGACAGGTTACTTCGCCAGGCTGCAACACTACCCCTTCTCTTCCAAGTCTCCACACCTTCCCTATCCCCTCTCCAGGGGTCTTCTGCTCTAGGACCAGCCGTTTGTAGGCCGTCTTCAGCATGGGGTGGATCTTGGTGGCCACTTGCCCCTTCTCTTCCACTAGAGGGGTCAGGAGTCTTCGGACCAGGTCCGTGTTTGTCCCTATTATAAGGGAACTCTTGTTGGCTCCTGGCGGTCGAGGGCACACAACAGCCAGGGTGTCAAACACTTCGGCCTTCCCAGCCATGGATGGGTCAAAAGTCATCTTGACGGGCAGATAGCCATCGTAGGGGAAACTCTGGGTTCCAATCCCACATATTTCCAGTTCCTCTATCTTCTGGATGGGCAGGTGACTCAAGTGTTTATCATAGAAATCCCGGTATAATAGGGTCACTTGTGCCCCAGTATCCAAGATTGCTCTGGTGTAGACTCCCTCCACTTGAATGGGCACTATAGGAGATGGGCCTACCAGCTTCTCCGGATATGGCCTGGCAGGGGTCGCCTTCTTCTGGCCCTTTCCCTTCGTCCAACTCCCTTTGGACTTTAATCTTTCTTGAGCCTGGTATGCATTGATTTCCCTCCTTTCAATGGGTGTACCGACCCGCTGAGGGATACTATTGTTTTTCTTAGGTGTGCACCCCCTCTGGGGAGTGCTGTGCCTCTTCTGAGGGGTCTTGCCCCCTTTCTCTGGGGTGTATCTCTGTTGAGGAATGTTGTGTTTCCTCTGAGGTGTTTTATCTCCTCTTTTCTTCTGCTTCGCATTCAGCTTGGAGCTCACTGAAGGTGATAGGCACCCGGTTGACTCCTTCACCGGGGCCCTCTGAAGTTTCCCGCCGGCTTGCGGTTGTCCGTTTTCTTCTTCTTGGGACTGGAACATGTAGCTGCAATATGGCCAATTCCTCCACAGTTAAAGCAGACTATATCTCCCCATTCTTGTAAAGATGCGGGTGCAGAGGGAATTGGGAATAGTTCCTTCCGTGGTACTTCTCTCCTGGGACCCTCTGGGTCTTTTGCCATCAGAGAGGTCAACATTTCTAACACCTTGGACATTTGTGATTTTAAAGTGTCTACCTCTGAGTCTCTTTCAGGAGTCATCACTGGGTTGACTAACACCTGTGCGGGGACAACATTTGTCTTAATCATTTGCTGGTCCTGTTGTAGTGCCTCCTCATCTCTGATGATTTTTATCAAATCAGCATAAGTCAGTAACATTCCTCCTCCTGAGGTTTTCAGGTGCAGCCAGAATGGATCCGAGCGCAACGCTCCCTTTAAGACTTGCTTCATTCTTGCCGCATCTGTATCTTGGGGCTTCATTCCCTTCTTCAACACAATCTTGCACAGCAACCTGTTCAGTCTCCCAACATACTCTGAAAGTTTCTCCCTTGGCTGTTGGAAAGTATGTTCAAATTGGTAGACCATCTCTGTCACCTTTTCCAATTGACCAAACTCTTCCTGTAGCATGGCTAGACAGTCTTGAGCCGTGCAATCTGTATTCCCAAACCGAAAACTTTTCACTGCTTCTGCTGCTGCGCCTTTGAGGCATTCTATCACTCGTTGCCTCTTCTGCGCTTCAGGCACCTCCCATGCCTCTACTGCTTGTAATGCCTGTTCCACCCAGGTATCAAAATCTTCCACCCCTGCAGGGACAGGGAGCTTCCCTGAGAATGTCTTCAGTCTCCGGTAGCTAGTCTCTACATGCACCGTGTTTTGCTTCTGACATTTGATTAGCAGATCCCCTATTGCCTTTATCAATTCTGGTGATATAGCAGTGGCAGGTGCGGGTGCCACCGGGGGTGTCACCCCGTCTCCTCTTTCTGGTGAGGTACGGGCCGCAGCCTGCGGTGATCCCATCAGTGATGGTTCCTTCTTTATAGTGTGACAGCAGGAAGGTAAAGTCACCTGGTTGCATCCAGGGGGGTAGATATATTTCGCCCAGATTCAGGCTTTACGCCGACTTATACAACTAGGTGGAGAGTTGTATAAGCCCAGCTGGGGCTAGTGGGCTCATGGATGACTCATACCTCTAGGGAGAGGGCTGGGCGTCGTGCAGGCAGGGAGTTGATGAGACCAGCTGAAGCCTGTCAGTTCGTTTAAGGCCTCTATAAAAACTCCCAGATTCATTAGGTGTTTGCTCATGCCTGGACCCAGACCTGTGTGGACTGTCTAGGGAGAGTGAACCCCTGTGCGGTAAGACAAAGCCTGTGTGGCTATTTGCTTGGACATTTAAAACCAGGGACTTAGGGACTAGGACAGCACTAGGCTGATCCCAGTTGTTAGTTAGGAAACCTGTATGTTTAGTCAGAGGTCAAGTTGACCAGGATTTATTTTGTTTATGTTTCTTTTGCTTTGCTGTGTTTTGTCACTGTAAATAGAAAATAAACCGCACCTTTTTGATTTTGAAAACCACAACCTCCGTTTGCTGGGCCTGTTTTTGTGTGGGGAGCCCATCCCGGGGGTCACCCACACCCGCTGCCGAGCTAACTCCCTCACAGTTGGTGGAGAACCAGTGGCAGTTTTTTTTTAAGCCAGCATGGAGGAGATACTGAAACAGCTGGCTCTAGCAAATGCCAATCAACAGCAGACAAATGCAGGTTTGCAAAAGAGCCTTGCAGCTCATCAACAGAGCCTTGCAGCTCAACAACAGAACTTCGCAGCCCAGCAGCAAGCTCATCAACAGAGCCTTGCAGCCCAGCAGCAAGCTCATCAACAGAGCCTTGCAGCCCAGCAGCAGACAAACGCAACTTTGCAACAGAGTCTGGAGGCTCAGCAACAAGCCCAGCAGCAATCTGAGGCCCGCTTCATAGACCTGTTGCAGAAGCAAGAGCAGAGACTACAACAACAGATGGAAGCAGTAATGCAGCAACGTCCGCAGACCAGTGAGGAAAGCCGTCCCACTAATACCGCGTCCTTTGGGGTGAGTCGTTTATTGACAAAAATGACTGGAGAGGATGATCCAGAGGTATTTTTGACCACATTTGAAAGGACCGCTGAAAGAGAAAAGTGGCCTGAGGAGCAGTGGGCTGGACTGGTGGCTCCTCTGTTAACTGGTGAATCGCAGAAAGCTTACTATGACCTAGAGCCTAACCAAGCAAAAGACTATGTGATGCTAAAAGCTGAAATATTGGCAAGGCTGGGTGTCACCCTGGCTGTCCGGGCTCAGCGTGTGCATAACTGGACTTTCCAGCTTGGAAAACCCCCCAGGTCTCAAATGTATGATCTCATTCACCTGAGCAGAAAGTGGCTACAGCCAGAGACTTTGTCCGCACCAAAGATTGTGGAACGTGTTGTAATGGATCGGTTTTTGAGAGCTCTTCCTACTGCCATCCAAAAGTGGGTAAGCCATGGAGACCCAGAGACGGCCGGTGGTCTTGTGGATCGTGTGGAGAAATACTTGGCTACAGAGAACCTGACGGCCTCTTCCAGAGACACTCGGACTTTCCACCCTAAGACCAGACCATCCCCAGGGGCGGATAAGAGGATTCCAAGGGGTGAGGGTGGAGAGAGTGAGAGGGTGGGAGCTCTACCCCAAGTTTGGCGAGAACAGCCTGGGAAATCAGCGGCTCAAGAGGCGGCAAGAAGGATCGTTTGCTACCGCTGCCGGCAAGCGGGACATATTGCAGCCAATTGCCCGGTTGTGGAGGAACCCATGCAGTGTGACTTTCTGACGGGCAGACGTCAGTCGCTGTGTGCGACAGTCGCATGCACTGCCATTCGAGGAACTGAGAAACATTTATGCAAAATGTGTGTTAATGGTAGAAATGTTGTGGTATTGCTGGATTCAGGTAGCCTTGTGACCCTGATAAAGGCTGAGTTAGTTAAAACAGAGGTCTCTGGGAATAGCAAGGTAGCTGTTATTTGTGTGCATGGGGACACCCGAGAGTATCCAGTGACTACAGTGTGTTTCGAGACCCCCAAAGGTACCCTCTTTCATCCAGTGGGCTTAGTATCTCAGTTACCGCATGACGCCATTGTGGGAAGGGATTTTCCGAAGTTCTGGGAACTGTGGGATGATCCTGAGCCCCCCACTGGTGCCCCTATGTACCAGGAATGTGATAGCCAGAACTCCCCTGAGAGTGGTGAGGACTCTCCGGAATTTCCCTTATCAGTATTGGCAGGGGAGACTCAAGAAACTGGAGAGGAGCCCACCTCCTCAGACGAAAACCTACCGTCTGTGGAGTTTTCTGATCTTGAGGTTCACAGGGAAAACTTTGCCACAGAACAGTTGAAAGACCCCGCCCTAATAAAGGCACGGGAAAACGTAGTGAAAATAGATGGCGAGTTAGTGAACCCAGATAATACCTGCACTTACCCATACTTCAGCGTAGAGAAGGACCTACTGTATCGGGTGGCAAAAAGGGCAGAAGAAACCGTTGAGCAGCTTGTGGTGCCCAAACCTTACAGGAAGTTGGTGTTGGAGTTGGCCCATGGGCACATTCTTGGAGGTCATCTGGGGACAGAGAAAACCCGAGAGAGGGTATTACAGAGATTCTATTGGCCGGGGGTGATGAAGGACATAGAAAATTATTGTTCCTCCTGCCCTGTGTGTCAGAGGTCGGCCCCGATGCCACATTTCCGTAGCCCGCTGGTCCCTCTACCCATCATTGAGGTCCCGTTTGAGAGGATCGCCATGGATTTGGTAGGTCCTATAATCAAGTCCGCTAGGGGGCACCAGTACATATTAGTTATAATGGACTATGCCACCCGTTATCCAGAAGCGATCCCTCTCCGAAATACCTCGGCCAAAACCATAGCCAAAGAGCTATCTCTTGTGTTTAGCCGGGTGGGTATTTGTAAAGAACTGCTTACGGACCAAGGTACACCCTTTATGTCCCGGGTTATGAAGGAGCTGTGTAAATTGTTCAAAGTGACGCAATTACGTACATCTGTGTATCACCCCCAAACCGATGGGCTGGTTGAAAGATTCAACAAAACCCTAAAACAAATGTTGAAGAAAGTGGTGGATAGAGATGGAAAGGATTGGGACTGTCTACTTCCTTATCTGATGTTTGCTATTAGGGAGGTGCCCCAATCCTCTACGGGATTCTCCCCCTTTGAGTTACTGTATGGGAGACACCCAAGAGGGCTGTTGGATATTGCCAAGGAAACTTGGGAAAGTGAGAGTTCTCCCCACAGGAGTGTGATTGAGCATGTCGCCCTGATGCAAGACCGAATTGCACAGGTAATGCCCATCGTGAAGGAACATTTGGCCCAAGCGCAGTTAGCACAGCAGAGAGTGTACAACCGTGGAGCCAAGACCCGTACCTTTTCCCCGGGGGATAGGATACTGGTACTTGTCCCTACGGTTGAAAGTAAATTCCTTGCCAAATGGCAAGGCCCCTACGAGATAATGGAAAAAGTGAGCGAAGTGAATTACAAGGTCAGACAACCAGGAAGGCGAAAGCCCGAACAGATCTATCACGTTAATCTGTTGAAAGCCTGGAGGGATAGAGAGTCCCTAGTCGCAGACACTTGGTCACCAGCTCAAACTGGTTGCGTGATTCCTGAGGTTGGAATAGCAGCCACCTTGTCACAACCCCAACAACAGGAGGTTAAGGAGTTTGTGCTTCGCAACAAGGAGGTATTCTCTGAGCTGCCGGGACAAACATCTGGGGTAGAGCATGACATCATTACCCCGCCCGGTGAAAGGGTGAAGTTAAAACCCTATCGGATCCCAGAGGCCCGACGGGAGGCAATACGGGAGGAAGTACAGAAAATGCTGAACTTAGGGGTGATAGAGGAGTCCCAAAGTGATTGGTCTAGTCCCATTGTGTTGGTGCCTAAACCGGATGGGAGCTGGCGATTTTGTAACGATTTTCGTCAGTTGAACAAAGTTACAAAATTTGACACCTACCCCATGCCACGTATAGATGAGTTGATCGACCGGCTGGGAACAGCCCGATACATGACGACTCTTGACCTCACAAAAGGGTATTGGCAAATCCCCCTGGCCAAGTCGGCCAAAGAGAAAACCGCATTTGTAACCCCAGACGGGGCGTTCCAATATAAAAGAATGCCGTTCGGGTTACAGAATGCGCCGGCCACATTCCAGCGGAAAATGGACCAGATGCTGAGGCCCCATCGGAAGTATGCTGCGGCTTACCTGGATGACGTAATTGTCCATAGCACAGATTGGGCCTCACATCTGCCAAAAGTGCAAGCAGTCCTGGACTCTGTTCGGGAAGCGGGGTTTACGGCTAACCCCAAGAAGTGTACCATTGGGCAGGAAGAGGCCAAATATCTTGGGTACACCATTGGGAGGGGAGTAATAAAACCCCAACTCAACAAAGTCGAGGCCATCCAGAGTTGGCCACGTCCCAACAGCAAGAAGCAGGTACGAGCCTTTCTGGGAATCGCTGGGTATTATCGGCGATTCATTCCCCACTTTGCTTCTAAGGCTGTGCCCCTAACCAACCTGACGAAGGGGAAAGGGTCGGTCATGATTAAATGGACCCCCGAGGCTGAGGCAGCATTCCAATTCTTGAAACAAGCCTTATGTAGCCAGCCAGTGTTGTACTCACCCGACTTCTCTAAAGACTTTGTCGTACAAAGTGATGCGTCAGATGTGGGGTTAGGAGCAGTATTGTCCCAGGTCTGGAACGGGGAAGAGCACCCAGTCATTTACCTCAGCAGGAAGTTGAAGTCCCATGAGGTAAATTACGCCACCGTTGAAAAGGAGTGTTTAGCGGTGAAGTGGGCTCTAGATTCCCTTCGGTACTACCTGCTAGGTAGGCACTTTGACTTGGTTACGGATCACGCTCCGTTAAAGTGGATGGCTCAAAACAAGGAAACAAATAGAAGAGTGAATAGGTGGTTCCTGGCCCTCCAGGAATTCAACTTCACAGTAAAGCATCGCCCTGGCGTTCAAATGGGGAATGTGGATGCTTTGTCTCGAGTACATGAATGCCTGATTGCTGGTGTTCCAACCCCGAGGTTAAAACAAGAGGGGGGGTATGTGACAGCAGGAAGGTAAAGTCACCTGGTTGCATCCAGGGGGGTAGATATATTTCGCCCAGATTCAGGCTTTACGCCGACTTATACAACTAGGTGGAGAGTTGTATAAGCCCAGCTGGGGCTAGTGGGCTCATGGATGACTCATACCTCTAGGGAGAGGGCTGGGCGTCGTGCAGGCAGGGAGTTGATGAGACCAGCTGAAGCCTGTCAGTTCGTTTAAGGCCTCTATAAAAACTCCCAGATTCATTAGGTGTTTGCTCATGCCTGGACCCAGACCTGTGTGGACTGTCTAGGGAGAGTGAACCCCTGTGCGGTAAGACAAAGCCTGTGTGGCTATTTGCTTGGACATTTAAAACCAGGGACTTAGGGACTAGGACAGCACTAGGCTGATCCCAGTTGTTAGTTAGGAAACCTGTATGTTTAGTCAGAGGTCAAGTTGACCAGGATTTATTTTGTTTATGTTTCTTTTGCTTTGCTGTGTTTTGTCACTGTAAATAGAAAATAAACCGCACCTTTTTGATTTTGAAAACCACAACCTCCGTTTGCTGGGCCTGTTTTTGTGTGGGGAGCCCATCCCGGGGGTCACCCACACCCGCTGCCGAGCTAACTCCCTCACAATAGTTACTGCGGGCGCCAACCTATAGGTTCTGTTGTCTGGCGTCTTTACACACTTGCGCTTGCAAGCCTCTGGTATCCCGTCCCCGTACTCCACTAGTGCATACTGATATTAGGTGTCTGGGTCTGACTTTATATCTATCACCCATGGTGTGTGATCTGGGGACACTAACTTCATTAACTCCTCTACCATCTCAGTCTTCCATTCCTCCCCTGGGAGGCTGATGACTATCGAGTTGTCTGGCTCTGCCCTAGAGGCTTTGCACCACTCTTCTATTGCTTGTGGGTCCATGCCGGCACCTCTGGCGTTCAACTGCTGTATCAGGATCCCGGACGAGAACCCCCACGTGTAGCGATACCTTCACTTAAGAGGGCCGCAGATTAGTTTGGGCCCTGAAGACAGCTCCGCCAACCCCCGGCAATTTACTCGACCCCCTACTGGCACAGTTAGTTTATGGCAACAATATAATTCTTATGCTATATGATCAAACTCAGATACCGAGGCAATAATGAAAGGGGTATCTAATTTACTTTAGATTGCGGTAAAAAAAAGGTCAACAGTGGTAGCAGTTTACATGAAATAGGTTGCAGAGCCCTGCAGCAATAAACACACTATGCATTAATAGAACAGTAAAGGCGCGCCGAGTGGGCGACCGTTAACTAGGCGCCCTGTGGCGCAGCAACTAAATGAACTATCTATCTAACCAGGCCTGGCTCAGATACCTAAAACTCAGTCTCTAGGGGATGATGGTTTCTTCACCGGCAAGTCTTTAAAGGTGGTGCACATAACAGAACAACATTTGTAATCCAGTGGCAAGATTGTGATAGAACAAACACTTTACTGAAGAACCTCTGAGTTCAACTCTGATATGGATCTCCAGGGAGAGTATCAGATATAAACTTGTGGGCCACGGCAGTCTATAGGCACATCAGCAATAAACAGTATATGGTCTGAGCATACGCTCGCTCACCCCTCCGGGAACTTCCACCGACCGTGTCTTCACACTCAGTGTCTCCAGCGATCGGGTCCGCGATCCAACCAAGGCTGTGGATAAGTGAAGTCAGAGGCCACCCAGGCTCGCAGCAGGGTGGAAGGCTCTTTGGTGCTGCACAAGGCCTCAGGCTTCAGGCCTTGCACACCAGCACATCCGCACAGGAGGATCAGTCACTGAAGTCTCGTGTCCCAAAGAGGCCGAGCCCAGCCTCGCCTCCTCCTTTTATAACCCCTCCCATGAGTCTCTGGGGTGGAAACATTGCCGAAAGGGGTTCTGGGTAAGGTAGTCCTGGGAGTCTTAAAGGGGACCCCGCTACACATGCTATTATTGAGCTTATGATCTACCAAAACCCCCATATCCTTCTCCACTACGGATCCCCCCCCCGTTGTACTCCCCCTAGTATGTATGATGCATTCATATTCTTAGCCCCCATAACTTTACATTTTTCAACATTAAACCTCATCTGCCACATAGTCGCCCAATTAGACAGAGCATTGAGGTCGGCTTGTAAATTGGCGACATCCTGTAAGGATGTTATTCCACTGCATAGCTTAGTGTCATCTGCAAAGACAGAAATGTTACTTTTGATCTCAGAATCAATATCATTTATAAAGATATTAAAAAGTAAGGGTCCCAACACTGAACCTTGGGGTACACCACTGATAACCTTAGACCATTCAGAGTAAGAATCATTAACCACGACTCTCTGAATTCTGTCTTTTAGCCAGTTTTCTATCCATTTACAAACTGATATTTCCAATCCTGTAGACTTTACCTTACACATGAGCCGTGTGTGCGGAACTGTATCGAACGCTTTTGCAAAATCCAAGTATACCACGTCCACAGCCACCCCTCTGTCCAAGGTTTTACTTACCTCTTCATAAAAAGAAATCAGGTTTGTCTGACAACTTCTGTCTTTCATGAATCCGTGCTGTCTGTTGCTTAAAATATTTTTTTCCAGCAAGAACTCATCTATGTGGTCTTTTATTAATCTCTCCAGTATCTTCCCAACTATAGAAGTTAAACTAACAGGTCTATAGTTACTTGGTAAAGACTTTGTTCCCTTTTTAAATATAGGCACCACGTTGGCCCTGCGCCAATCCAGTGGTACTATTCCTGTCATTAATGAGTCCCTAAAAATTAGATACAATGGCTTTGAAATTACAGAGCTCAATTCTTTTAGGATCCGTGGGTGTATGCCATCTCGTCCAGGTGCTTTATCCACCTTTATTCTGTGTAAATATTTCTGGACCATATCACTTTTGAGCCATTGTGGATTTGGGGCTGTGTTACTACCACCCCCATTTTGGACATGAGCTCCCCCATGCTCCTTTGTATACACAGAGCTGAAGAAAGTATTAAAAAAATTTGCCTTCTCTTTGTCCCCAGTCACCCACTCTAGATTATTTTGTAAAGGGCCTACATGCTCAGACTTGACCTTTTTACTATTACTATTAATGTTATTTTTTATTTGCCATTTTCAAGGCTAATAGACAAAGTATTGTTGAAAAAAGGACATGGGGTGCTGGGCAATGGCGGTGCATCCATAACGGGCGCACGGGCGCTGCCCCCTCTCTCCTGTTAGAGAGGACGGGAGAAGACATCGAGGAGCGTGGATGTAGAGGACGCCACCGTGACCTGCTGCGAGACAGGTAAGTCCCGGGCGATGCACACTGGCAGTATTTGATGGAGCACAGTAGCGGCAATTGATGGGCACATTGACAGCAATTGATTGACACACTGGCAGCAATTGATGGGTACAGTAACTGCGTTTGATGGCACAGTGGCGGCAATTTATGGGCACAGTGGCTGCGTTTGATGGGCACAGTGGCTGCGTTTGATGGGCACAGTGGCTGCGCTTGATGGGCACATTGGCTGCGCTTGATGGGCACAGAGGCTGCGCTTGATGGACACAGAGGCTGCATTTGATGGGCACAGTGGCTGCGTTTGATGGCTGAGTGGCTGCGTTTGATGGGCACAGTGGCTGCGTTTAATAGCACAGTAGCTGCGTTTGATGGGCACAGTGGCTGCAATTGATGGTTTTTATTTTTTTAGTTTATTTGCGCCCTCCCAAAAATTTTGAGCACTAGCCGCCACTGGTGCTGGGCATTGACATAGGGGACATATACCAATGCAAAAACATTTTTAACCACTTGCTTACAGTGCCCTTATAACCCCTTTCTGCCCAGGCCAATTTTCAGCTTTCAGTGCTCTCACACTTGAAATTTTTTGCATTTTTTTCACACAAATAGAGCTTTCTTTTGGTGGTATTTAATCACCACTGGGTTTTTTATTTTTTGCTAAATAAACAAAAAAAGACCAAAAAAAAAAAACTAAAAGTTTTTTTATATTTTGTTATAAAATTTTGCAAACGGGTAATTTTTCTCTTTTACTGATGGGCACTAATGAGGTGGCACTGACAGGCTGCACTGATGGGCATTGATAGGCTGCACTGATGAGGCGGCACTGATGGGCAGCACGGAGAGGTAGCACTGACAGGTGGCACTGATAGGCAGGACTGATAAGTGAAACCGATGATGGGCCGATGATGGACCGATGATGGGCACTGATTGGCGGCAGTGGCACTAATGGGTGCCACTGGTGGACACTAGCAGCACTGATGGGCACTGATTAGCAGCACTGGAGGGCACTGATTAGCAGCAGTATCCAAAAGGAAGAGGCCTTGGGGCAGGACCACCAGATGTGAAAAAGAGCGTCATGTTCACTACAACCCCAAAAGCATGTCGGGGAGGAGTTAGGGACAAATCACATCCAACACACTACTAGTTTATAAGTGTTTTCCTGAGCTAAGACGTTTTAGTAGCATGTGGAGCTGGCCAATCAGATTTTATTCCAGTCTGCATGGTCAAGAGTTTTGCCCAGGTCTTTTTCCCACTATGGGGTTTTCATAAGTGAGGAGAAGTAAGGGGGAATCAAGAATTCCCGACAATGGCAAATGAGAGGAGATAAGGTTGTAGCAATATTTCACTAGATCTCATGGCTGAAGAGACTGTAATAAGTAGTGATGAGCCGAACACCCCCGGGTTCGGTTCGCACCAGAACCCGCGAACGGACCGAAAGTTCGTACGAACATTAGAACCCTATTAAATGCAATGGATGCGAACGTTCGAATTCTAAAGTGCTAATTATAACGACTATTATGCATGTTATTGTCCTAAAAAGGGTTTGGGAACCCGGGTTCTGCACCAGGGGACATGTATCAATGCAAAAAGAAGTTTTAAAAACGGTCGTTTTTCGGGAGCAGTCATTTTAATGATGCATAAAGTGAAAAAAAAAAGTCAAATATTCCTTTAAATATCGTACCTGGGGGGTGTCTAAAGTATGCCTGTGAAGTGCCACGTGTTTCCCGTGTTTAGAACTGTCCCTGCACAAAATGACACTTCTAAAGGAAAAAAAAGCCATTTAAAACTGCTTGCGGCTTTAATGTAATGTCTGGTCCCGGTAATATGGATGAAAATCTTTAAGAAAAATGGCATAGCTACCCCATGACCCCCCCCCCCCCCTACCCCAGCCCATTACCAGCCCCTTTGGGTCTTGTATGGATATTAAGGGGAACACCGCACACAAAATAAAAAAGGCCCTATATACTCTGAACAGCCGTATACAGGCGGTGCATACAAGACAGGGACTGTAGGTTTGTTCTTATGTAGAATGTGTTTGTAATTTTGAACAGGTACATTGTTTAAGTGTAGCTCCAGCCCAAAAATCTATTTTTAAACTTTTTGGAAAACATAGGTAAGGGTTATCACCCCTGTAACATTTGTTTTGCTGTCTGTGCCCCTGTTCAGAACATTTCACCTCACTTTCCGTCCCAATGACAACTGTTTTTGAAATGTGGTGTTTTTCTTGAAACAAGGATTGGTGATAAAGCATCAGTACAGAGGAGACACCTTTCTCCCATATTAATTCTTACAGGAGAGAATTTTCCTTCCTAGGGGTAGATTTCCTCTCACTTCCTGTTGTCTTCTTGCGTTTGCAAGTAGGAGTCGTTTGTAAGTTGGATGTTTGAAAGTAGGGACCTGCCGTATATACTCTGCAGAAATAGGCCCCTTAGTTGTTGGCACAACACTGTAAGCACTCACAGTTACTCTTGGTTGGTGCTGGAACGCCCTGCTGTCAACTATTATATCAGGAATTGTAATTACATATAATTGTTGAACAGTGGTAGTAAAAATTGGGCCTTTGATGGTGGTGCTGGTGCCACAACACTGTAAGCCCTGACAGTTACTCTTGGTGGGTGCAGCAATGGGCCCTGCTGTGAATTATTAGATCAAGAATTGTAATTGCATGCCCCTGTTGAACAGGGGCTGAAAAATTGGGCCTTTCGTGGTGGTGGTGGTGGTGTTGCCACAACACTGTAAGCCCTCAGAGTTACTCTTGGTGGGTGCAGGAATGGGCCCTGCTGTGAATTATTAGATCAAGAATTGTAATTACATGCCCCTTTTGAACAGGGGCTGAAAAATTGGGCCTTTCGTGGTGGTGGTGGTGGTGGCGTTGCCACAACACTGTAAGCCCTCAGAGTTACTCTTGGTGGGTGCAGCAATGGGCCCTGCTGTGAATTATTAGATCAAGAATTGTAATTACATGCCCCTGTTGAACAGGGGCTGAAAAATTGGGCCTTAGGCACTGGTGGCACAACACTGCAACCCCTCACAGATACTGTACTTGGAGCACAGCAATGAGCCCTGTTGCAAAGTATTGCTTCAAAAATTGTAATGACACGCCCCTGTTAAACAGGGGCTGAAAAATTGGGCCTTAGGCACTGGTGGCACAACACTCCAACCCCTCACAGATACTGTACTTGGAGCACAGCAATGAGCCCTGTTGCAAAGTATTGCTTCAAAAATTGTAATTACACGCCCCTGTTAAACAGGGGCTGAAAAATTGGGCCTTAGCCACTGGTGGCGGCACCCATAAACAAAAATGATCTTCCAAGCTATCATCATCAATCGTATCATTGAGGACTCGGAGGAGGAGGATAGCCAGTCAACATAACAGCACAGGCACTCAGCATCAGCATCAGTCTTGAAGGGATGTGACATGTTAAAATCAATTAGTCTGTTATATCAGCATCAGGTGTGTGGTAGCTGGTGGTGATCCAAGACTGGTTCATCTTGATGAAAGTCAGTCGATCAACCGAGTCGGTGGACAGGCGCACCCTGTGATCCGTGACAAATCCTCCAGCAGCACTGAATGTGCGTTCCGAAAGAACGCTGGATGCAGGACAGGCCAGTAGCTCAATTGCATACTGTGCAAGCTCTGGCCAGTGATCCATCCTCAAGACCCAGTAAGCCAGAGGATTTTCGGTGGGGAAGGTGTCCAAGTCTGACCTTGCCCCTAGATATTCCTGCACCATGTTTATCAGACGCTGGCGATGGTTGCTGGAACCGATCATACTTTGGGGCTGCGGACTAAAGAATTGTCTGAACGCATCGGTCAGACGGCCACCTTCCCCACCGCTCCTTCTTTGACTGGCCGAAGCCTCAGCAACTCGTTGTCCAGGACCAGGAGTTTGTAACCTCCCAGTCTCTGGGAACGCGTTGCACAGACCTTTCTGCAAGGCCTCCCGGAGTTGTCTCATCCTCTGCTCCCTCTGCGACGGTAACATAAGGTCCGCAACCTTACCCTTGTACCGTGGATCAAGGAGAGTGGCCAGCCAGTAATGGTCCCTCTCCTTGATCCGAAGAATACGAGGATCCTTCCGCAGACTTTGCAGGATCAGGGAGGCCATGCAGCGTAGGTTAGCTGAGGCATTCGGTCCGGAGTCCTCTGGGTCACTAAGGACGACATGATCCACAGCCACCTCCTCCCAGCCACGTACAAGTCCACTGGTTTCTTGGGACTGTAAATCATCCCTAAAAGACTGCTGCTGATGATGCTGAGTGCCAGCCTCCACCTCCATGCTGACACAATCCTCCTCCTCCTCCTCCTCCTCCTCTTCCTGTGCGATGGGTGGGACAGAAGGAACACTGTCTGGGTAAAGGGGGCCTTGAGAGGCAAGGAAGTCCTCCTCTTCCTGCCTCTGTTCTGCCTCAAGTGCCCTGTCCATTATTCCACGCAGCGTGTGCTCCAACAGGTGGACAAGAGGTACAGTGTCACTGATGCATGCACTGTCACTGCTCACCATCCTCGTGGCCTCCTCAAATGGTGCCAGGACAGTGCATGCATCCCTGATCATGCCCCACTGGCGTGGAGAAAAAAAACCAAGCTCCCCTGACCCTGTCCTGGTGCCGTAGTCGCACAGGTACTCATTGATGGCCCTCTGCTGCGTGTGCAGCCGCTGCAGCATGGCCAACGTTGAGTTCCACCTGGTGGGCATGTCACATATAAGGCGGTTCTTGGGCAGGTTCAACTCCTTTTGCAGCTCAGCCAGGCGAGCACTGGCATTATAAGATCTGCGGAAATGCACACAGACTTTCCTGGCCTGCCTCAGGACATCCTGTAAGCCCGGGTACCTGCCCAAGAACCGCTGCACCACCAGGTTAAGGACGTGAGCCACACAGGGCACATGGGTCAGTTGTCCCTGTCGGAGGGCGGAGAGGAGGTTGGTGCCATTGTCGCAAACCACCATTCCTGGCTTAAGCTGGCGTGGCGTCAACCACCTCTCGGCCTGGCCCTGCAGAGCAGACAGGACCTCTGCCCCAGTGTGGCTTCTGTCCCCCAAACACACCAGCGCAAGCACGGCATGGCATCTTTTTGCCTGCGTACTTGCGTAGCCCCTTGAACGGCTACGGAGCACTGCTGGTTCAGAGGACAAAGCACAGGAAGAGGCCATGGAGGAAGAAGAAGAGGAGGGGGTGGAGGAGAGAGGTGTGTCACAACCAGTAGTAGCATTTTGGAGGCGTGGCGGTGGAACAACCTCCAACACTACTGCACCTTGTCCTGCATCCTTCCCAGCTGCCAAAAGAGTGACCCAATGGGCCGTGAAAGAAAGGTAACGTCCCTGTCCATGCCTGCTGGACCATGAGTTAGCGGTAATATGCACCTTACCGCTGACCGCCCTGTCCAGCGAGGCCAAGACATTGCCTTCCACATGCCGGTAGAGAGCCGGAATAGCCTTCCGTGAGAAAAAGTGGCGTTTGGGAACCTGCCACTGAGGAACCGCACATTGCACAAACTCACGGAAGGGGGCCGAGTCTACCAACTGAAAAGGCAGCAGTTGAAGCGCTAGCAATTTAGCCAAGCTAGCATTCAACCGCTGGGCATGTGGATGGCTGGGAGTGAACTTCTTTCGACGGTCCAGCAGCTGGGGCAGGGAAATTTGCCTGCTAGAATCGGACGTCGGTGTACTGCTAGCAGAGTGGCCGCAAGTACTTGGCTGTGACACACCCAATTCTACACCTTCATTCCTCTCAGTGCATGTTTCAGAGAGGACTGAAGTTATAGTGGGGTTGGAGATCCCAGCTGATGCGGTGCAAGGAGAGGTCCGCTTTGGTCTTTGGTGTG
This sequence comes from Rana muscosa, assembly GCA_029206835.1. Classification (NCBI taxonomy): domain Eukaryota; kingdom Metazoa; phylum Chordata; class Amphibia; order Anura; family Ranidae; genus Rana; species Rana muscosa. The sequence continues at coordinate 415,198,665 of CM055120.1, forward strand.
GGTCTTTGAGGTAGGCTTGCCAACGAGCTGCATGGCAGGTCAACATATGTCTGGTCAGGCATGTGGTACCCAAGCGGCTGATGTTTTGGCCACGCGATATACGCTTGAGACATATGTTGCAAACAGCAGCTGTGCGATCTGATGCACTAGCCTCAAAAAAGGCCCACACCAAAGAACTTTTTGAATGACGGGCAGAGGCAGCGCGCTGCACAGGCGGAGCTCTGCGGTGTGATTCCGTCGGTGTACTGCCCTTACGCTGGCCACCAAAGGGCATCCTGCCTCATTGGAGATGTGCCTCCTCCTCATCCTCCTCCTCCTCCTCTCTCCTATTAGGCACCCACGTGGAGTCAGTGACCTCATCATCCCCTCCCTCCTCATCACTGGAGCCAATCTGGCAGTATGCTGCAGCTGCTGGAACATGACTGCCAGATTGGTGTCCTTCTTGAGCATCCCCTCTGTCTGCTCTCACGCTACTGCCTTCCTCTAGCTGGGTTTCATCATCAGACCCTTCGAAACGCTGGGCATCCTCCTGGAGCATGTACCCAACACTGTGCTCAAACAGTTCGGGGGACTCCTCAGGAGGAGGACATGGTGGGTCTAGGGAAGGAGTGACTGATGATGAGTCTGACATTGATACCAGGGAAGAGGACGCTTTGGCAGCTGCTTTGCCAGTACCCTGAGCCTGGGTGAGAGAGGATGAGGAGGAGGAGGAGGGCTTGGTCATCCACTCTACCAAGTCTTCGGCATGATGTGGCTCAACATGTCCAGCTGCCGAAAAGAAGGACAAGCGTGTCCCATGGCCATGTGCTGATGACAATGCACCGCGTCCACGACCAGCACTGTTGCCCCCAGACACAGAGCCTGCTTGCCCTCTTTTATTGCCCCCTGACTGTCTGCCTCTCCTTGTTTGCCTTCCAGACATTCTAATGGATGGCCTGCAGGGAGATGGGAAAAAAGCAATAAGGGCTACCTTCAGGTGTCCTTCTCTGTCCCTTTACTTAAGGATTTCTAAATATGGTTGAGGATGATTGCTTTCGCACAGAATAGCACAATGACAATTTCCCTGACTGTTCAAAAAATAAGGATTTCAAAGATGGTTGATGAGGAATACTTTAGCACAGTATAGCACAATGGGAATTTCCCTCACTGTCCTTCCCTGTCCCTACAAACAAGGATTAGCACAGTAAAACACACTGACACTCTCCCTACCTATAGTTTTCTGTCCCTATAAAAAATGTTTTTTTAAAGATGGTTGATGATGAATGCTTTAGCACAGTATAGCACAATGAGAATTTCCCTCACTGTCCTTCCCTGTCCCTACAAACAAGGATTAGCACAGTAAAACACACTGACACTCTCCCTACCTATAGTTTTCTGTCCCTATAAAAAATGTTTTTTTAAAGATGGTTGATGATGAATGCTTTAGCACAGTATAGCACAATGAGAATTTCCCTCACTGTCCTTCCCTGTCCCTACAAACAAGGATTAGCACAGTAAAACACACTGACACTCTCCCTACCTATAGTTTTCTGTCCCTATAAAAATTTTTTTTTAAAGATGGTTGATGATGAATGCTTTAGCACAGTATAGCACAATGAGAATTTCCCTCACTGTCCTTCCCTGTCCCTACAAACAAGGATTAGCACAGTAAAACACACTGACACTCTCCCTACCTATAGTTTTCTGTCCCTATAAAAAATGTTTTTTTAAAGATGGTTGATGATGAATGCTTTAGCACAGTATAGCACAATGAGAATTTCCCTCACTGTCCTTCCCTGTCCCTACAAACAAGGATTAGCACAGTAAAACACACTGACACTCTCCCTACCTATAGTTTTCTGTCCCTATAAAAAATGTTTTTTTAAAGATGGTTGATGATGAATGCTTTAGCACAGTATAGCACAATGAGAATTTCCCTCACTGTCCTTCCCTGTCCCTACAAACAAGGATTAGCACAGTAAAACACACTGACACTCTCCCTACCTATAGTTTTCTGTCCCTATAAAAAATGTTTTTTTAAAGATGGTTGATGATGAATGCTTTAGCACAGTATAGCACAATGAGAATTTCCCTCACTGTCCTTCCCTGTCCCTACAAACAAGGATTAGCACAGTAAAACACACTGACACTCTCCCTACCTATAGTTTTCTGTCCCTATAAAAAATGTTTTTTTAAAGATGGTTGATGATGAATGCTTTAGCACAGTATAGCACAATGAGAATTTCCCTCACTGTCCTTCCCTGTCCCTACAAACAAGGATTAGCACAGTAAAACACACTGACACTCTCCCTACCTATAGTTTTCTGTCCCTATAAAAAATGTTTTTTTAAAGATGGTTGATGATGAATGCTTTAGCACAGTATAGCACAATGAGAATTTCCCTCACTGTCCTTCCCTGTCCCTACAAACAAGGATTAGCACAGTAAAACACACTGACACTCTCCCTACCTATAGTTTTCTGTCCCTATAAAAAATGTTTTTTTAAAGATGGTTGATGATGAATGCTTTAGCACAGTATAGCACAATGAGAATTTCCCTCACTGTCCTTCCCTGTCCCTACAAACAAGGATTAGCACAGTAAAACACACTGACACTCTCCCTACCTATAGTTTTCTGTCCCTATAAAAAATGTTTTTTTAAAGATGGTTGATGATGAATGCTTTAGCACAGTATAGCACAATGAGAATTTCCCTCACTGTCCTTCCCTGTCCCTACAAACAAGGATTAGCACAGTAAAACACACTGACACTCTCCCTACCTATAGTTTTCTGTCCCTATAAAAAATGTTTTTTTAAAGATGGTTGATGATGAATGCTTTAGCACAGTATAGCACAATGAGAATTTCCCTCACTGTCCTTCCCTGTCCCTACAAACAAGGATTAGCACAGTAAAACACACTGACACTCTCCCTACCTATAGTTTTCTGTCCCTATAAAAAATGTTTTTTTAAAGATGGTTGATGATGAATGCTTTAGCACAGTATAGCACAATGAGAATTTCCCTCACTGTCCTTCCCTGTCCCTACAAACAAGGATTAGCACAGTAAAACACACTGACACTCTCCCTACCTATAGTTTTCTGTCCCTATAAAAAATGTTTTTTAAAGATGGTTGATGATGAATGCTTTAGCACAGTATAGCACAATGAGAATTTCCCTCACTGTCCTTCCCTGTCCCTACAAACAAGGATTAGCACAGTAAAACACACTGACACTCTCCCTACCTATAGTTTTCTGTCCCTATAAAAAATGTTTTTTTAAAGATGGTTGATGATGAATGCTTTAGCACAGTATAGCACAATGAGAATTTCCCTCACTGTCCTTCCCTGTCCCTACAAACAAGGATTAGCACAGTAAAACACACTGACACTCTCCCTACCTATAGTTTTCTGTCCCTATAAAAAAATGTGTTTTAAAGATGGTTGATGATGAATGCTTTAGCACAGTATAGCACAATGAGAATTTCCCTCACTGTCCTTCCCTGTCCCTACAAACAAGGATTAGCACAGTAAAACACACTGACACTCTCCCTACCTATAGTTTTCTGTCCCTATAAAAAATGTTTTTTTAAAGATGGTTGATGATGAATGCTTTAGCACAGTATAGCACAATGAGAATTTCCCTCACTGTCCTTCCCTGTCCCTACAAACAAGGATTAGCACAGTAAAACACACTGACACTCTCCCTACCTATAGTTTTCTGTCCCTATAAAAAATGTTTTTTTAAAGATGGTTGATGATGAATGCTTTAGCACAGTATAGCACAATGAGAATTTCCCTCACTGTCCTTCCCTGTCCCTACAAACAAGGATTAGCACAGTAAAACACACTGACACTCTCCCTACCTATAGTTTTCTGTCCCTATAAAAAATGTTTTTTTAAAGATGGTTGATGATGAATGCTTTAGCACAGTATAGCACAATGAGAATTTCCCTCACTGTCCTTCCCTGTCCCTACAAACAAGGTTTAGCACAGTAAAACAGACTGACACTCTCCCTACCTATCCTTCTCTTTCCCTAAACTAAAGGAATCCAGGTTAAGCAAGAAAAAAAAATGTCACTGTCCCTGCCTATGCTTCTCTTTCCCTGCTCCGGAACACACTACACTAGGCCGCCGTGCTGGCGGCCTTTTATAGTGTGGGGCGTGTACTAAACACCCTCAGCAATAATTGGCCACAGGCATCCTGCCTGTGGCCAATCATTGCTCTCCTCGCTGCCGGCGCTGTGATTGGCCAAGCATGCGGGGTCACAGTGCATGCTTGGCCAATCACAGCGCCTGGATGACACTGCGATGGCGTAGTGCATTGTGGGCCGCGAATTAGGCGCGAACGGCCCAAATCGTTCGTTGTTCGGCGAACGATCGAACAGCCGATGTTCGAGTCGAACGTATGTTCGACTCGAACACCGAGCTCATCCCTAGTAATAAGGAGGGATCAGATTTCCCTAGGGTGGAGGGTTCCAAATTGTATTGTATATGGGGAATAGAGAACATTTGATGATGGTTAGGTGGACACATATAGGCATTTCCATAGTGGCATGCAAAGATACAAGTGGAGCATTTGAAGCTGCCATAAAGGAGTACAAAGCCAAAGAAAATTTCCAGTTCAACTTACCGACCGGCCTGTCGAATTATTATGTCAAACAGTATGTGTTAAAAACAGCAGTTTAGTTTGCACACATTCGCAAATACATGCATAAGCTGCAGAGCCACTTCACGGCACTCCAGTATTATCTGCAGTCCTAAGTATATAACTTTGGATAAATAGGTTATCTTTCTCAAATCATGAATCCTGCTAAGCCAAGAGATAGATAGTGGTTTCCAGAAGGCAGGGAGAGCAGACAGGTCCCTGAACATGGTGACCATGATCCAACTGAGCTCTGGAGCGACGAGTCTCCCTGCAGCAGCTAGTGGCAACACTCAGCATGCCTTAGGGCACATCCTGGATCCAGATGCTGCGGTGAGTCAGCGGCTCTCCACGGGGAAGTGAAAAACAAGAGAGGGTCCCCGCAAATTGGGCGAGTTTCACAACCTGTTTGGAACACCTCAGAAGAAAGATGGCACTGGCTCCTTCTCTCACAATCACACATGCATGCAGCCGTGTGTTCCAGAGGAAGGGAGAGCGATCATGCTGAGCTGCAAACATATAGCTGTGACACTGCTCTGGCTGACATCACAAACCCAGCTAAACAGAGGAGAAAGGTTCTCAGAGTCTGAGGGACATGTAAGTGAGTTTAATACTGATATGTTAACAAACAACCCCTATGGTGAGAAATTAAACACCTTTCCAACCTCAGGTCACCCAATAATAGATACTGATGAAGAGATGTTAGTGTCTTTGAGAGATGCACTCCAGCAGGATATGCTGTCATTTATGCAGAAATCTAAAATGGGAATTGATGCATTAGGAGAAAGAGTATATTATATTAAACATAAAATGGGTGACTTTAAAGAAGCTCACAACGATCTAGCGGGCACCCATTTTGATCTTGAGCAAGAAATTAAACATCTAAAGTTGCAGACCTGGAGAACAGGTCTAGGTGCAACAATATAAAATTCCATGGAATTCCTGAAAATGTTCAAATACAAATTTGAAGCAATTTCTACGGCGTATGATCTTAGACCTGATCCCCATGGTTTCTCACCAGGAACTGCTAATTGATAGGGTACACAGGTTGCCTAAACCCCCACATATACCCAAAAAATTGCCAAGAGATGTTTTAGCTAAAATACATTTCTATCATGTGAAAGAGCAAATGATGCAATTTGCGCAGCAACGTTTACCACTCCCAGAGGGCATCCTTCTTTATTCAGATCTCCCACAAGCAACCATACTGGCATGCAAGAATCTGAATACCATAACAAAAATTCTCCGTAACCACAATATAATCTACAAGTGGGAGTTCAGCACTAAATTACTGATTGATTGGAACAACACCACTTATTCGATATCTACATTGGACAATGCTTTAAAGATCCTTAAATCATGGGGTTTACTGCCTAACAACGATGGTAACATTTTGGAAAAATCCCATCTGGAAAATATTTCCCCTCAATGACACAACAGCCTTGGATAAAAGCTCTCATCACTCACTGAAAGAACTAATTTCTATGCATCCTTATATGAAGTTACAGTACACTGATCATCTCAGGTTCAATAATATTCAGGGAACTCTATTGTTTCGGTAGCTGAATGTAAACTTTGCCCCATGTTAAAAGTGCAGTTTAAGATGCACACTTGAGTTGCCCAGCAACTCAAAAGTTTTTACTGTTCGTTTTGTACTGTTTGTTTTGTTCGAACTGTTTACTTCTTACCGTTTACCTTTTTTCTATTTACTAAAAGGATCCTTGTTTTTCCTTTTCTTTGGAATCTACAACGCTCTTGGAAGACTGATTGGTCATAACACTTATATTTATGATGGTAAAGCTATATCTCACTACTAGACCTTTCCAATATGGCAATAATTAAACTTTTGTCACTTAAAGCGGTGTTCCACCCAGAAGTGGAACTTCCACTTGTTGTACTCCTCCCCCGCTCCAGTGACACGATTGGTGGGGAGGGGGGACAGGATACCTGTCTTCACAGGTATTCTGTTCCCACTTCCGGGAGCCTCAGCCGCGGGTATTGACGTCACTGCCCGGGCTCCCTCCTCCTTCCCTGGCCACCGGGCCAGTAGGAGAGAGGAGCGGAGCCTCACACATGTGCAGTAGGGTTTCCGGCGTGAATCCATAAGGCTTCACTGCCAGGTTCCCTTACTCGCAATGGAGGCAGCATGCACCCTACAGCTGATGGAAACATCAGCTGCGGTGCCGACATCACTGGACTCCAGGACAGGTAAGTGTCGGATTATCAAAAGTCAGCAGCTGCAGTATGTGCAGCTGCTGGCTTTTAATTTTTTAAGCGGTGGACGCACCTCCACGTTAATGTGAAAGGGCTGAATAGCCCATACAAATGAAAGGCTCTACGGACTGAACAACTGGAGGGCCATCGTTTGGAGACCCCTGGCCTACAGTATCAATTGATAACTTGAATGAAAAAAATAAGTATAACTGGGATGAACCGTTTATTTCATACCTTGGAATACAACTTATCTATCCCTCATCTAAATTGTATTAAGTCAATTACCCTAAACTTTTAGACCAAATTAATAGACTTCAAAAACATTCAGAAAACACAACTCTCTTGGGTTGGTCGAATAGCAGCATTTAAAATGCAAACTTTACCGAAAAGTTTGCATTTTAAATGCTGCTATTCGTTCTCTTCCCATTCTCATGTCTTCTAGATTTTTTACGCAAGTAAATCCACATTTTCAATATTAATCACTGCTTACTCTAACGGAGGCACGAACCTCCCAGATATCCGACATTACTATTATGCATCACTTCTAGACAAGATTAAATATTAGTTCTCTCCTACTAATGACAAACTATGGTTAAACATTGAGAGAGAAACTAGCAAGGGTAACGATATCTTTGCTCTAACCACTGCATATAATTTACTTCCCAAAGTAATTATACCCAATCTTCTTACTATTACATCTACCGTATATACTCGAGTATAAGTCAAGTTTTTCAGCACATTTTTTTGTGCTGAAAATGCCCCCCTCGGCTTATACTAGAGTCATCTTTTTGCGCCTGATCTCCCGGACTTTGGGGACCTGGTACCGGCCGGCCGTAGGTCCCCTGGACCCCAAGCTTGGCACACATGTAGCCCCACTCTTCCTCTATAAGTGTGCAAAGTTTGCTGTCCGGGGGAGCACCAATTTTTCAATTCCGGGCACCCCTTTCATAGACTCCCATGTTAGACGGTCATTTCTCTGGTGAATTTGGCGACCCAGTACAGGCCGGTCGTATGGTCCCCTGGACCGGAAACTTGGCATACATGTAGCCCCATTTCTCCTCTACAAGTGTGCAAAGTTTGTTGTCTAAGGGACCTACGGCCAAAGAGCACCGATTTTTCAAAGCCGGGCACCCCTTCCATAGACTCCCATGTTAAACGTCAGTCTAGTCTTGGACACAGTGAGGCATGGGCACATTGAGGCATGGGCACAGTGAGGCATGGACATGGAGACAGTGAGGCATGCACATGGACACAGTGAGGCAAAGTGAGGCATGCAGATGGACACCCTAGGCTTATACTCGAGTCAATACGTTTTCCCATTTTTTTGTGGTAAAATTAGGGGCCTCGGCTTATATTTGTGTCAGTTTATACCAGATGGAATTTGACACCCTACAAAGTGACAAAATGATTTCCATCTTTATATCCCATATGTTGGAGTTGTAATGACCAGGTTGGTACACTTTACCATACCCTATGGAATTGCAAAACTTTACACAGTTTTTGGAACTCAATATCTTCCTTTATTGCATCCTTTACAGGAAATCTACTCACACTTACTCCAGTGATGGCCCTTTTACTAATTAATTTAGACTTATATCCTCTAAAATATAAAACAATAGTGGCTAATATTCTAATAGCTTGCCAGACTTAACATAACAAACCTGTTGAAATCTACTAATGCCCCAACCTTTCTGATGTAATTTTAATAGGGCTGTTACTGATTAAAATTTTCGTGTTCGATTAATCAACTTTTTTTTTAATCGATCAATTATAACGCACATACAGATCCAACTACTTTTAGCCACATCTCTCCCCACTGTAATATATCCACATCTCTCCCCACTGTAATATATCCACATCTCCCCCACTGTAATATATCCACATCTCCCCCACTGTAATATATCCACATCTCCCCCACTGTAATATATCCACATCTCCCCCACTGTAATATCCACATCTCTCCCCACTGTAATATATCCACATCTCTCCCCACTATAATATATTCACATCTCCCTCACTGTAATATATCCACATCTCTCCCCACTGTAATATATCCACATCTCTCCCCACTATAATATATTCACATCTCCCCCACTGTAATATATCCACATCTCCCCCACTGTAATATATCCACATCTCTCCCCACTGTAATATATCCACATCTCCCCCACTGTAATATATCCACATCTCCCCAACTGTAATATATCCACATCTCTCCCCACTTTATATAGGCAAATTGTCTGCTTGCTTAGTCTTAGTCTTACCAGGACAACACAAGCAGGCAGACCTGTCCTTCTGTATCCACGAGCAGTTGAGGCGGGTGACGATGATGTCAGCGCGCCGCTCTAGGGGAGGGAGGCCGCCTCCAGGTGTACCAAGATGGCCGCCGCTCCGGAGCTAGGCTAAAGCCGCGGCCTTTCCTGTGGGCGAGGCAGCGGAGCTCAGACGGAAGACCCGGAAGCCGGCGGAGAGGTAAGTACCGATTAAAATCATTTTGATCGATCAAAGAAATTAACGATTAAACGAGTAATTAATCGTTAATTTCCGCAGCCTTAAATTTTAAGATTGAATACGCAAGCTCAGTAAGAGTTAATGTTAGCCTATAAAAACTACACCACGGCTAGACTTAAGAAATCCTGGCAAGCTTAGATTCTTTACCCTAGAGCTTCTAAATATCTAAAAGACTACCCGTCAATCATAAAGTGTATATTACCCACCATTTACCTGGTGGGTAATTATTCTCTCTTTGACCCTCTGTTACTGTATGCAGGGTATCTTATACAAGTCTACTATTAGTGTCTAAGATTATTGCCTTTGTGATACTTATATATGGCCTTTACATGTCATTATGTTAAAATGATCTGCCATTTGTATTTCAACAACAATGCCAATGTAATCTTTATTTTGTTATTCAATGTGATAACGCAATAAAAAAAACGTAATAGTTAAAAAAAAAAAAAAAGAAACACACTGCCAGAGAGCAGAAAACAAGTACACCCTGTTCCAAATTATTATGCCAATGATATTTTTCTCATTTACCTAAATAATTGATGTAAACAACAGTCAGCATAATTCTCATGTTATAAACTATCAAGAGTACAATTCAAATTTTATTGAACAAACCTCCTAATGATAACAGTTTTTTTTTTTTTTTTCAAAATAAAAAACTTACAATGCACGGTTCCAAATTATTACGCACAGTAAGTTTCAAAACACTTTATAGGTTGTAAAGAACTGAAAATTGTCATTTGTTTTGTTTGCAGCATATTTACTGAAATCAAAAGCTATTTCAATCAAACTTTGAACAACATTTTAACTTTTTAAACATTTTAACATAGGACCCCTTATTTGATAGCAGCTTCACACAAGTCTTGCATCCATTGAACTTGTGAGTTTTTGGACAGTTTCTGCTTCAATTTGTTTGCAAGATGTCAGAATAGCCTCCCAGAGCTGCTGTTTGGATGTAAACTGCCTCCCACCCTCATAGGTCTTTTGCTTGAGGATGCTCCAAAGGTTCTCAATAGGATTGAGGTCAGGGGAGGATGGAGGCCACACCATGACTTTCTCTTCTTTTATCCCCATAGCAGCCATTGATGCAGAGGTATTCTTTGCAGCATGAAATGGTGCATTGTCATGCATGAAGATGATTTTATTACGGAAAGCATAGTTCTTCCTTCTGTGACAGGGAAGGAAGTGGTCAGTCAGCAACTCCACATACTTTGCAGAGGTCATCTTTACACCTTCGGGGACCCTAAAGGGGCAGACCAGCTCTCTTCCCATGATTCCGGCCCAAAACATGACTCCACCACCGCCTTGCTGAGGTCGCAGCCTTGTTGGAACAGGGTGGCTGTCCACCAACCATCCACTACTCCATCCATCTGGACCATCCAAGGTTGCACGGCACTCATCAGTGAACAGGACTGTTTGAGAATTAGTCTTCATGTATTTTTCTGCCCAATGCCGTTTCTGTTTGTGAGCATTGGTTAGTGGTGGCCAAATGGAAGGTTTATGCACAGTTGCAAGACTCTGGAGGACTCTACACCTTGATGTCTGTGGGACTCCAGAGGCACCAGCAACTTCAAATATCTGTTTGCTGCTATGTAATGGTGTTTTAGCAGCTGCTCTCTTGATCTGATGCATGGATCTGGCAGAATTTTTCCTCAATGTGCCTTTATCTGCACGAAACCCGTCTGTGCTCTGAATCAGCCACAAATCTCTTAATAGTGTGATGATCACGCTTAAGTTTTCGTGAAATATCTAATGTTTTCATTCCTCGTCCAAGGCATTGAACTATTTCACTCTTTTCGGCAGCAGAGAGTGTCAAGGTCACCTGTGGCCAGGTGACAGATGCACACCGTAGGGGGACAGGAGTGCACCGTGAGGTAGTGAACCCTATGGCTGGCTTCTGCGGATAGGAAACTGGGTGGTTGTGGAAAGCGGGACCAGAGGAGCACAACCGGGATCCTAACGGAAGCTAGAGCCAAGATTCCCCAGGGCGCGGAGTCTAAGACCCAGCAGGTCTTCTCCAGGGCCTCTAGTGGTGAGGATGTTATGCTGCAGGCTGGGACCAGGTCGCGGCCCCTGGAGTTTCCTAGCTCACGCCCCGTAGGATAAGGGGAAAAGAGGGGAAGCAGCAGCACAAGATATGAGAGAACCGAATAACAAGCTGAAGGTCAGGGGCCACAAGCAGACAAGGATAACGAAAGAACGAGCCGAAGGTCAAGGGTCACGAGCAGACAGGGATAGTCGGGGACAAGCCAATAACATAACAGAGAGACAGACGTAGCACACGGCAGGCAGGAACCCAAACACACAATGCCTAACAAACACGTTGATCAGCAAAGCAGGCTTGCAGTGCACAGGTTAATATAGTGTTCTGTGATAGGGCCTGGGGTGGAGTCTGGCTGGGAGGAGATTATAAAGGAAGCCAGGTGAAAGGGCTCAGGCCTCTAAGATGAACACATGGGAAGGAAGGTAAGCTGACAGACAAACACTACTGCATATCCATGACAGTACCCTCCCTCTTATGGGCCCTCCCCCGCCTGGGCCCAGGCTTAAAGGGAAATCTCTGATGAAACCTTCTCAACAGATGAGGTGCAGCGACATCAGATGCAGCGATCCAAGACGCCTCCTCAGGACCAAAACCTCTCCAATGCACAAGGTACTGAAGAATGCCTCTGCAGAGCCGAGAATCCAGAACTTGTCTAACCTCGTACTTAAGATTATCCTCAGAGACTGAAAACGAGGTAGGGAGATGACAAGAAGATCTATTGAGGACCAAAGGCTCTCTAGGAATAAGCAAGGGCATGAGAGGATCAACAGGAATCTGAGGAGGGTCCCCTAGACCCTTAAAGGGGAACTGGTCATCTTGCACAGGACCATCAAACTGGGCAGATGTCAGTGGAACCCTGAAGTCAGGTTGGTTAGAGGGTGACATGTCACAGGAGTCAAGCTGAATAGCTGAAAGACAAGCAGAATGTCCTGAACAAGAAAAAGTAGGAGGCTCACTGGGCATGGGCTGGACTGGCATAACTAGTACAGAGGCAGAGTGAATAGCTGAGTCAGGTGTAGCGACTACCTGAATCGCATCGCAAGACGTAGCGACTGCAGGACTTGTAGACAAGCTAGCCTGGCTGTGCGTCCAAGGGTGGTTAGGGACAGAGAAATGTAAATGGTTATGCAACCTGGAATGAATGACCGGCTCAGATTCACAGGGGGCAACCTTGGGTAGGCAGGACGAGGAACAGGAGGGACCCCAAGCCAGGATCTGTCCAGTAGTCCAGTCCACATGAGGAGAATAGAGCTGTAACCATGGGAGACCCAAAATTATAGGCGTTGAGGCCTTGGGTAAGATAAGGAAGGATATCCACTCCTGGTGGAGTGTCCCTACCGACATCTTAACAGGGAGGGTCTGGAAGCGGATAGGTCCCCCTGGGAGAACAGTACCATCAATCGCCAAGACCACCAATGGTGTGGTGAGGGGCAAAAGAGTAAGTCTCATGGACGATGCGATTTCCCAGTCCATAAAATTACCAGCGGCTCCGGAATCCAGATATGCTGAGACCGAATGAAAAGAAGCACCAACATAAAGGAACACAGAAAGCAGAAGACGAGAAGGGGAAGGTGATATTTCTGGGTCCAATACTCCACTTTCCAGATGAAGTGGACCCGAACGTTTTTCTGGACAAAGAGAGCAAGTGTCACGAAAATGACCTTTGCCCCCACAGTAAAGACACAGACCAAGAGTTCTGCGCCTAGCACGTTCCTCGGGGGATAGCCTGGTCCGACCCAACTGCATGGGTTCCTCAGCTGGTAGGAGATGCTCTACGGGTCGAAGAGAGGGGAGCTCAGGCTGACTAAGAACCAAGGAGTGCTGGCGTTGCTTTTCTAAGGTCCTCTCCTGAAAGCGAATATCGATCTGGTTACACAAGGAGATAACGCCGGCCAGATCAGTGGGGATGGTTCTTCCTGCTAATTCATCCTTCACTCTATCAGACAGGCCATGCAAAAAGGTTGCGACTAAGGCCTCATTGTTCCAGCTCAACTCAGCCGACAGTATGCGGAAATGAAGGGCATACTGTCCCACAGAAGCAGACTCTTGGCGGAGACGTAAAAGGGCGCTGGCCGCTGAAGAGACACGAGCCGGTTCTTCGAAGATATTCCGAAAAAGTTTTAAGAAGCCAGACAGGCTAGAAACCACTGGATCATTCAGTTCCCACAGAGGGGCTGCCCAGGCTAAAGCTTCACCAGAGAGGAGGGAAATGATATAGGCTACCTTAGCCCGATCAGACAGGAAGTTTTGGGGCTGGAGCTCAAAATGAATTGTGCATTGGCTAAGGAACTCCCTGCAAGCCTTGGAGTCCCCAGAGAAACGGGACGGAGCTGGCAGTTGTAGTGAGTGTGTGGCTGCGACTGGTGCAATAGGTGCAGCCGCTGGTTGTATTTGAGGTTGCGGATTCAGGGTTCCCAAGGAGGCCTGAAGCTGCTCAAAGCGAGAAGCCAGATCCTGGAGGAATCGCATCACCTGAGTCTGATTCGATTCCTGGGTTTCAAGTCTGCAAACTATGCCCTGCAACGGATCATCCACGGGTAACGGGATGTCAGCCGGGTTCATGGCTGATCAAACTGTCAAGGTCACCTGTGGCCAGGTGACAGATGCACACCGTAGGGGGACAGGAGTGCACCGCGAGGTAGTGAACCCTATGGCTGGCTTCTGCAGATAGGAAACTGGGTGGTTGTGGAAAGCGGGACCAGAGGAGCACAACCGGGATCCTAACGGAAGCTAGAGCCAAGATTCCCCAGGGCGCGGAGTCTAAGACCCAGCAGGTCTTCTCCAGGGCCTCTAGTGGTGAGGATGTTATGCTGCAGGCTGGGACCAGGTCGCGGCCCCTGGAGTTTCCTAGCTCACGCCCCGTAGGATAAGGGGAAAAGAGGGGAAGCAGCAGCACAAGATATGAGAGAACCGAATAACAAGCTGAAGGTCAGGGGCCACAAGCAGACAAGGATAACGAAAGAACGAGCCGAAGGTCAAGGGTCACGAGCAGACAGGGATAGTCGGGGACAAGCCAATAACGTAACAGAGAGACAGACGTAGCACACGGCAGGCAGGAACCCAAACACACAATGCCTAACAAACACGTTGATCAGCAAAGCAGGCTTGCAGTGCACAGGTTAATATAGTGTTCTGTGATAGGGCCTGGGGTGGAGTCTGGCTGGGAGGAGATTATAAAGGAAGCCAGGTGAAAGGGCTCAGGCCTCTAAGATGAACACATGGGAAGGAAGGTAAGCTGACAGACAAACACTACTGCATATCCATGACAGAGAGATCCTTTTTCTTCCCCATATTGCTTGAAAATTGTGCTCTGCTTAATAATGTGGAACACCCTACTTTAGTAGTTTTTCCTTTTTTTTTTTTAAATCAGAAAAAGTTTTTTTGAATGTTACCAAACATATCATACACATTGTACATGAGAAAGGTCCAAAAATAAAACAGAAACAGTACATTAGGATTAACACAGTCCTTACACAGCCCCAGGTCCTTCCTCATAGTGCAAATAAAGAGGTTCAGTGTAGGTAACAACAAAATATCAGACAAACATCCCAAAAAAAAAATACAGTAAGGCCCATAACTTACAATTAACCACTCTCTCTTCTCCCCCTCCACCCAAATGGTGTTGTACGGGAATAAACGAATAAAGCATGTAAGTGATTGTTCCACACGGGTACCCCCTGCCCGCCAACCTATCATGTGATTCCATAATATTCAACACAATCCATAAAACCCCCCCCCCCCTATAGTTCGGCACAACTCTTAGCATTGCAGCAATCTATCTTTGACCAATTGGTGGGGTGCTAACCCCGGGACATTAAGCCACGCCTGCCACATTGAGTGAAACTTACGCGGTGCCTTCCTGTGCTGATATGTAAATTTTTCTCTAATTAATAGTTTGTTCACCTGATCAATCCACTGTTCTCTGGTGGGTACCCTGGGGGTAATCCAAAGCTGAGCTATCAGCTTGCGTGCCACATATAATAAACGGATAACCGACGTAAAAACCGGCGGAGATAGGAGTTCCTCATCCAGGGCACCCAGCAGACATACAATGGGAGTTCTTGGTACAGCAAAGGCGAACACCTGTGTAATCACGTCAAGTACCTCAGTCCAATATCGGAAGAGTTTGGAGCATTTCCAGAACATATGCATGAGGTCTCCATGATCCCTCATGCACTTGGGACACAATGGGGAGTCTCTAAGCCCCCACTTATGTAGCCTGGCCGGAGTTCTATACACCCTGTGCAGCAGGTATAGATGTGACAGCCTCTGGGAGGGAGACACTGAAACCACAGGAGCCGCCGTCAGACAGGCAATCCACGTCTCCCCATCAATAGGCCCCACATCTTCCTCCCACTTATCCCTGCATGGTAGACTAGCTGGATCCTGTCGCGCGTTGAGCAAAATATGGTAGCCCCTTGAAATCATACCCTTTTTTTCTCCTTCCATGAAAGTTCCCTGGATTATGGCGTGGTCAGTTAGCCTAAGTGGTTTCTGCCTGGATTGTACCTGCAGTGCATGACGCAACTGCAGGTACTTAAAGAAGTTAGAGCGAGGTATATCAAACTCAGCCTGGAGTTCCAAAAAGGATTTGAGGATCCGGCCATTGTATAATTGTGCTAAGAATCTTAGTCCTGCAGCTTCCCATTGTCTAAATCCTGTAAGTTTGTATAATTCTTTATGTAGCGCCCTCCTCACTCCCCTCTCTTTCTTCAGCTCGTCTGTCTCTTGTCTAGGGGTACTTTCAGAGGGGAAGGGAGCGGGGACACCACGCCTGGCCTCCACCACAGGTGTCAGTGTGATATAAGCAAAGTCTTTTACCTTCGGGTCAGTGCTGTGCACCTGGAGCCTCCACCAAGAGTCACCTTGAACAATGTCTGTCAGGAAATGAGCCCCACACCATTAAAGTTTAACACTCCTTTATTCTTCTTGAATGAACACAATCAGTTGAACTCCCTTGGTAGAAACAGAACAGAAAAGGAGGTGTGGATGCGAGCAGGCCCAGACACAATGTGTTCTCCACTTTCCTCCCTGAAAGTGGGTTGCGGTCTCCGAGCGAGCGGGAATTTCCTTCCAGGCGGTCTCCGTTGAGAGACTCACCCGTCACTGGCAATATGCTGCACCAGGTCTTCGAGTGAGGAGCTCTCCCCGGTCCATTACGCCTTACGGATTCGGGTACCCACTCCCGGGGTTCCCTAGGATCTCCTTCCCTCGCGGAACTCAGTGTTGGGCACTGAGCTCTGGACCTCCATCCGAGTACCTCACCCCAGGCTAAAGGTGCCTGGGATGGAACGCGACCTCCGGCTGTCCTCTAGGCCTAGGCCTGCCTAGAGAACCGACACGAACCACCGTCCACAGGCTGAAGGTGCCTGGGACTCGACCCCGTGACAAAGATGGCCGGCCCCTTTATACCCTCTCCCAGCAAGCACGGCGGGTTCCCGCCCCACCATACCGCTGCCGAGGGAGGACAAAAAGGAGGCACAACACACAGCAATGATTCAACCCCAGCCCAGGGCGACAGCGCCACCTGCTGGGCTGCAGGGAATTACACATCACCAATGTCTCTGTCAGGTTCAAATTTACACCCGGGAAAGTACATACCCGCTACACTCTCCCCCTGGTGGGTTGACACTGGTCCCCAGTGTCTGGAGTAAATCATGCCCTCAACGGCTGACATAATCCAATCCAGAGACCAACTAACAATTTCACAAAAATAAAACTTTTAGAAACTACCCAGCTAAAACACTGTGTCTGAGCCCTGTAATAAAAAGGGAAGAAAGAAAGAAGAGAAAACAACAACATTAAACCACAACTTAGAATCACATATTCACATTTTACTTTTCCCACCCATCCTGACTAAGACCCACCCCATACTCAGTGGTCTTGATGGGATGTTTTCCTGCAGAGGGAAAAGAAAGAAATCAACACACATAACCCTGACACATGTATTCGTGTGAGAGAAAATAAACTTCTCCGGGAAGAAATCCCTTTTCTCCAAAGAGTGAGTGCGTGAAAAGTGTTTAACGTTGCGCAACACTGCCACCTGGTGACAGCACCGCGGTAACTGCACTCGTGGAACTTTCCTCTTTTCTTTGGCCCTATCTACCCAGAGTCCATGATCTCTTGCAGACAGTGAAGAACAACAGGAACAGTCCTTCATTTCTTTGGGCACAAAAGCAACAGGCCCCAGAAAGTTCAGCAGCATGATAAGAACGGAGTCTCTTCTCTCCTACAGGTAAAAACGGGGATGCGGCAGAACAAGTGGCTTCAAGTGTTGATCCATGGTCTCCAGATGATACTCCACATCTTCTCCTTAATTTCGCCGGATCAACACCTTGTCTGCATGGATGTGCCGTCCCAACATCCACTCTGCCTTGCAGTCTTTAAAACGTTGAGAGGCCTTTGGAGAGCATGCCAGGTACCTGCGGGCGTGGGGAACCTGAAGGTGGGTCCACACAAAGTCATTGTACCAGCGCTCCCGGCACACTTCCACCTCATAGAGCAGTTCCTTCGACAAGTACGGATACTCCCATCCGTATTCTGCAGCAACCTTCTGGCCAAATAGGCGTTGTAGTCTCGCCAAAGGAGGCATGGTAGCTTTGTCCCCTTCGCCAGGCAAAACTATTGAGTCTGGGTGGCGAGGGCCCTTGAGCACATCTGATCTGGGCATTGGTGCCCGCAGTAACAGTCTCTTTTCTCCGGTCTTCGGTACAGACGGCACCGGAGATGTAGAGGCAGGCTGGGGACGGGACCTCTCTTCAGGCGCTGGTGCCTCCACCCGGGGTGTACTTTCCCCTGTAGACATGGGTGGATCCCTGGTCCTCCGGAATGAAGCGAGAGGTACTTTGTCCCAGCCCTTTTCTGCAAACAGTTCATCTATTGCAGTGTTTCTCAACTCCAGTCCTCAAGGCGCCCCAACAGGTCATGTTTTCAGGCTTTCCATTATTTTGCCCATGTGATTTAATCAGTTTCACTGCCTTAGTAATTACCACAGCTGTTTCATCTGAGGGAAATCCTGAAAACATGACCTGTTGGTGCGCCTTGAGGACTGGAGTTGAGAAACACTGATCTATTGCAACGTCATCTCCCATGTCCGAGAGCGACTCTAGGTCAGAGGTGTCACACTCCTCCGCAGGTAGGTACCCTGTAGTGGAGGCCGAGCTTTCACCTCTTCTCACACACCAAATCTCTCCGCCAGGCTTACCTCGGCCTTTACTTGAAACAGGACGTCCGGAACTCTTGTCCACGGATCCATCCGGGCCGGACGTAAGCGGGCGAGACGGTCCACCACAACCGCTGATCGGGGCTACCATGCCGATCTTTCTCTTCGGTGGTGGACGCTGTGAGATCGCGGTGACCGAGTCAGCATCCTCGGATTTCTCCTGTTGAGTTTTTACGACCTCCTCCGCGGTCGCTGCAGTGTGCGCAGGGATGGCTGTCACAGCAGTGATTCCTCCTCTCTGAGTGGTGTTGCCCGTAGCACGGCCAGGGTAGATGGTTCTCGGCTTTTCAACCGCTGGATCCACTTCAAAACAGGAACTCCCCACAGGCCTCACATCGCCCGAATGGCTTCAGTTGGCACACCAGTCCCGAACAGCCGGGACAAATCACACCCAGGGCCTCAACGTCCATGCACGAATACAGGGCGAATCGACCCCTTGGCTTTAGCCGGATCCCCGTATCTGTTACTGGAGCAGCAGCAGTCAATGTCGTGGTGGAAGGGTGAACTGGAATCCACGATGTATGTCCGGACATGGCGACCTGTTGCTGATCCATCGCACACTGTAAAGTTTTTGCGCCAACGTCCCACGTGTAGTCCTTCACACGTATTGGACTCCTCCCCTTTGCTCCAGTTCGCGGGCTTTTCTTCTTTTCTGTTTCTGAGTCACGCCCACGAACTAAGCGATGGGGGTGTGCCTGGTGGCGCAGTGCAATAGAAGCCCCCACGTGTAGTACTTCACACGGCTGAACTTCCCCCTTTTTCCACTCTTCTGCGCGGGCCTTTCCCTTCATTGGGTCATGTCCACGACTTCGAGCAGGGATGCACTTCGGCCAATGAAGTTCAACACTCCTTTATTCTTCTTGAATGAACACAATTAGTTGAACTCCCTTGGTAGAAACAGAACAGAAAAGGAGGTGTGGATGCGAGCAGGCCCAGACACAATGTGTTCTCCACTTTCCTCCCTGAAAGTGGGTTGCGGTCTCCGAGCGAGGGGGAATTTTCTTCCAGGCGGTCTCTGATGAGAGACTCACCCGTCACTGGCAATATGCTGCACCAGGTCTTCGAGTGAGGAGCTCTCCCTGGTCCATTACGCCTTCCGGATTTGGGTACCCACTCCCGGGGTTCCCTAGGATCTCCTTCCCTCGCGGAACTCAGTGTTGGGCACTGAGCTCCGGACCTCCATCCGAGTACCTCACCCCAGGCTAAAGGTGCCTGGGATGGAACACGACCTCCGGCTGTCCTCTATTCCTAGGCCCGCCTAGAGAACCGACACGAACCACCGTCCACAGGCTGAAGGTGCCTGGGACTCGACCCCATGACAAAGATGGCCGGCCCCTTTATACCCTCTCCCAGCAAGCACGGCGGGTTCCCCGCCCCACCATACCGCTGCCGAGGGAGGACAAAAAGGAGGCACGACACACAGCAATGATTCAACCCCAGCCCAGAGCGACAGTGCCACCTGCTGGGCTGCAGGGAATTACACATCACCAATGTCTCTGTCAGGTTCAAATTTACACCCGGGAAAGTACATACCCACTACATTTATAATGAAGATTACGCCAGATGGGGGTGAGTGGTAGGAATCCCCTAATACCCAATAACCTTTTAACAGAAGTCCATAGAGTTTTTAGTAGTAGCAGTGAGGGGGTCCTACCCAATAGATGTGCATGGCCAGCCTCCAAGCCAGACAACGCCGGGGCCTCGTCTGTCGGAGTGGCCAGAAGTCTGCGGATAGGGTCTGATGTATTCTCCAAGCCCCAACCCCCCAGCTGCTGCAATTGAGCAGCTAGAAAATAGGCCCTGGCATGTGGAACCGCTAATCCCCCCTCATCCTTGTTATATTGTAAGATAGAGAGTCTAATTCTCGCCGTCTTCTTGCGCCAAATCAGTTCTCTAAATTGGGAGTCAATCCTATCAAGCCAATAGCGTGGAATCCACACCGGGGAATTATGACTTATGTATAATAATTGAGGAGCCCACACCATTTTTATGAGGTTCACCCTCCCAACCACCGATAAGGGTAATTTACACCAGGCGCTACACTTGTCTCGAAATTTAGCAAGTAACGGGGCAAGATTGAGAGGAATGTATTGAGAGACGTCCGGGGACACCTGCACCCCCAGATAGCGGAAGGAGGACACAATTTGTACCATCGATGCACAGTCCGGAAGGGGCACCACCAGGGGATCCAAAGGCATTAGCACTGACTTATTCCAATTAATGGAGAAGCCAGACAATGCACCAAAGATCTTAATGCAATGCATAACAGTAGTCAAGGAGCCCTGCGTGTCACCCAGGTATAGTAGGGTATCGTCTGCATACAGGGAAATTACATCCGTCCCTGTGCCACGCTGGAATCCCATGATCGCACCGTCCCCCCTTATTCGCGCAGCTAGAGGTTCCAGTGCCAGGGCAAAGAGCAGGGGTGAAAGCGGGCACCCCTGCCTAGTGCCTCTGAACAATGGAAATGGGTCAGAAAGCTCCACATTAATTCTGACTCTGGCCGATGGGTTAGCATACAGTAGTTTGACCCAATTAATAAAATTGACACCCAGCCCTGCAAGTAGTTTTTCCTCTAATTGGGCTCACCTGGCAATTTAATTATCACAGGTGTCACCTGTTTTCAGTGATCAAAAGAGCCCTATGACACAATGCCATCCATGAGTTCAACTGAAAAACAAAATATTTAATCTTTGTGACACTGAAATAGAATTTGCATAATAATTTGTAACAGGGTGTATACCCAGGAGATGGTGTTGAACAACTTGGGAATGTCGAGGGACAATAACATGGTTGGATTGGGGCAGTATTTGGTCAAATGGATAATTGAATTGCTCTACATACATTATTGCCTGCTCCCCTCAGGAGGGATTTTGGTCCACTCTCATTCACAGATCTTCTCTAAATCCTTAACGTTCCTTGGCTGTAGGGATGAGTCGAACACCCCCGGTTCGGTTTGCAGCAGAACATGCGAACAGGCAAAAATCTTGTTCGAACACCGTTAAAGTCTATGGGACACGAACGTGAAAAAACAAAAGTGCTTTAACCACTTAAGCCCCGGACCATTTGGTAGCTAAAGGACCAGAGGTGAATTCAGAATTTTGCACTGCGCTGCTTTAACTGTAAATTGTGCGGACAAGCAAAGTTGTACCAAAACGAAATTTGCGTCCTTTTCTTACCACAAATAGAGCTTTCTTTTAATGGTATTTGATTGCCTCTGCGATTTTTATTTTTTGCGATATAAACGGAAAAAGACCGAAAATTTTGAAAAAAAATGATATTTTAGTCATACATTTAGGCCAAAATGTATTCAGCCACATGTTTTTAGTAAAAAAAAATGTCAATAAGCGTATATTTTTTGGTTTGCGCAAAAGTTATAGAGTTTACAAACTAGGGGACATTTTCTGAAATTTACACAGCTTTAAATTTATGACTGCCTATCTCATTTCTTGAGGTGCTAAAATGACAGGGCAGTACAAAACCCCCCCAAATGACCCCATTTTGGAAAGTAGACACCCCAAGGAAATTGCTGAGAGGCATGTTGAGCCCATTGAATTTTTTTTTTGTCTTAATTGATTGAATAATGACAAAAAAAAAATTACAAAAAGTTGTCACTAAATGATATATTGCTCACACATGCCATGGTTATATGTGGAATTGCACCCCAAAATACATTTTGCTGCTTCTCCTGAGTACGGAGATACCACATGTGTGGGACTTTTTGGGAGCCTAGCTGCGTACGGGACCCCGGAAACCAAGCACCGCCTTCAGGATTTCTAAGGGCGCAAATTTTTGATTTCACTCCTCACTACCTATCACAGTTTCGAAGGCCATAAAATGCCAAAATAGCACAAAACCCCCCCAAATGACCCCATTTTAGAAAGTAGACACCCCAAGGAAATTGCTGAGAGGCCTGTTGAGCCCATTGAATATATATTTTTTTGTCCCAAGTGATTGAATAATGACAAAAAAAAAAAAAATACAAAAAGTTGTCACTAAATGATATATTGCTCACACATGCCATGGTTATATGTGGAATTACACCCCAAAATAAAATTTTCTGCTTCTCCTGAGTACGGGGATACCACATGTGTGGGACTTTTTAGGAGCCTAGCCGCGTACGGGACCCCGAAAACCAAGCACCGCCTTCAGGATTTCTAGGCACAAATTTTTGATTTGACTCCTCACTACCTATCACAGTTTCGAAGGCCATAAATTGCCAAAATAGCACAAAACCCCCCCAAATGACCCCATTTTGGAATATAGACACCCCAAGCTATTTGCTGAGAGGCATAGCGAGTATTTTACAGCTCTCATTTGTTTTTGAAAATGAAGAAAGAAAATATATATATATATATATATTTTTTTTTCAATTTTCAAAACTTTGTGACAAAAAGCGAGATCTGCAAAATACTCACAATACCTCTCAGCAAATAGCTTGGGGTGTCTACTTTCCAAAATGGGGTCATTTGGGGGGGTTTTGTGCCATCTGGGCATTCCATGGCCTCCGAAACTGTGATAGGCAGTGAGAAGTGAAATCAAAAATTTACACCCTTAGAAAGCCTGAAGGCGGTGCTTGGTTTTTGGGGTCCCGTACGCGGCTAGGCTCCCAAAAAGTCTCACACATGTGGTATCCTCGTACTCAGGAGAAGCAACAGAATGTATTTTGGGGTGTAATTCCACATATGCCCATGGCATGTTTGAGCAATATATCATTTAGTGACAACTTTGTGCAAAAAAAAAAAATTGTAGTTTTTCCGCAACTTGTGTCAACATATAAAATATTCCATGGACTCGACATGCCTCTCAGTATATAGCTTGGGGTGTCTACTTTCCAAAATGGGGTCATTTGGGGGGGTTTTGAACTGTTCTGGCATTTTATACACAACATTAGGAAGCTTACATCCACTCTTCTAACCACTTGAAGACAAAGCTCTTTTTGACACTTTTTGTTTACATGAAAACATTTTTTTTTTTTGCATAAAATTATGTTGAACCCCCAAACATTATATATATTTTTAAAGCAAAGGCCCTACAGATTAAAATGGTGGGTGTTGCATTTTTTTTTCTACACAGTATTTGCGCAGCGATTTTTCAAACGCATTTTTTGGGTTAAAAAATACACTTTTTTTTATTTTAATGCACTAAAACACACTATATTGCCCAAATGTTTGATGAAATAAAAAAGATGATCTTAGGCCGAGTACATAGATACCAAACACGACATGCTTTAAAATTTCGCACAAACGCGCATTGGCGACAAACTACATACATTTTTAAAAGCCTTTAAAAGCCTTTACAGGTTACCCCAGTAGATTTACAGAGGAGGTCTACTGCTAAAATGACTGCCCTCGATCTGACCTTCGCGGTGATACCTCACATGCATGGTGCAATTGCTGTTTACATATGACGCCAGACTGACGCTTGCGTTCGCCATTGGGCAAGAGCAGGGCAGGACAGGAGTGCTTTTTTTTTATTTTTATTTTTTTTATTATTAATTTTGCTTTTTTATTTTATTTTTAAATTGTTCCTTCCAAGTATTTTTTTTTAATCATTTTTATTGTTATCTCAGGGAATGTAAATATCCCCTATGATAGCAATAGGTAGTGACAGGTACTCTTTTTTTGAAAAAACTGGGGTCTTCTAGACCCTAGATTTTTCCTCTGCCCTCAAAGCATCTGACCACACCAAGATCGGTGTGATAAAATGCTTTCCCAATTTCCCAATGGCGCTTTTTATATCCGGGGGGGGGCATTCCCTCCCACTGCTTGTAAAAGCAGTCCAGAGGCTAATTAGCTGCTAGGATTGCTTTTACATGAAAGCCGGCCGCAGGCTGAAAAGAATGATACCAAGATGATACCTAAACCCGCAGGCATCATTCTGGTATAAACATTCAAAGTCCAGCAACATACCAGTACGTTGCTGGTCCTTGTTGGACATGTATTGTAATCTTTTTTTTTCATGCAGCCAGTTGGATGAACGAAAAAAGAGATTGATCGGTGGGTATGCCCACCATTAGAATACCGCCCTTCATCCACCCACTTCCAATGATGGGCATACACGCACCATTTATATATGCCGAAGCATGGGGGCATCCTCCCGCAAAAAAGTTATGCCGCACACACATGGTCGGACTTTTCCACGGGCAAGCCTCCATCGGAATTTCGACCGTATGTACGCGGTATTAGGAGCAAAATCGCTCCTGCTGCCCCAATGCTTCGGCATATATGCTTTTTTTATTTAACTGTGGTGGTGAAATCACCTCTTACAGCACTGCAGTCGCAGGGATCAGGCCTGTCTCTGCGAACGCTGCAGTTATGTGTGTTGTGTTTTGCAAGTGACAGCGATCGATCGATACTGCACTTGGGTGGCCTGGGCTGGACGGAGGGGCAAAACGCAGGTGCCAGCAGGTATCTGGGCTGATCCCGCTAACACTGCGTTTTTGGGAACCCTAAACTGCTGGGGACGCTAGTATAGATCTGATCAGATCAGATATTGATCTGTTCAGATACTATACCACTAAGGGGGTGTATGCTTCACGCGTGGGTGTTAGCACTACTGGCACTAACCTGGCGCTGCCTGGGGTGTGACGCAGACCCTATCTGACGCTAAAACCTAATTGATATCACCCACCGGGCGATCAGGGGGTTAAACCTTTATTGGGTTATATACGGCGGGTGCCCTGACACTATAAAAAGCAAACTAACTAACCAGCGTCACCCGTAACACTTATATGGTGATCACTGGTGAAAGGGTTAACTAGGGGCAATCAGGGGGTTAAAACCTTTATTAGATAATATATGGGGGTACCTGACGCTATAAAAACCTGCGGCGAACCTAAAAAAAAATTACTGGCTACCGATCTGCATCACCGACACTAAGACAGCGATCAGAAAAACGATCGCTTAGCGACAGTGGTGATAGGGGGTGAAAGGGTTACCTGGGGGGTAATCAAGGGGGTTAAACCTTTACTAGATAATATATTGGGGTACCTGACGCTATAAAAACCTGCGGCGAACCTAAAAAATATTACCAGCTACCGATCTGCATCACCGACACTAAGACAGCGTTTAGAAAAACGATTGCTTAGCGACAGTGGTGATAGGGGGTGAAAGGGTTACCTGGGGGGCGATCAAGGGGGTTAAACCTTTATTAGATAATATATTGGGGTACCTGACGCTATAAAAACATGCGGCGAACCTAAAAAAAATTACTGGCTACCGATCTGCATCACCGACACTAAGACAGCGTTTAGAAAAACGATCGCTTAGCGACAGTGGTGATAGGGGGTGAAAGGGTTACCTGGGGGGCGATCAAGGGGGTTAAACCTTTATTAGATAATATATTGGGGTACCTGACGCTATAAAAACCTGCGGCGAACCTAAAAAAAATTACCGGCTACCGATCTGCATCACCGACACTAAGACAGCGTTTAGAAAAACGGTTGCTTAGCGACAGTGGTGATAGGGGGTGAAAGGGTTACCTGGGGGGCGATCAAGGGGGTTAAACCTTTATTAGATAATATATTGGGGTACCTGACGCTATAAAAACATGCGGCGAACCTAAAAAAAATTACTGGCTGCCGATCGGCATCACTGACGCTAAGACAGCGATCAGAAAAATGATCGCTTAGCGACAGTGGTGATAGGGGGTGAAAGGGTTATCTGGGGGGTGATCAGGGGGTTAAGCCTTTATTAGGGGGGGTTAGGGGGCTACACTGGACCTAAAACTGAATGTACTGACACTTTTACAGTCACAAATGTCACTGATTGCAGTGATCAGTAAATAAATGGTCACTGCAATCAGTGACACTGTGACTGGGGGGGTGATCTGGGGGTGTCTGGGGGGGCCGATTTATGTCCCTATGTGTTCTGGTGTCCGTGTAGTGTTGTGTGCACTGACCTGATGTCTTCTCTTGTACGGCGCTCGGTATATGTGAGCGCCGCACCAGAGATGACATCACTTCCTCCTGCTTCCTCTGCCTGACACAGACAGAGGGGGCATTTCCATTCGCCGGGAGAGATCGCGAGGGGGTGGCCGGAAACGAATGGCTGCCCCCTCATCCCGGAACGCTCCCGGACACTTAGCCACCGCTCACTGTATAGGAGGGGGGTCCGATTGGACCCCCCCAACTATACAAAGGCAATCACGTATGCTCTACGTGATTGTGCCTGTCGGTGCCATTCTGCCGACGTATATATACAGTGAGCGGTCGTTAAGTGGTTAAAGGTTAATATGCAAGTTATTGTCATAAAAAGTGTTTGGGGACCTGGGTCCTGCCCCAGGGGACATGTATCAATGCAAAAATAAAAGTTTTAAAAATGGCCGTTTTTTCGGGAGCAGTGATTTTAATAATGCTTAACCACTTCCATACAGGGCACTTATACACCTTCCTGCCCAGACCAATTTTCAGCTTTCTGCGCTGTTGCACTTTGAATGACAATTGCACGGTCATGCTACACTGTACCCAAACTAAATTTTTATCATTTTGTTCCCACAAATAGAGCTTTCTTTTGGTGGTATTTGATAACCTCTGCGATTTTTATTTTCTGCTAAAAAAAAAAGACCGAAAATTTAAAAAAAAAAAATTTTTTTTTGTTTCAGTTACAAAACTTTGAAAATAAGTACGTTTTCTCCTTCACTGATGGGCACTGATGGGCCTGCACTGACGGGCACGGATAAGGCGGCACTGATGGGCACCGATGAGGTGGCGCGGATGGGCAACGATAGGCGGCACAGATGGGCAACGATAGGCGGCACGGATGGGCAACGATAGGCGGCACGGATGGGCAACGATAGGCGGCACGGATGGGCACAGATAGGCGGCACGGATGGGCACAGATAGGTGGCACGGATGGGCACAGATAGGTGGCACGGATGGGCACAGATGGGCACGGATAGGCGGCATGGATGGGCACTGATAGGTGGCACGGATGGGCACTGATAGGTGGCATGGATGGGCACTGATAGGTGGCACTGTACTGTACTAATGGATGCCAATCAGTGCCAAACAATAATGCCTGCAAATCAGTGGTGCCCATTGTGGGCACTGATTGGCATCCATTGTGGGCACTGATTGGCATCCATTACTTGTATATAATTAGCATCCCTGGTGGTCTAGTGTGCAATACCTATAGGTGGGCTTCCCTGGTGGTCTAGTGGCATCCCTGGTGGTCCAGTGTGGGCATCCTCGGGAGGGCTGCGCTGATAATGGATCAGCACAAACCCCCCCTGTCAGAGGAGCAGCCGATCGGCTCTCCTCTACTCGCATCTGACAGACGCGAGTGAGGAAAAGCCGATGACCGGCTTTTCCTGTTTACATCGTGATCAGCCGTGATTGGACACGGCTGATCACGTGGTAAAGAGTCTCCGTCGGACTGACATCCCGCAGCAACGATCGCCGCGATGCCAGTCAGGATTTTGAAACCACTTTGCCGCCGTCAATCTGTTATAGGGCGGGCGGCAAGTGGTTAAAGTGAAACAATAGAAGTGAAATATTCCTTTAAATTTCGTACCTGGTGGGTGTCTATAGTATGTCTGTAAAGTGGTGCATTTTTAAAACTACTGTCGGGTCCCGGCAATACAGATAAAAGTCATTGAAAAAAACAGCATGGGTCCCCCCCCCCCCCCCCAGTCCATTACCAGGCCCTTTGGGTCTGGTATGAATTTTAAGGGGAACCCCAAACCAAAACTAAAAAAAAATGCATGGGGGTCCCCCCAAATTCCATACCAGGCCCTTCAGGTCTGGTATGGATATTAAGGGGAACCCTGCGCCAAATAAAAAAAAATGGCGTAGGGGTCCCCCTCAAAATCCATACCAGACCCTTCAGGTCTGGTATGGATTTTAAGGGGAACCCCACGCCAAAATAAAAAAAATGGCGCGGGGTTCCCCCCAAAAATCCATACCAGATCCTTATCCAAGCACGCAACCTGGCAGGCCGCAGGAAAAGAGGGGGGCGAGAGAGCGCCCCCCACCTCCTGAACCGTACCAGGCCAAATGCCCTCAACATGGGGAGGATGTGCCCATGTTGATGGGAACAAGGGCCTTATCCCCACAACCCTTGCCCGTGGTTGTGGGGGTCTGCGGGCGGGGGGCTTATCGGAATCTGGAAGCCCCCTTTAACAAAGGGGACCCCCAGATCCCGGCCCCCTTTTGTGAATTGGTAACGGGAAACCCCCGTTACGTCAGAGGGGGGCGGGTTCACCCGCGCACGTCACGGGTGGCTCCGCTCTCGGCTATTTAAGAGCTGTCACGCGGGTCTCACGTCATTCGGCGGGCGTCTCCCATGGAGGCGGAATCGATCGTGTCGGCGTGTATTGTTGGGTCGTGGAAGGATTACATCACTGAATTTTTTTTTCTTTTTTATTAAAGGACTTGTCCCGAGCAGTGTCTGTGTTTTTTTTTTTACCTTTTTTGTCACTTTTTTGGATGAAATGGTAGGGGTACAATGTACCCCGTTACCAATTCACATGGGGGGGTGGGATCTGGGAGTCCCCTTTGTTAAAGGGGGCTTCCAGATTCCGATAAGCCCCCTGCCCGCAGACCCCCACAACCACCTGGCAAGGGTTGTGGGGATGAGGCCCTTGTCCCCATCAACATGGGGACATCTTCCCCATGTTGAGGGCATGTGGCCTGGTACGGTTCAAGAGGGGGGC
Organism: Rana muscosa; assembly: GCA_029206835.1. Lineage (NCBI taxonomy): Eukaryota > Metazoa > Chordata > Amphibia > Anura > Ranidae > Rana > Rana muscosa. Next base: position 415,227,930 of record CM055120.1, read on the forward strand.
ACTCTCTCATCCCCCCCCTCTTTTCCTGCGGCCTGCCAGGTTGGGTGCTCGGATAAAGGGTCTGGTATGGATTTTTGGGGGGAACCCCACGCCATTTTTTTTTATTTTGGCGTGGGGTTCCCCTTAAAATCCATACCAGACCTGAAGGGCCTGGTAAGGAATTGGGGGGACCCCCATGCCGTTTTTTTCAATGACTTTTATCTGTATTGCCGGGACCCGACAATTCATTATAGCCGCGAGTTTCTTTTTTTCCTTTAGAAATGTCATTTTGTGCAGGGACTGTTCTAAACACGGGAAAAATGTGTCACTTTATAGGCATACTATAGACACCCCCCAGGTACAAAATTTAAAGGAATATTTCATTTTTATTGTTTCACTTTAAGCATTATTAAAATCACTGCTCCCGAAAAAACTTCAGTTTTTAAAACTTTTTTTTGCATTGATACATGTCCCCTGGGGCAGGACCCAGGTCCCCAAACACTGTTTATGACAATACCATGCATATTAACCTTTAAAATTAGCACTTTTGATTTCTCCCATAGACTTTTAAAGGTTGTTCCGCGGCTTTCGAATTTGCCGCGAACACCCCAAATTGTTCGCTATTCGGCGAACACCAGATGTTCGAGTCGACCCTTAGAAAACCATCCCTACAGTCAAGCACGAAGGTGGCAACATGATGCTTTGGGGCTGTTTCTCTGATAAAGGTACAGGCCGACTTTGCCGCATTGAGGGGCCAATGGACAGGGCCATGTATTGTAAAATCTTGGATGAGAACCTTCCTCCCTTAGCCAAAACACTGAAGATGGGTCTTCCAGCATGACAATGACCCAAAACATACTGCCAAGGCAAAGAAGAAGTGGCTCAAGAAGAAGCACATTAATGTCATGGAGTGCCCTAGTCAGTCTCCAGACCTTAATCCTATAGAAAATTTATGGAGGGAGCTGAAACTTCGAGTTGCCAAGAAACAACCAAGAAACCTTAAGGATTTAGAGAAGATCTGTAAAGAGTGGACCAAAATCCCTCCTGAGATGTGTGCAAACCTGGTAACAAACTACAAGAAACATCTTACCAATGTGCTTGCCAACAAGGGTTTCTCCGCCAAGTACTAAGTCATGTTTTGCTTGGGGATCAAATACTTATTTTACTCACCGAACTGCAACTTAAAGAGTATTTTTTCATCTTTCCATCTATTAAACCTTCTGCCCGTGTTGTTTTAACTTTGGATAGTAAAACATTTTTTTTTGCCACTAAATATCTTATACAGCCCACTTCCTGTTTCTTGTCTGGTAAAAAGGCCTAGGCTTATGACATTATACACCGCTCTCTCACTCACTCTTGTGAAAGTTTGCCAAGAAGGGAGGGGGGTGAGTCTTAAGAGGGCCAATGAGATCTTTAGAGCAGGAGGTGTGCCCCTGTAAATCCAGGAAGTGAACAGGCAGCAGCTTCAGCTACCCACAGTTAAAATGGATACAGCCAGACTCAATGGGGGGAGATTTCTGCAGCATATTTGGCAAGTACAAAATCACAGTATATATAAAATAATATGCAAAGGGAAGCTTCAGAATGGAGGGAAGCTTCAGAATGGCAAAGATGTTTTTTTTTACAAATTATGTGAGCAGACTGCAGTTCCTCTTTAACCTCTTGCTGACCGCCGCATGATGATATACGTCGGCAGAATGGCACGGCTGCGCAAAAGGACGTGTATATATACGTCCCCTTTAAGAAGCAGCATTGTGGACGTGCGCCCGCCGCGAGCTCCGTGACTCCGACTGCGGGTCCCGCGGACTCAATGTCCGTGGGCAATGCCCGAGATCGTGTCACGGTGAGGAAGAACGGGGAAATGCTATTGTAAACAAACATTTCCCCAGTCTTCCTAGTGACAGGACAGTGATCACAGCTTCCTGCAATCAGAAGCGGTGATCAGTGTCGTGTCACACACAGCCCATCCCCTTACAGTTAGAAGCACTCCCTAGGTCACACTTAACCCCTTCAGCGCCACCTAGTGGTTAACCCCTTCACTGCCAGTGTCATTTTCACAGTAATCAGTGCATTTTTATAGCACTGTTTGCTGTAAAAATGACAATGGTCCCAAAAATGTGTCAAAAGTGTGCGATGTGTCCGCCATAAAGTCGCAGTCACGGTAAAAATCGCAGATTGCCGCCATTACTAGTAAAAAAAAAAATTATAATAAAAATGCCATAATTCTATCCCCTTTTGTAGACGCTATAACTTTTGCGCAAACCAATCAATATACGCTTATTGCGATTTTTTTTTACAAAAAATATCTAGAAGAATACATATCGGCCTAAACTGAGGAAAAAAAATGTTTTTTTATATATTTTTTGGGGTTATTTATTATAGCAAAAAGTGAAAAATATTGAATTTTTTTCAAACTTGTTGCTCTATTTTTGTTTATGGTGCAAAAAATAAAAACCGCAGAGGTGATCAAATACCACCAAAAGAAAGATATATTTGTGGGAAAAAAGGACGTCAATTTTGTTTGGGAGCCACGTCGCACGACCGCGCAATTGTCAGTTAAAGCGACGCAGTGTCGAATCGCAAAAAGTGCTCTGGTCTTTGGCCAGCGAAATGGTCCGTGGCTTAAGTGGTTAATTTATAGCATTTGTATCATGTGTTTTTTCTGGATTTTTGGTTGATATTCTTTCTCTATCATTTAAAATACACCTACGATAAAAAGAATAGACCCTTTATTTCTTTGTAAGTGGGCAAACTTACAAAATCTGCAGGGGATCAAATAATTTTTTTCCCTACTGTATATGTGAACTGACCCTCAAACTTTCATTGAGAATTAAGAGACCACAGATGATGCGGCAGTGGAAAATTGGCCAGCACTAGGACATTTTTAATAAATAAGAATTGGTCGAAATGTGCTACAGACAAGGTGCACAGGTAGGTGTTTTACTACAAGCATGAAGATTCCACGAATGAGACAGCAGTGTAAAATTAGCCAGCATCAGGACAATTTTAATGAGTAGCCTCAAATTTACTATATACAAGCAGCACAGGTAGGGGCTTTACTACAATAACACAAGGTACAGCCATCTAAAATTGTCCAGCAGCAGAACAATTTTAAATAGTGATTTTCAGACCAAAGTTACTAAAGACAAAGAGTTCAGGTAAGGGTTTTACTTGAAGAATTAAGAGACAGCTGAGGGTACAGCAGTTTAAAATTTCCCAGCAGCGGGGCAGTTAAAGCAGAGGTCCGCCCAGATTATTATTTTTTTTTTAAAGTCAGCAGCTACTAACAGTGTAGCTGCTGACTTTTAATAAGGACACTTACATGTCCTACTCGCCCGCGATTTCGGTCCCCCGACGGCGATCAATCGCTGCTGGCAGGTCCCAGCTCCTCCATCCTGACTAAGGGAAACAGGCAGTGAAGCCTTACGGCTTCACTGCCCGTTTCCTACTGCGCATGCGCCACTCGCACGGCGCTTTGTGAATGGGCGGCTTGCCTCCTGGGATATACACAGTTCCCAGAAGGCAGCGCGCCCCATTCACAAGAAGAGGAAACGGAAGTTCTCAATCCGAGGATAAGGAAGAGGCAGATTAGGGGACTTCCTGCATAGCAACGGGCATTTCAGGTGAGTATAATTTTATTTATTTATTTATGAATTTTAGTGTAAAAAAAATTTCAGGGTGGACCTCCGCTTTAAAAAAGAAATTTTAGGCCCACATTTAGACAAATGAGTACAGGTAGAGGTTTTACTACAAGAATCTCATCTCTACCAGTAAAATGGTTCGGAAAGCAGAAGGTAAGGTGGACCAGTAATGCAGCCACAAAGGAAAAGGAAAGAAACTCCCAGTGGCTTGTGCGCAGCTTGAATGATGTATTGACTCATGATAAAAGCATAATGCCCCATACACACGATCATTTTTCATGCCGTTAAAAATGCCATTAAAAAAAATGGCCATTAAAAATGATCGTGTGTATGCTCCAGAGCATTTTTAACGACGTGAAAAACGGGATTAAAAATTTCGAACATGCTCTCTTTTTTCACGTCGTTTTTCATGTAGTTTTTTTTTAACGACGTGAAAAACGATAGTGTGTATGCTTTAACGACGTGAAAAAAAATGCGCATGCTCAGAATCAAGTATGAGACGGGAGCGCTCGTTCTGGTAAAACTAGCGTTCGTAATGGAGATAGCACATTCGTCATGCTGTAACGGACTGAAAAGCACTAGACTGAAAAGAGCGAATCGTCTCTCAACAAACTTTACTAACATGAAGGGTGGCGCCATTCGAACGGAACTTCCCCTTTATAGTGCCGTCGTACGTGGTGTACGTCACTGCGCTTTTCTTGAACATTTTTTAAAATGATGGTGTGTACGCAAGACAGGCTTGAGAGGAAACAAGAAAAAAAATGACGAGAAAAACGTCAGTTTTAAAAATGACATTAAAAATGATCGTGTGTATGGGGCATTAGATCATTTTATTATACATGGATATCGAATTTACAAATTCATTAGAAAAGTACAAATAAAAAACAGGGATTGGGGAATGGATCCAATTACATAGAAGGGAACAACAATAAGAGCTCTGGTGTACAAATTATAACGGTATTACAATCATGTGTCACAATAACCATATACAGGTCACCAGTATGGCATGTATATGGATATGGATGCAGCCATAAAGGAGGCCACAGAAAAAGGATTAAATAAAGGCTAAGTCCATCCGATTCTGATAATTCATCACTGGGTGAACAGCTGTTTTACAGCACACGCTAGCTGGTAAAAGCAATTTTGGTTTTAACACTGAGATTTTTCATCTGTTCTCTCCCAACTGTGGTCATTATTATGTCAATATGAATTGTGCAGGACAGGATAGGCTTTTCCAAACTCTTCATACTAAATGATCTATACTTACAGTGTTACTAAACCCAGGACCCTGCATTCACTATATCTGGTCTCCCACAGTACATAGAACATGGAGATGCAATTATTTTAGTAACTATAAACTGCTAAATACCTTTTCTCATCAGCAGTATATGGCAGTTTTGTGACTTCTATCAGTGCCTTATTAAATCTTAAAATACAAACAATATTCGCGCTACTAACAAATGTGAGCAGCTACAATGCCTATGGAAAAAGCAAAAAACAAACAATATACAAAAAATGTAGCGCTATACATAAAAATTATATACAAAACACCCAAGTGTGGTGCTCAAAACAAATGAATATAAAAAAGTCCGTGAAAAGTCCAAAATGGACAAATTATGTGTGTAAATAGAGTCTTTGATGACCATTCAAACGTGGATAATCTTGAAACACAACTGGTGACTTTCAAAAAGCAAATGACTATAACGTGACCACCACCAAATGGAAAGGAGGCTTACCAGATGGAATGGACCCAGTAAACGTATGTCTAAAGGGTCAAACAGGCTTGGTACATGTATACTCGTAGGTCTAGGGTCCTGGCTGGCGTTGCACACATCAATGTCCAAAATCCAGGGTCTAGTGGTGTCACCAAATATCGGAACCCGGTATGATGATGGGATAGCTCACAGTGGAACCATATTGTAGGAAAGAAGGAGAGGGCACATAGCGTAATAACGTAGATACTATTTATTAAATGCAGGTAGATACACTTACATTCAAGCAGTATACGTAGCGCTTTGCAAAATGTTCAGTGGCAGCAGTGGAATCTCCCGACGCGTTTCGCAATACCTTGCATCGTCTGGGGTAGCTTATTAAATCTTGCTTCCTACTGAAGCCCCCACTCCCCCCCCCAAAAAAAAAATTACATGCCAAATGTGGCATTAAGGGGGCGAGGAGTGGTTTAAGCGGAAGTTCCAATTTTGGGTGGAACTCCGCTTTAACTTCCGGTGAGTTATTCACTTTGGCTAATCTAGGAAGAAGCACAGCATATTTTTGATATGCAGTGAATTCACAAGGTGGAGGAAATTATTTGGGATTGCTTCTGCACTTTTGGAGTTTAATCTTTCTTTTATTTAAATATTTTAATAGCGCTGCATATCTTGTTTATCGGTTACTATATATGGTTTGTACTTATACGTTATTTGCAACCAGCTTAGTGGGATTAGCTGACATTGTCTATTTTATTCGTCTGACCATGTATGGTGTGAACATGGCACATAGAATACAAATTTGTGTTAAGCCTGTATGATTAGGGTTGCCACCTTTTCTTCAAGTCTAACCCGAACACTTTAGCGGCGCACTGCAATTTTTTTATAGTATAAAACTATAGATATATTCTGCTATTAAATAACATTTCTAATCATATGAAGTTAATAACAAGAGTCCCCCTTTACATCAGAGTCCACAGAGTTCCCCTTTTACACCTGAACTCGCAGAGTTCCCTTTCATTGTAAAGGGGGACTCTGCAGACTCTGATGTAAGGGAGAACTCTGGGGCCTCTAACATAAGGGATGCTCTGGGAACCCTGATTTAATGGGGGAACACTGAGAACTCTGATGTACGCAGAAGACTCTGATGTAAGCGGACACACTGTGGCCTCTGGTGTAAAGGGGAACTCTGATGTAAGGGGTGCTCTGAGAACCCTGATTTGCCTAGTGTACTTACTTAGGCAGGAGAGAGAAGAGGGAGACTTTAGTCACAGATAGGGATGGATGTTGAGCTCACTCACCCCTTGGCAGTCAGCACCTCTCATCCAGATGTATCTGAGGCTGCTGGACTTTAAATTTCTGGCCCCAACTTTCCTTTTCTGAGGCACAGTGCCAGGGATTGGAGTGTGGGCAGACACAGAGGGGTAGGCGTGGAGGTAAGAGGTGCAGATCAAGCCCTCTCTCCTCTCCTGTCTGTGTGTGTGTTTTTGGGGGTTTGTTAGTGCTGGCTTTTGGCAGTGTGAAAGAATGTAACAGACACTCTCAGCTTAGAAAACTGCAGGGAAGCCATAGTCCAGTCTAAACAATGTGTCCGGGTTTCAGGCTGTCTGAAACCCTGACACATGATTCCAAACCCGAACTGTCCGGGTGAACCTTGGACAGGTGGCAACCCTATGTATGATGCAGCTCAACACAACTCAATGGAGATGGTGTGAACGAGCCCTAAAACCCTGTACACACGGGCCTAACATCGGGCTTTATTCCGCTCGTGTGTACAGCAGCCAGTCCAACAGAAGCCGGCTGAACGTCCGGCTTCTGTCGAAGGGGCATGACTGAAAAAGGTCTGATCAATTCTCTCAGCCAATGGTGGTGACCGGTGTGTTTTGGGGAGGGAGGATGTGTGCCCCCCTGTCAGAACACAATAGCTCAGTGGAGGAGATCGCTGTACTAACATCGGATTGTTAGTACAATGGCTCCTCTCAAGCTCTTTAGTTTGCTAATGTGTACCAGGCATCAGAATCGCCCAGAAGCACTGCACAGAGAAAAGGGGAGAAGAGCAAGGATTTAACATTTTGGACCACTGGACTAGCTGTGTGGGCACTGACAGCTCAGCATCCCTGGAGGTATAGAAAGTACAGCAGGGACCAGGGAGGCGGGGAAAATGTACGATGTTAGTTCACCTTTACAATTTTTCTGTAAAGTTGAACTAACACTTAAAATTACAATATGGCTTGTCTAGCAATTGTGTATGCTATATTTTTTATTTTTATTATTTGCTATATTTTTTTTTCATCAAATTTATCTTTTAAATTTGGATTTTCAAAGCCACTTCAAATAAATAAAAATTTTAAAATAAAAATGTGTGCCTAATATGTTTTGTTCATACACAGTTGTTTCAGCAGTTTGTTTACAAACTGTTTAACCAGCATGAGAACAGCAGTAGCCCAACAAAAACACACGTAAGCTCCCCATGGTCTGCAAACTCAATGCCAGGTTTTCCTCTGTCAGAAGACAGCACTCACATTGAAAACAACTGTGCCAAGTTTCCTTATCTGGTACAGAGTCATAGCTTACCATATTTAGATGTCTATATGCAGATAGTTTGTCAATCTTATTCAAACATTCAGTAATTCTGAACAGCACATAAAAACATGTTGGAAGATATACAGTATGCAGTCATTTCTAGAGATTTTTGTCTCTTTAATAATTGTTTTTAAGGAATTTTTAGTTAGCACCAACAATTTACACAGCGCTTTACATATTGTACATTCACATCAGTTTCTGCCCTCAAGGAGCTTAAGGTGCCTGCAGAATGGCGACAGGAGGATCTGTGGAATTGTGCGAGCAGATGGTCACTTCGTCCTCATCCCGAACAGGCAGTTCTTCTGATCCAGAGGGTTTGGTTGGCTGCTTGACCCCTTTCTCCTCAGGGGAGGCCAACCCATGGACATCCTGTCTGACAACATTGCTCAGAGAGGTAGGCGAGCTTGGAAGTTTAGTGGTGATGGATGGGCTTGGAGGGACACAGAACATCTGGGAAGAACAGAAAACAAAAACCGCTCAGGTGTGGACGTCCTCCAGGTGATTACTTCCTCCCAACAGCCAAGGGTGCAGGCAATGCAAACTCAGGCAATAACAAAAGAACAAATCTTCTGGACAGCAGCACTCCAATAAAAGCCTTTATTAGGTAAAATCTTCCAAAAATCCAAATAACACACGGCAAGTCACAAAACTCTGGTCAAAGCTGACGCGTTTCACACTGTCTTAGTGTTTAAGTGTCTTAGTATTTAATCATATGAAGCATGTTGGTGTAAAGTTCATGTTCCTTCATCATCATGAAGGGTAAATGATCCGCAAATCACCCTGATTTCATATTCGAAAGTGGGCAAATTCCACAACCAGCTGAGCACATAGCGCAGACCTCATGTGTACTCATATTATCTCCTTCACTTCCTGTACCTCGTGACCAGGTCAAAGATCCCCGTAACACGGGTTCGGATCCAGTTACTACTAGAAACCGACCACTAGGGAGGGAGCCAAACAAAGATCCCCCTCGCTACAAGAGGACCTGTCACCTTATCACATCTAATGACTGGCTGCTTGGGTCTTGAACTTGTGCTTGGTTACCCTTAGCAATGGCATTCCTCTTCTTGTTTTGCTGAGTTCACTCTTTTGTAGTAGCTGAGCTTTTATACCCCTTGTTTGCTATACAGACTCATAGGGTTCTTAGATACGCATCACCTTTTTGTAACTTCAGACCAGGTTCATAACGGTCAAAGTAACATTTACTGAACAGGTTGCAGCATACAGTTCAGTATGAACAATGTCCTTACCCTAACCCTAACTATTGTGGTGTGGCTGCCCAGGCATACCTTTGTGAGGGGAGAGTCCATTATGGCATTGTCCATGGCTTAGTCTCCAAGGAATGCAGCAGTCCCAATCTGCCATACAGCGCCCACCGATTAAACTCGTGGGTCCTACTGGAACCCTGGATCCCAGTCTTCCCTCTTTTTATAGCACAGGTGAGCCGGCTAGGACCAAAAGCCTGGGAACTGAGCTTGTAACAAGCCTAGGGGATGGAAGAGACACTTTAATGCTATGTTCAAGCTTGTAAGCCTTACAATTGCTTTCTATGTGCCTTATCAGTGACCTGCATTTATGCAGTGTGGAGCCCCTACTTACCTGGTCCTCCAATCCCCTGGCAATCGTTGCTCCCTGATGCGGCGTCTTGGCTTTCCCCTCTGTTCCCTGCACGCCCCACCTGTCCACACCACATATATCATGCACCTGATTCCTTGCACAAAGCTCCTGCCACACACCACCTGCATATTTATTTCCTCACACAGGACTCAGACTTCCTCCCCTCTAGGGGCCAGAGTCTGGCAGGCACCAGTGTGCGTCCGGGGGTAAGCTCTTTGGAAACGAAGGGCTTGCCTCCGGCCGCGCACTCGATGTGTCCACATGGAAAGCGGTTTTACCTGTTGTCTGGAAAATCTGATTGTGCCAAATTCTGTAGCTGCTGACTTTTATTAAACAGACATTCATCCAGTGCCAACCTCACCTGAGTCAGTTCTTCACAGGTCTTCGGGTCCCTGGCTCCGGCATGTTAACTGTGGGCAGATAGCTGTGACTACTTTCAGCTTCACAGCCAGGCTCTTACTGCGCATGCGTGAGCTGTGCTGCGCTTTGTAAATGGTCCCGCATCCTCCTGGGACCTGTGATGTGTCCCAGGAGGTTGTGGGTGGGAAGGGAGAAGGAGAATATCCGGTGGGAGCAGGTGCCAAGACCAGGTACCCGCTACCCTGTTGAGATTTTTTTCCCCCCAAATGTGGCAGAGGAGGGGGGAAGAGGAGGAGGAAAAGCAGAAATTCCTCTTTTAGGTAAAGTTGGGTAAGATAAAAAAAAAATGGCCCACAACCTTTCCTCCCCCCTCTGTCAATAAATACTTACCTGGCGTAGGGTTGCCACCTGTCCAGGATTCACCCGGACAGTTTTTCCACGTTATTCAGACAGAAAACAGTGCTTGACAGAAGGGTGAGGGGCACTATGTCCGCTGCACTATTATTCTCCTTTACAGTGCCCAAAGGTGTCCCAGGTCTGTTACAATCCTAGAGTGTATACAATTTTTTTTTTTTACTGTGCACCGCTAAAGTGTTTAGGTTTGGCTTAAGAAAAATGTGGCCTGGCGCCATGTTACCGTGAGATGAATGGGCTGCTGTGCCTGTGATGTGCACGCACACATGTGAACCTAGATTATGTAGATGTTTTTCTCTGAATTCTTTTACAACCTTTACCTTTTCCAAATAAATTTTAACAGGAAAAAAAAAATACTACTGTTTGTCTACCGATAAAAAGTATACGTATTCCTTGGGCATTATAGATAATGATTATTTCAGGACCAGTAAACATAACGCTCAGAAAATGTAAATGTCAATGGAAATGGAGCTACAACTTCTGGCCATGCAGGGGTTAACCGCAAGCTTACAGGCCTCGTAGTATATTAGCTTCGCGCATGAACTACATTTCCCGGCAACCTTTGCTTATCAAGTTTTCACGACAATTTACGTAGGCTTGACGCATTACACAGCTTGGATTTCTACTGGTCGAGTCAGTACACCAATAAGCTGTCGATTCCAACACTAGCTCGGCCAATGGGAAAGCTGTTGCTAGCACGTCCCTTTATTTTTAGCACATTGCTCTTCTCACCAGAATGGAATATTAGCTACTACAAGCTCCTGTGAAATCCCTGCGCCGATTCCACAAGAACAAAATAGTCCCTGTGATGTCAGCAGTAACTCTTTCATGTGCCAATTCCAAAGCAAATAAAAGGCTCGACACAGTGACGTTGCAGCAGAAAACACAATGAAGAGTCCCTGAATCCTTCCGTGTTGGAGATATTTGTTCACGAAGCCCTTCTTTATGCTTTGGAAGTGGCTCTAATAAGAACTATTATTTTACAGACAATTAAGAACATCATTAGGGGGTCATGTAGAAAATATAGACTGACAAGAAAACTTCTAGTTGCCAGTCAGCTATTATTTCTCACCATGTAGAATAAAAAATGAAACTGGTTACTATGAGCAACAAGAAATGTTATTATTAACACACTTTTCATACAACAGTTTTTTCCTTATCAATGATAGACAATAATGAATCATTACACATAAATGATCACAGAAATAATTATGTACAAGAATAGGTAATTGGTCATTTATCTGTTTGGAATATTATCAATTATTACTGTTATTATTTGTTGATACATTTCTGCTCAACATTAAAGATATAGTTTACCTTTACAAAAAAAACTGCCAATGCAGATAAGGGACATCTGTGAAGAAAAACAAACTGTGCAGCTTTGACCAAACTTGAATAATGCCCTTGCTATAGGTGTAGGCCATTTTCGTACCTCAAAAAAACCTGACTGGAAAACTCCCAGGCAGGGCCACTGGTGAGGGGGTAGAACCTGCCCTCCTGTACGGGGCTCGGCCCCATAAGTTTAACAAGGGGGGCCCAGAGCAGCAGGAGTGGGCTCAATTACTGGAACCAAGGCTGCAGAGAAGGGATTGAGGAATTTGTGTCCTCAATCTCTTTCTCAAAAGTAAGACGTTGTGTGTCTATTTAGACCCCTGATATTTTACCAACTCCCACAGGGCTGTTCAAAAATAAATAATGAAAAAACAACTGATGACTCGTTCTCAAAGGTATTCTGGTTGCATGAATAAGTGGTTTGTTCATGCAGCTGGAGCCGCCTGTTTTGGTTCACTGTTCCTGTCAGCTAGGTTTATGGGGCCCCATGATTTCTAAGAGCAGCCCTGCTCCCAGGATGTTGCTAAGGACGTCATTACGGGAGGCCTAGCTATTACTGTTCACCTTCACCATCACAGAAGCGAGATCGTAAACACTGAACTCAGAGCTACTGCATCAAAACACATGTAAGGGGGTTTAAATCAGAGAAAGAGCTCACCGATGTACAGGGGGTGCCCTGATGTATAGGGGGCTGCAGGTGGGGGGGGGGGGTATTGACATAAAGAAGGGACTCTGACATGATTTGATGAGCTCTGATGGGATGGGGGCCTTTGACTTGAAGAAGAGACTCTGATATGATGGGAGGACCTCTGAAGTGATATGGTACCTCTGATGTGATGGGGCCTTTGACATAATGGGAGTAGCTCTTAAGTGATATGGGGCCTCTGATGTGATGGGGGGCCTCTGATGTAAAGAAGGGACTCTGACATAATGAGAGGACCTCTGAAGTGATATGGTATCTCTTATGTGATGGGGGCCTCTGATGTGATGGGAGGGCCTCTAAAGTTATACAGTATGGTACCTCTTAAGTAATGGGGGCCTCCGATATAATGGGAGGACCTCTGAAGTGATATGAGGCCTCTGATGTATAGGGACACTAAGCAATTGGAGGACCTCTGAGGTTATAAGGTGCTTCTGATGGTAAGGAGGGCTCTGATGTGATGCAGAGCCTCTGACGTGAAGAAGGAATTCTAACGTGATGGGAGTACCTCTGAAGTGATATGAGGCCTTTGATTTGAAGGAGGGCTCTGATGTAATTCGGGCTTCTCATGTGAAGTTAATTTGCTCAAGGCGGTTGTGTGCATTATCCCAGGCTCAGGTTATGTTTTAGACTGGGGTGCCTTTAGCTTGTGCTTACTTTTACGGGTCTTCACTTACATTTGAAGGAGTTTTTCATGCTCTGGATGACTAATATGGTTGTGAGTAATAGATTATATATGACTGTAATTATAGCATGTGTTTGTTTTTAGGAATTGTATTTTATAGCTATTGCAATTTCTTATCTAACTAGCTGCACCCCCTGAACACCTGTAGAAGCGCAACATGTGAAACCAGTTGGGATATTACACCTTCCTTTCTTGTCTTCATTGTCATTATCTGATTCCCATTGGATTCAAGTCTATTATATAATGTATGTTATTTCATACGATTATAAGAAGGTGCAATTTTTTAGCTAACTAGCTGCACCCCCATGAACTCCTGAAGAAGCTCAACTTGTGAAAACACCTTCTTATAATCATATGAAATAACATACAGTATATAATAGATTTGAATCCAATGGGAAATCAGATAATGACAATGAAGACAAGTGTAATGTTCTTATCTCTCCACTGGGGCTCCGACATCTCCACCAACTCCGTGTAATGTTCTTATCCTGTAATGTTCTTATCTCTCCACTGGGGGCTCCGACATCTCCACCAACTCCATCGCAGATAGATGACATCACAACGACATCACCCGGCTCCTCCTCTTATCCCTACTTAAACAGCCACCGCCATTTGCTTGACGTTCGTGCTAGGAACCTGACGCCAGGCAAAGACCTCCATCAGAAGACTGCCGTCTTCACTCCCTATTGGGCCGGACAGAGCCCCGACTGCCATCTCTCTTTTTGGGCCGGACAGAGCCCCTCCGCCTCCTCACTTTTGGGCCGGACAGAGCCCCTCCAACTTCCAACTTTTGGGCCGGTCAGAGCCCCTTCCCCATTGGTAGTCAGAAGCTTTCCATTGACCTACCCTTAGTCAGCCTACTCTGCTGGCAGAACTCCCTACCTATACCACTACAATAGGAGACCAGTATATCTCTCCAGAAACCACTGGGTGACACCAAAACCAGAAGTCCACTCACAGCAAGTATCCTTCCGTTTACTATAAACTGTATTCCTGTGCACTGCTACTACACTCAAGTTACCTCTGGTGCTCCCCCTTATGGCTGTGTATTACCACACTAAATAAAACCACTTGTATTTCCAATTTATCTGAGTCTTCCTTCCTGATGTCTGTCAAATTGAAGTTAACTGTTTAGTATATCATATTCATAGACTTCTGTGATCCACGCCAACCGCTATAGTTACCCTGCCTGAAGCATTACAACAAGCAAGGAAGGTGTAATATCCCAACTGGTTTCACAAGTTGAGCTTCTTCAGGGGTTCAGGGGGTGCAGCTAGTTAGATAAAAAATTGCACCTTCTTATAATTGTAGCGACCTCACCCCTCTCACCCCTTCTTCTTCTCGGCTTGTTGTCTTTTCTAGGGGGGAGTATGGGAGGAGGGATGCCATACACCACGGCCCATGTCCTCTTTTGGCTAGAGGTGAAGGCCAGAATCTATTTTACCATCGGGTTGTGTGCATAACCCAGAGCCAATTCTTTTCTGTAAATGACCCCCTCTGCTCCCAGTAACTGGAGTTCCACACCACTGAAAAGGTCCAACTCTTATTTATTCTCCAATATCAATAAATCGTCATTTAGCACAGACAGGTTGTAACCCAAAGAACAGTTCAGTATAGGTGGAGAGTAGGTTGACGCACAATCTCTAGATAGAACTAACCATTGTAGTGTCACCAACGGTTATGGCGCACAGCCGCTGCCACCGACTGTGTAGAACAGAAAGTGAATTACCTTCGCTAAGTGCAGCCCCTGTCAGAGCGAAGACATCCATCCAAGAGAGTTAAAGGAGGCCCCTCCGTCACCGGCGAATACTGCACCGGACTATCCGGAGAAGTTCTGCACACTGGCCTCCTCGTCTCAGATTAGGGCACCCAAGGATTTAGGGCCCCCTTGGATTCCTCCACCCTTGTGGGACCCAGTCGAAGGTACTGGGCCCCAGGCCTCCTCAATAGTACCTCACCCCAGGCTAAAGGTGCCTGGAATGGACTCCATCTCCCGCTCCGGTGCCTGGGCGCGACTCTGACCTCTGACTCTGAACCCCGTGTTCAGGGCGTCCGCCCCCTTTTATCTCCTCTCCCCAGCGTCACAGCAGGTTCCCCGCCCCGCTGCACAACCGCCGGAAGAGGACAAAAAGGGCACAGCACTGCAGTGAGGGTTTAACCCCGGCCCAGTGCGACAGCGCCACCCACAGGCCGAAGGGAACCTCACACCACCAGAGTTCTCCATGAACAACAAATGGTCCCAAATCCCCCAACAATCAGTGCATCTGGGTTACACTACCACCCAGATGCCTCCCCTAAATTCAAATACCCGCTACATAATCATATGAAATAACATACAGTATATAATAGATTTGAATCCAATGGGTTCATTCAAGGTTCATTCAAGTTCTTATCAGTAGGGACTAAATGTCCTTCTTTTTAATAATTATATTTTGGAATAAAATTATGATGTTGTTGGTTTTTTTTTGTGTAGGCGTATGCGTATTCTTTTCTGATTAGCACCATTAAAGGATGAAAAAAGCTGATCCAGAGAAATGGAACCAATTCTAGAACAGTTAAAGGCTGATGCCGCGTACACACGATCATTTTTCCCGTTGGGAAAAATGACATTTTTTCCTTTGGACGAGAAAAACTATCGTCTGTGGGCTTTTTGCCGTTTTTCCCGACGGGAAAAACGGCATTAATCACGATGAGAAAAATTAGAACATGCTCTAATTTTTCTCGTCGTTTTTCCTGACATTTCTTCCGCGGCAGTGTTTCCCATAGGGAAACACTGCCGCGGAGCCCATAGACGATCGTTTTTCTCGTCATTTTAAAAAATGACGAGAAAAATTACCGTGTGTGGGGAACAAGCTGTTCCCTCGTTTAAAATGTCATTATTCACGGCGGTTTTTAAACCGCCGTGAATAATGATCGTGTGTACGCGGCATCAGGTATAAAAAAAAATCATCAAGCTAAATTTATGGTCAAGTGCAAAACACAAGGTTTATTTGTTCTCGTCATTCCATGAATCTCATAAACAATAACTTGTACTTTGCCTCCTTATACAGTAATGACCAGTTTTGTACTTTGGCCCCAACAACTCTAAAGCTGACAGAATGTACCTAATGACTGTAAAATGTTAACTTGTACAACTATACTGTGTAGGGCAAAGCATTAAAGGTGATGGACCTCAGCAAAAATTGCCACATTAGGAAATAAGAATGTGTGCAAAGAAAATTTTTAAATTTTATGAGAATTTTCACATATTCATGTAAAAAACCTCCACCAAAAATTTGTATTTGTTTCTTAAGCCTCGTACACACGGTCGGACTTCCATCGGACTTTTCCGTGGATTTTTGTCCGAATGGAGTTGGCCGGGAACACCCATAGCATACACACCACAGGACTTTTCTGCAAACTTTCCCAAAACTTCTTCCAACATCGCGTGGTTTTTCTGCTCTTTTCTGCTCTTTACTTTACCGCCACCCTTTGGTCAACTTATGCTATTGTTGGTTGATTTTAACATTATTTGTTTTGTCCATCGGACAAAAGTCCGATGGTTTTCTGTACACACGGTCGGACTTTGCTCCATCGGACTTTTGTTGGCCAAAAGTTTGTCCGTTTGCAGACCGAACTTTTGTCCGATGAAAACAAAACAAAAAAACAAAAGTTTGTCCGATGGAGCGTACACACGGTCGGATTGTTGGTCCAACTTGCTCAAAATGAAGTTTGTTGGCCAAAAGTCCGACCGTGTGTACGGGGCTTTAAGCTTCATGCTTACGTACAGGGGCTGTACAGCATGCAGAGCCTGCATCATGCCTCAATCTGGACCTTCTGCTGTAGAATACAGATGACCATTGAGATGAATGGGAAGAGGTGGCTGCGTCTAACGTATGCTCAAATCGCATGTGTTCGCCACATAAGTCTGTGCGCATGTGGGTGTTTTATGAAAATCCCAGAGCACAATCACGCACAGCCGCCTCCTCCCATTCATCTCAATAAACATCAGCGGGTCTTGAGGGGGGCATAATGCAGCCTGTGCATGCTGTCTTGACCCTGTACAGCTGTGTGCATAAAGCCTAAGGCTGGGTTCACACTAGTGCGACACGACAGCCATCCTACTTTGGATCTGACTTTGCCCTGCGACATGAAGCCGACATATGTCCGACATTCAATGAACGGGGATCCGACTTGGATCCCCGCCAATACCAGGCACTGTGTTTGGTATGAATCTTGAGGGGGAACTCCAGGCCAAATTTTTAATAAAAAACCGGCGTGGGTTCCCCCTTCGGGAGCATACCAGGCCCTTGGGTCTGGTCTGGATTTAAAGGGGAACCCCTACGCAAAAAAAACGGCGTGGGGGTCCCCCCAAAATCGAAACCAGACCCTTATCTGAGCACGCAACCTGGCAGGCCACAGGGGAAGAGGGGGGGACGAGAGAGCGTCCCCCCTCCCTCCTGAACCGTACCAGGCCGCATGCCCTCAACATGGGGGGTTTGGTGCTCTGGGGCAGGGGGGCGACCTGCGGCCCCCCCACCCCAAAGCACCCTGTCCCCATGTTGATGAGGACAGGGCCTCTTCCCGACAACCCTGGCCGCTGGTTGTCGGGGTCTGTGGGCGGGGGGCTTATCAGAATCCGGGAGCCCCCCCTTTAATAAGGGGGCCCCCATATCCCGGCCCCCCACCCTATGTGAATGAGTATGGGGTACATCGTACCCCTACCCATTCACCTGGTGGAAAAAAATGTCAAGAAAAAAAAACACACACAGGTTGTTAAAGTAATTTATTGCACAGCTCTGGGGGTCTCTTCCGTCTTCGGGGGGTCTGCGGTGTCGTTCTGCGCTCTCCGGTTCTTCCTTCCTTCTGCCGGGCCTCCGCTATCTTCTTCCAGCTCTTTTGCTAGCGGGGCCCGGTTTTCTCCGTCGCCTTCTTCTTCTCCCGCTCTCCGGTTCTTTCTTTCTTCTGCCGGCCCCTCCACTATCTTCTTCCAGCTCTTTTGCTAGTGGAGGGGCCGGTCTTCCCGTCGCCGTCGGCGTCTTCTTCCCTCTTCTCCTTCTCGATGTTGACTCGTCGCTTCCTCCCGCTGTAATGCTTGGCTATTCGCTCATCAACGATTTATATAGGCTTCTCATGACGTCACAGTCACATGCTCCGGGTGGCCCTCTCTCGAGAAAGAGAAGAGGGAAGAAGACGGAGACGGGAAGACCGGCCCCTCCACTAGCAAAAGAGCTGGAAGAAGATAGTGGAGGGGCCGGCAGAAGAAAGAAAGAACCGGAGAGGAGAAGAGGGAAGAAGGCGACGGAGAAGACCGGGCCTCGCTAGCAAAAGAGCTGGAAGAAGATAGCGGAGGCCCGGCAGAAGGAAGAAAGAACCGGAGAGCGTGGAGACGACACCGGAGACCCCCGAAGACGGAAGAGACCCCCGAAGACAGAAGAGACCTCCGGAGTCGGAAGAAGACCCCCGGAGCTGTGCAATAAATTACTTTAACAACCTGTGTGGGTGTTTGACTCTATTGATAAGCTAACCCAACAAACTATTGTTCTTGTATTTTACTTTATTGATGTATCTATATTTTTTCTTCAATAAAAATATATTAAACAAAAAAAAACAACCTGTGTGGGTTTTTTTTCTTGACATTTTTTTCCACCAGGTGAATGGGTAGGGGTACGATGTACCCCATACTCATTCACATAGGGTGGGGGGCTGGGATCTGGGATTATTAAAGGGGGGGCTCCCGGATTCCGATAAGCCCCCCCGCCCACAATCCCCGACAACCAACGGCCAGGGTTGTCGGGAAGAGGCCCTGTCCTCATCAACATGGGGACAGGGTGCTTTGGGGTGGGGGGGGCGCAGGCCGCTCTCTCGTCCCCCCCTCTTCCCCTGTGGCCTGCCAGGTTGCGTGCTCGGATAAGGGTCTGGTTTGGATTTTGGGGGGACCCCCACGCCGTTTTTTCAGCGTAGGGGTTCCTCTTAAAATCCAGACCAGACCCAAGGGCCTGGTATGCTCTTGGAGGGGAACCCATGCCGGTTTTTTATTTAAAATTTGGTCTGGAGTTCCCCCTCAAGAGCAGCAGAGCACAAGTCGCATGCCAATGTCGGATCATGCAAGACTGCGGTCCGACTTTGATCCGACTTCAATGATAGTCAATGGGCTGAAGTCGGATCAAAGTCGGACCAAAGTAGTACAGGGAGCATTCTCAAAGTCGGACCGACATGTGTCAGACCAGTTAAGACGGCTCCCATAGGGAAACATTGATTTTCACACGTCATGCGACATGAGCTCCCAATGTCGGAGCGTTTGTCGCCCCATTGTGAACCCGGCCTTAAACTGCATTGTGTTTTCTTGATCACATGACACACCTCGTTAATAAAACCTAATATGCAAACATAAGAAGTCTTGCAAGTTGTATGAGTCTCTAATAATAGGTGACTGGGTGCATCAGAAGACTAACATGAAAGAAAATTAAAGCTATGTGGGAAGTCGGTGTTAGCCATAGCAAACTAACAAACTAGTGACTTCCTGTCTTATTCTGTATTTAAAATAGGACAGAATCACATTGGTCACAATGATCAATACTACCCTTTTTCACATTCAGCTGTGCTACCGTTTCTATAAATATTCTCTGTTCAGTTTTATAATGTTCTGTACAGCCCTGGGATAATGTTTATTATGCAGAATGATGTGCCGAAAATGCTAGAAAAGAGAACCACTTTATAGGGGGATAATAATTAGCCTTCATGGGTTGCCACATTTTTTTTCTTGATAGAATCACAACACATTTTAGGCCCCTTGCACAGGGGGTCATCTAAGAGCAGTGTGTCCCTCCCAGCATTAAAATGCGCTCTAGAAGGATATGATTTATGATTTATGTCCAGTCCCACTGCAGGAAGCCTAAAGTCTAAAGCAAACTGTGGCTGGACAGGGCTGAACACTATACTGAGTGGCAAGGCTGTATCTTGGCCTAGGCCAACAAGGCCCAGGCCTAGGGCAGCACTTTGCAGGGGGGCAGCATGAAAAGAGTCCCTGCCGGCTTGCGCTACACTTTTAGTGCAGCGCCAGTCTTATGAGGTGGACTGGGCCGCAAGACAAATCGGTCTGGTGACCCCATAAAGCGGCTGCACTGCTGCCGGTATGATAGGGATGGCGCAGACACAAGGGACACTGACATGGTCACCTATACCTGGCAGGTAGGTAGTAGGACTTTCCTGCAATCATTTGCTTGTGTCAGTTGTACATATTAGGGAATCTTAATTTTATTTCTGTTGATTGCTGATGAGAAAAATAAACAGATGGATTTATTTGTTCCTGCCCCCAATCCTTCCTTTGCTTTTCTCACTGCCTGGACCACATACCTTCATCACTGTGCTACATGTTTTCTGCTGCACCACTGGCATGGTTATATCCTCTTAGTCCTCCATAAATTTAGCAGAAATGTGTGCTTTTTTGTTTAATCTCTCTTTATTACATTTATTAAAGAAATGTGTGCTTAAAATAGAACTATAGGCAACACGTTTTTTTCCATTTTGGATAGAGTAAGGGATGGTTATAGCCCCTGGTAAAAAAAAAAATCCATCCGTTAATTTCTCTTTATTTCCTGCCCCATAGCCAAACAGAAAGTGAGAGGAAATCTCTGCAGATTAAAGGGGTTGTAAAGGGTCGTTTTTTATTTTCTAAATAGGTTCCTTTAAGCTAGTGCATTGTTGCTTCACTTACCTTTTCCTTTGATTTACCTTCTAAATGTTTGTTTTCTTTGTCTGAATTTCTCACTTCCTGTTTCTCCTCACTAAACTTCACACCATCATCTGAGTGGTGTGGAGTCAGCCAGAACAGCTTACTGAACAGTTTACTGAGGAGGAACAGGAAGTGAGAAATTCAGACAAAGAAAACAAAGAAAAAAAATATTTAGAAGGGAAATCTAAGGAAAAGGTAAGTGAACCAACAATGCACTAGCTTAAAGGAACCTATTTAGAAAATAAAAAACGAACCTTTACAACCCCTTTAAGGGAATCTCCCCCCAAGGCCCTCAGAACTAGTGTCCCCACATTTCAGGGAAGGTCTTAAACAGGAAGGGGTGTGACCTTGACAGGAAGGGGTGGATCATATTTAAATTAGGGGTTGCACGAGTTTAGTCAGGCCTAGGGCAGCACAAAACCTAAATACACCACTGAGTACCTGCGTTTAAGACACTGTGCTTTCAAGCAACGAAGGTCCAAAACACAGGCTGAACAGTACAACGTTCAGCCCCGTACAACCACAGCCCACCATGGACTACACAGAGTAAGCTGCGGCAGGTCTGAACACTGCACATGTCCCTCCTGAGCGCACTAAAACCCTGAGAGGGACATATTACTCCTATATAGCTCTGTGTGCAAGGGGCCTTATGCTTTGTACACACGATCAGAATTTCAGATGAAAAAAGTCTGACGGAATTTTTTCATCCGATATTCCAACCGTATGTGGGCCCCATAAGACTTTTTTCCATCGGAGTTTAGAAATAGAACATGTTTTATTTTTTGTGATGGAAATTCCGATCGTCTGTGTGGAACTTTGTGGGAGAAAAAACCACGCATGCTCAGAATCAAGTCGACGCATGCTCGGAAGCATTGAACTTAATTTTTCTCGGCTGGTCGTAGTGTTATACATCACCGCGTTTTGGACGGTCGGAATTTGGTCTGACAGTGTGTATGCAAGACAGCTTGAATAGAATTCCTACGGAAAATTACATTGGATTTTATCCCATCGGAAATTCTGATCGTGTGTACAGGGCATTAGACCTCATTCACACAGACAGAGGCCTGTACAGTGTGGATGAGGTGTTTGTTTACAAGTCTGGAGCCACCTGGAAGTGCATGCAGGAAAGCTATGCAGGGGTGGGTGTGCAGCCTGAACACACACCTGCCCTTGCACGTCATTCGATGGTGCATTCACAGACTCAACTCATTTTAAATTACTTTTTGTTTGAGTATCATGTCAATGTCTCCAATTTACAGGAACGTTCTACCTCAGTGTTAACATTGACAAGTGCATATGGATAAGAATAGCTATTATTTTTCTCATCCAGGAGCCAATTCAACAGTTGGAAATTTGACCTCATTAGATTCAACAAAAAATTTCCATCCTTGTCCTTTGAACATTTTTGATGGGCTGGGTGAAATCGATTGTCGAATTGTTTCCTTTGACTCTTAAATAATCAAATGAATGTTCTGAAGACGAAAATTCTCCAGCTGTAAGACCAGCTTTAGGTAAAAGGAACACTTGAAAAGTTGTCACAAGAGCAAAAATAGAGGCTGCTATTTATGGTCTCTTTGAAAAATGTTAATTGCTTGGCTACCATGCTGATCCTCTTGCTTCAATGCCAGACACTGACCCGGAACAAGTATGCAGATAAGGACTTTTGACTCTGATGGTCTGCTTTCACTAGGTAAAAATAAAGGATAAATTACTAAAACAAGAAAACTAGTAGAACTGACACATTTAAGGTGGAACTAATGTCAGGATTTCTAAAAAAATGTGAGCAGGCAGTGTGAAGAAGAGACTTGCAGTGTCTTCACTGCAATAAAATAAACCTACCTACCTGCTTGTAGTCTTCGTTTAAAGACACTGAGATTGCATCACAGTTTCCATTCTGGCACAGAGCCTATGTGCCTAGATTATCAGTGGTCTTGAGATTATCAGTGGTCTTGTATGTCTTCCATTTTCTAATTATTGCTCCCACAGTTGATTTCTTCACACCAAGCTGCTTGCCTATTGCAGATTCAGTCTTCCCAGCCTGGTGCAGGTCTACAATTTTGTTTCTGGTGTCCTTCGACAGCTCTTTAGTCTTCACCATAGTGAAGTTTGGAGTGTGACTGTTTGAGGTTGTGGACAGGTGTCTTTTTATACTGATAACAAGTTCAAACAGGTGCCATTAATACAGGTAATGAGTGGAGGACATAGGAGCCTCTTAAAGAAGAAGATACAGGTCTGTGAGAGCCAGAAATCTTGCTTGTTTGTAGGTGACCAAATTCTTATTTTCCACCATAATTTCCAAATAAATTCTTTCCAAATCAGACAATGTGATTGTCTGGATTTGTTTCCACATTTTGTCTCTCATAGTTAAGATATACATATGATGACAATTACAGGCCTCTCTCATCTTTTTAAGTGGGAGAACTTGCACAATTGGTGGCTGACTAAATACTTTTTTGCCGCACTGTACGTGGAAGTTCTGTGATCAAATCAGGACCTGGAGGAAGGCAGGAGAAGGTATCAGTGTTAGCAATGCACCTCACAGGCGTTGGAGTATTGTGGGCATCAGTTCTGTTTTAAGGGTTGGGAAGCTGCAATATGTTAAATTCTTTCCTTGGGATTTAGATATGCTTTAGCTAGGGGAAGTAGTTCCCTCACCTAGGTGATTCTACTACATGTAATGTGTCATTTGTCTGACATGATCCTTAGTGACAGTGACAGAATGGTTAAACAGTCCAGGACCCCAAATGTCCAGGACCTGAAAATGGCTGACCGTTCACAGGCCTGACATTTTATTGTAAATGGACAATGGATGACCAGACAGCAAATTATGAACGACCCGGCCCTGTCAGGTCTTTTTGGCAAAAAAAACAACTGTCTCACTCCATTAGATCCCTACCCCCTCTGGAGCCTTTTCGGAGACGTCTCACCACCTTCAAACTGCTTTGTCTAGAGCAGTCTCCTCTTCCACATGTGGTCTCGCTAAGTTACCAATTACTGATAACATCGCTATCAGATCACAAACTTCCATATATTACTAGCTGGGAAAAGGAGTTGGGGCTTCAGTTAACTGAGAAACAGGTAGATAGACTCTTTCTGTTCTCTTACAAGACCTTGATCTGCGCCAAACACCAGAAGGCGGGATTCAACCGGTAAAGATCCACAGAATGTCTTCCAGATGCTCGGACTTATGCTGGAGATGTGGGGAGGAAACTGGTTCTCTTCTCCACATCTTCTGGTCCTGTCTGCTCTTACAGTCTTACTGGACAGAAGTCCACAGCATTGTCCAAAAGTTCACTTATAGGGTATTACCAAGAGACCCAACATTTTTCCTCTTGCATCACCAAGATATACCCAGCAAAGCATACAGGAGATCCATCTTGCCCCTCCTGATCACAGCTGCGATGGGTTGCATCCCGTTGTTTTGGAAGCAGACGCAGCCTCCGTTGATTGCCGTCTGGCTGAAAAGAGTAGCCAAAATCAATGCGATGGAAGATTTGGTAGCCACAGAGAATGGCACGAGTTTGTAAACTCTGAGGAGTACGCGGAACTAGTCTTGTGAGTCCCTGAGAGCTGAGGACTACAATGTTGAATCCTCTGTCCTGGAGGAAGTTTCGGGCTTGCGACGCCTTACCCATATCTCCCCCTTCACCCCCCCCTTTTTTTGTCTCTTTTTTCTTTCCCACCTCTCCTCTCTTCTCCCTCTCCCCTCCTCCTCCTCTTACTCTTCCTTTCTTGCTGAGGCCGTATAGGTCTATTCTAATTTCTTGATGTTCTTATTACTCAGTGTTTACCGTGCTAAAATGTCATATGGGATACGGAGACTCCTTAGACCCTGATGCTCACAGTCTGAACTTTAGTCTATTGTTCATGACTACATATGCAATAACCTGAGTGATGCTGACCTTTTATTTTTGGAATTGTTCCTTGGAATTTACTACATGGTTGTGGTCTCTGCATTCACTGTGTGTTCTTTTGCAAAAATAAAGAATTGAAAAAAAGAATGGTTAAACAGGGTAGAACAATACTCACCTGTTGTAATGTGTCGCTCCCTCGCTCATACCTCACAACTTTTTGAGATAGGAAGGAGGGACACCTATTAGCAAACGTATGTAGGTATAGGACACCCCTCCACCACGTCCCCTTAAATTAGATTTATTTCCCCAAAAATTATTTGTTAAACCCCCGAGTGCTTTTTTTTACCACTACTATTCCCTTACACTGGCTTTTGAAATTTACAAATGCAGCAATTTAGAAATTGGATGAAAGGTTTAGCACTGGGAAACACTTTTTGAAAGATACAAAGTGCATTTTATATGCAACTATATAAAAGATCAGACTAAATGAGGAACAATGGAGCGATATGACGTGTCGCCTAAGCGGTCCCTGGGCCGAAGGAGGAAGTGGAACAGGAAGTCCCACTCCTACTGAAGCCCCCACTCCCCCCCCAAAAAAAAGACATGCTAAATGTGGCATGTAAGGGGGCGAGGTGTGGTTTAAGCGGAAGTTCCACTTTTGGGTGGAACTCAGCTTTAAATATGTGATTTTGGACCTCAGATCTCATATTTGGACTAAAATGCAATAAACAATAAATAAAAAAAATGTCCCTTTAAGGCCTATGGGCGGAAGTAAAGTTTTGTTGTCACTTCCGCCCTGCAGTGATATGGAGACGGGTTGGGCCATCTTCCCCTCACTCATCTCCATACATGGCAACAGAGAGGACCGGATCACCTCCGCCGGGGGGGGGGGGCGTCTCCCGCCGCCGATAAAAGTGATCCAATTTTATCTTGTAGCGGACCGCCCACTGAAAAGAGGATACCGGGGTTATGGTAGCTAGCTGCTACCATAACAACGGTATTCCTCTTCAAACAGCCAACGTAAAACTGCGGCAGGCTGTGCGTAAGTGGTTAAAGTCTCTTTTATATTTTTTGTTAAAAATAACAAACATGTCATACTTATCTGCTCTGTGCAGTGGTTTTGCATAGAGCAGCCCAAATCCTCCTCTTCTCGGGTCCATCTTCGGTGCTCCTGGTCCCTTCCATCTGTTGAGTGCCCCACAGCAAGCAGCTTGCTATGGTGGCACCCGAGCTGAGCCACAGCTCCCTGTGTCCATTCAGACACGGAGCTGCAGCCCAGCCCCGCCCCGCCCCCTCTCTCTTCTCACTGACTTTGATTGGCAGTAGTGGGAGCCAATGGCGCTTCGCTGCTCTCTCAGCCAATGAGGAGGGGAGTCCTGGGCAGCCGAGACACCCCTGCAACATCGCTGCATCTAGATGGGGCTCAGGTAAGTATTAGGGGAGCTGCTGCACACAGAAGGTTTTTTATCTTAATGCATAGAATGCATTATGATAAAAAAAATTCTGCCTTTACAACCACTTTATGTAGTGGATACGTATAGATTATCTTAGGAGTACGAAGATATTTTTTAGTGACACATACAATCTATGTGCAAGTTCAAAAAAATAAATCCTATACAAAACACGTGTCCTGTGTTCCAGTTATATCTTCATAAAGTGTCCCATGTTTAAATGAAAATGACGTGCTGTGCTTCATTTACAGTATGTGGTAGGTATCTCCACCATTCCCTTCTTCACTATTGCGCAAACAACTCCACACTGTGCTCCACTCAGGAACTCTCTCTTCCTGTTGTGGCCATGGGACAGGAAGTGAAGGAAATTCTCCCAAATTGGACACAGATGGTAAAAAACAAAACAAAAAAAAACCCTGTCTTGGGTTATAACCCTCCCTAAAGAGGAGGTCCAGCCACCCCGTGAAAAATTTAAAGTCGGCAGCTACAATTACTGCAGCTGCTGACTTTTAATATATGGACACTTACCTGTCCAGAGAGCCCACGATGTCGGCACCGCAGCCGATCTTCAGATTGGCTGCCATTCCTGATAAGGGAACCCGGCAGTGAAGCCTTACGGCTTCACAGCCGGTTCCCTACTAATTGGTCCGGCGGTGGAGGAGGGGGCCGAAGTTTGGGAGATGGGGCCATGCCCCCGTCTCCTGGAAGTGCGGAACGGTACCTGTCAAAAACAGCCGGTTCCATACTGCGCATGTAGGAAGCACGCTGCGCTTTCTAATTGGTCCGATGGCAGAGGAAGGAGGAGAGCCCGGGTACCTGTTCCCCCCTCCCCCCTGAAAAGGTGCCAAATGTGGCACTGAAGGAGGGGGGGGGGGACGGATAAGTGGAAGTTCCACTTTTGAGTGGAACGCTGCTTTAAGTGGGGAACACACTATAATCAGGCGAACGAGCGTCCGATATTCCTTGTTGTTTCACAGCAAGTCAGAACCGAGGAAGGAAATAATGTATGAAAATTCTTGCACGACAAAGGCTTTTTTTTTTATTGTTTCTGATCATGTGCAGTCTTTCGTTTTTGATTTTTCCCGTATAAAATTTGTATGAAATCGGTACACATTAAACGGAAATCGTTCATTCATTCAGAAAATCAGAATTGGCTGTTGAATGCTGTGTTTAAGATCGTTCCTTGGACAAAAATGTTTTCTTATAGTGTGTACGAGCCTCAAGAGCCCTTTCACACTGAGGCGCTTGAAAACTGCCCATGAAAAAAAAGGGGGCGGGAGCTCCTAAGATGGCAGCTTAGGACCGGAGCTCCGCTCACCGCCGGCCATACAGCAGAGATACAAGCGGTTACAGACTCCCTTGTCGCCTGAGAATAACGGGTAACGCTAGCGGAAGCTTCAGGGCACCTGTCTATGCCGGGTAAATATTCTAAAAGAGGCAAGAAACGTTTTAAACAGCCTGAGGAGAAACTGAATTTTTCCAAGATGGCCGCTGTACCTCAGACATGCACACAGAAAGCTGCTGAGGCCTCCAATGCTATTAAGCAAGTTTTGGCTCCTTCATCTATATCTTTTATTTCTCAGACTTCTAATTCTGTAGTTTGTCCTTCTATCACTTCTCCTGAATACACGGAACAGGAAAACCCTGTGGAATTTATCCATTTATCCCCAATAGAGGTCTCTACACTAGCTCCTATCCCAGTACATACACAGGCTGAACAGGCTCTTGATGTAACTTTCAATGTATCCGAATTATTCACGAGAATATCAGAAATGCTGGATAAAGGATTAGCACTAAATGCTGAAAGAATTACTGGTGAAATTAAAGCTGACTTTCAGTCCCTTGGTAGTAGAATTAAAAATATTGAGCACAAGTTAGACATCACTGTGGAAAAAACTGACCAGAATACTGAACATTTACAATTCATGCAGGACCAGCTGGAAACAGCACAGGCACGAATTGATGACCTTAAGAACCGTTCCAGGAGAGACAATTTTAGGGTCAGGGGATTGCCAGAAAATATCCTTGATGTACATGCTGCTATACAGGATGTCATAAAAATCCTATTACCATCTATTCCTGCTCACAAGTTGGAATTGGACCGTGCTCATTGGTCACTGGCACCACTTAGAAAGGACGGTTTACCAAGGGATGTGGTAGTTAAACCACATTATTATTCTATAAAAGAGGACATAATGAAGAAATCTCGCCAACAGGAACTATTACAATACCAGGGAGCCACTATTCAATTTTTTTCTGATATTTCTCCTTATACTATTCAAAGAAGAAGATCCCTAACCCCTTATCAAAAAAGACATAAAATACAGATGGGCTTTTCCTTTTGCTCTA
Organism: Rana muscosa; assembly: GCA_029206835.1. NCBI lineage: Eukaryota > Metazoa > Chordata > Amphibia > Anura > Ranidae > Rana > Rana muscosa. The sequence continues at coordinate 415,256,315 of CM055120.1, forward strand.
AAATTCTCCTTTAATGGCAAACACTATGCAGTTCATAATTTCCAAGAAGGTGAACATCTTTTGCCGGACCTGAAGATTATCTCTATGGAATCTCTAGACACACTACACCTGCCCAACAAGGCTCTATCAAACGTCACTCTCCTATAGCCCAACCTCTTCTAATTGGAACAAAGTCAAACATAGAGTTAAAGATAATCTTGTTACCTGAGGAGATGATAAGTTCCTTTTTGACTTTATCTTCTCTACCCGATATATATATATATATATATTTTTTATTTTTTTTGTGTTTTAGAAAACAAAATATAGTCTGTTATGGACTTTCGGTTTATCTAAGATGAATCCGCTTTTAGTTTGATGTTTTCACACTTTTTGAGAGGCTGGCATTGGGCCTCCACCCACTTCTTGGATCGGTTGTTTTTTACCGATCTGAGAGGAGGGTACTTAGCCCTTATTATGGGCTATACTACTGAGTATTTTTTGAATGAAGGAAGGAAGTCTTATTCCTCCCTTCATTCTGGGCCATTATTTGGCCTTTTGATCTACTATGTATCGCTTCTGAGTGAATTTGATTTTGTTTTTTTCTTTTCTTTCTTTACTGTCTTCTTCTTTCTCTTAGCCTACCTGCCAATGAGAGTTTTTTTGGAGGGATGTTTGAAGTTTGATAATCCAACCTTGGTGAATAATTCTTTCTTATTAAGGATTTATATTAGATTGAGTATTATTTGGGACAGCGAATTGCTTGATCTTACTCTATTTTTTCATGGCTGCCACTAATAATATTTCTTCTCCTCTTCGGGTTATTACTCATAACACACAGGGGTTGAACTCCCCAATTAAGAGACGGAAGGCCTTTCAGGAATATAGGTCTCATCACATCGATGTCGTTTTTTTACAGGAAACCCATTTCCCACAGCGGTACACCCCCACTTTTTTACATGCCCACTTCCCAGTGTTTCATCTAGCCAATGCTGAAAATAAGACTAGGGGAGTAGCAATTTTATTTTCTAAACACTGCAAGTTTAATTTACAGAAGGAATGTGGAGACCCAGAGGGGAGATTCCTGTTGGTGAAAGGTATCATAGATGAGAGGTTGTATACTTTAATATCATATTATGCTCCTAATAGGGGACAAAAGAGTGTCATGGATATGCAGTAGTGTTTGTCTGTCAGCTTACCTTCCTTCCCATGTATTCATCTTAGAGGCCTGAGCCCTTTCACCTGGCTTCCTTTGTAATCTCCTCCCAGCCAGACTCCACCCCAGGCCCTATCACAGAACACTATATTAACCTGTGCACTGCAAGCCTGCTTTGCTGATCAACGTGTTTGTTAGGCATTGTGTGTTTGGGTTCCTGCCTGCCGTGTGCTACGTCTGTCTCTCTGTTACATATTTGGCTTGTCCCCGACTATCCCTGTCTGCTCGTGACCCTTGACCTTTGGCTCGTTCTTTCGTTATCCTTGTCTGCTTGTGGCCCCTGACCTTCAGCTTGTTATTCGGTTCTCTCATATCTTGTGCTGCTGCTTCCCCTCTTTTCCCCTTATCCTACGGGGCGTGAGCTAGGAAACTCCAGGGGCCGCGACCTGGTCCCAGCCTGCAGCATAACATCCTCACCACTAGAGGCCCTGGAGAAGACCTGCTGGGTCTTAGACTCCGCGCCCTGGGGAATCTTGGCTCTAGCTTCCGTTAGGATCCCGGTTGTGCTCCTCTGGTCCCGCTTTCCTCAACCACCCAGTTTCCTATCCGCAGCAGTCAGCCATAGGGTTCACTACCTTGCGGTGCACTCCTGTCCCCCTACGGTGTGCATCTGTCACCTGGCCACAGGTGACCTTGACAGTTTGATCAGCCATGAACCCGGCTGACATCCCGTTACCCGTGGATGATCCGTTGCAGGGCATAGTTTGCAGACTTGAAACCCAGGAATCAAATCAGACTCAGGTGATGCGATTCCTCCAGGATCTGGCTTCTCGCTTTGAGCAGCTTCAGGCCTCCTTGGGAACCCTGAATCCGCAACCTCAAATACATCAGCGGCTGCACCTATTGCACCAGTCGCAGCCACACACTCACTACAACTGCCAGGTCCGTCCCGTTTCTCTGGGGACTCCAAGGCTTGCAGGGGGTTCCTTAGCCAATGCACAATTCATTTTGAGCTCCAGCCCCAAAACTTCCTGTCTGATCGGGCTAAGGTAGCCTATATCATTTCCCTCCTCTCTGGTGAAGCTTTAGCCTGGGCAGCCCCTCTGTGGGAACTGAATGATCCAGTGGTTTCTAGCCTGTCTGGCTTCTTGAAACTTTTTCGGAATATCTTCGAAGAACCGGCTCGTGTCTCTTCAGCGGCCAGCGCCCTTTTACGTCTCCGCCAAGAGTCTGCTTCTGTGGGACAGTATCCCCTTCATTTCCGCATACTGTCGGCTGAGTTGAGCTGGAACAATGAGGCCTTAGTCGCAACCTTTTTGCATGGCCTGTCTGATAGAGTGAAGGATGAATTAGCAGGAAGAACCATCCCCACTGATCTGGACGGAGTTATCTCCTTGTGTAACCAGATCGATATTCGCTTTCAGGAGAGGACCTTAGAAAAGCAACGCCAGCACTCCTTGGTTCTTAGTCAGCCTGAGCTCCCCTCTCTTCGACCCGTAGAGCATCTCCTACCAGCTGAGGAACCCATGCAGCTGGGTCGGACCAGGCTATCCCCCGAGGAACGTGCTAGGCGCAGAACTCTTGGTCTGTGTCTTTACTGTGGGGGCAAAGGTCATTTTCGTGACACTTGCTCTCTTTGTCCAGAAAAACGTTTGGGTCCACTTCATCTGGAAAGTGGAGTATTGGACCCAGAAATATCACCTTCCCCTTCTCGTCTTCTGCTTTCTGTGTTCCTTCATGTTGGTGCTTCTTCTCATTCGGTCTCAGCATATCTGGATTCCGGAGCCGCTGGTAATTTTATGGACTGGGAAATCGCATCGTCCATGAGACTTACTCTTTTGCCCCTCACCACACCATTGGTGGTCTTGGCGATTGATGGTACTGTTCTCCCAGGGGGACCTATCCGCTTCCAGACCCTCCCTGTTAAGATGTCGGTAGGGACACTCCACCAGGAGTGGATATCCTTCCTTATCTTACCCAAGGCCTCAACGCCTATAATTTTGCGTCTCCCATGGTTACAGCTCCATTCTCCTCATGTGGACTGGACTACTGGACAGATCCTGGCTTGGGGTCCCTCCTGTTCCTCGTCCTGCCTACCCAAGGTTGCCCCCTGTGAATCTGAGCCGGTCATTCATTCCAGGTTGCATAACCATTTACATTTCTCTGTCCCTAACCACCCTTGGACGCACAGCCAGGCTAGCTTGTCTCAAGTCCTGCAGTCGCTACGTCTTGCGATGCGATTCAGGTAGTCGCTACACCTGACTCAGCTATTCACTCTGCCTCTGTACTAGTTATGCCAGTCCAGCCCATGCCCAGTGAGCCTCCTACTTTTTCTTGTTCGGGACATTCTGCTTGTCCTTCAGCTATTCAGTTTGACTCCGGCGACATGTCACCTTCTAACCAACCTGACTTCAGGGTTCCACTGACATCTGCCCAGTCTGATGGTCCTGTGCAAGATGACCAGTTCCCCTTTAAGGGTCTAGGGGACCCTCCTCAGATTCCTGTTGATCCTCTCATGCCCTTGCTTATTCCTAGAGAGCCTTTGGTCCTCAATAGATCTTCTTGTCATCTCCCTACCTCGTTTTCGGTCTCTGAGGATAATCTTAAGTACGAGGTTAGACAAGTTCTGGATTCTCGGCTCTGCAGAGGCATTCTTCAGTACCTTGTGCATTGGAGAGGTCTTGGTCCTGAGGAGGCGTCTTGGATCGCTGCATCTGATGTCGCTGCACCTCATCTGTTGAGAAGGTTTTATCAGAGATTTCCCTTTAAGCCTGGGCCCAGGCGGGGGAGGGCCCATAAGAGGGAGGGTACTGTCATGGATATGCAGTAGTGTTTGTCTGTCAGCTTACCTTCCTTCCCATGTGTTCATCTTAGAGGCCTGAGCCCTTTCACCTGGCTTCCTTTGTAATCTCCTCCCAGCCAGACTCTACCCCAGGCCCTATCACAGAACACTATATTAACCTGTGCACTGCAAGCCTGCTTTGCTGATCAATGTGTTTGTTAGGCATTGTGTGTTTGGGTTCCTGCCTGCCGTGTGCTACGTCTGTCTCTCTGTTACATATTTGGCTTGTCCCCGACTATCCCTGTCTGCTCGTGACCCTTGACCTTTGGCTCGTTCTTTCGTTATCCTTGTCTGCTTGTGGCCCCTGACCTTCAGCTTGTTATTCGGTTCTCTCATATCTTGTGCTGCTGCTTCCCCTCTTTTCCCCTTATCCTACGGGGCGTGAGCTAGGAAACTCCAGGGGCCGCGACCTGGTCCCAGCCTGCAGCATAACATCCTCACCACTAGAGGCCCTGGAGAAGACCTGCTGGGTCTTAGACTCCGCGCCCTGGGGAATCTTGGCTCTAGCTTCCGTTAGGATCCCGGTTGTGCTCCTCTGGTCCCGCTTTCCTCAACCACCCAGTTTCCTATCCGCAGCAGTCAGCCATAGGGTTCACTACCTTGCGGTGCACTCCTGTCCCCCTACGGTGTGCATCTGTCACCTGGCCACAGGTGACCTTGACAAAGAGATTCTTTAACCGAATGTTTGAAACTCTTCAGCCATTTATGGATGGAGTTATCATTATGGGAGGAGATTCCAACATAGCATTTGATACAGGGCTAGATAAATCTAAACCATTGAAGACTAAAATGATCCGTCCAACCAGGGCTAGTACACAAATTGCTCGCCTACTTCATAGATCCAGATTGACGGATATATGGAGGGAGCTGAATCCAAAAACAAAAGATTTTACTCACTTTTCAAATCCCCACCAATCATAATCACGTATAGATCACATAATGGTTTCTACTCAACATATCCCTTCTGCCATTGCCTCCTCTATTATAGATGTGGCATGGTCAGACCACTCTATGGTTCTACTGTCTTTGAAACGTGATAGTATGGTTCAAAGAGTATCCCATTGAACTCTTAATGAATCGTTACTAAAGGATCCTGTTATTGCCACAGAAATTGAATGTGAGATTAAGGAATATTTTGAACATAATGACAGGGAGGAAGTTTCTCCGGAAATTCTGTGGGCGGCACACAAAGTTACCGTCAGAGGCAAATTGATACAGATTGCAGATAGACAAAAAAAATGTAAGACTTTGGAGGTGGAAAGACTAGAAAGAGACTTTGTAACATTGAGTAAACTACATAAAAAGGATCCATGTGGTATTCCTGCCTCCAAATTAGATGCTGCTAGGGCTGCTCTGAATCTGGCTCTCACGGTGAAAGCAGATAGTTCTGTTAAGTGGTCTGGGGCCAAATTTTATCAAATGAGGGATAAGATAGGTCCCATGTTAGCTCATAAACTATCCCCTAGATTCAAATCTAGAGTTCTTCCCAAGATCAGATTAGCTGATGGCTCTCTTACACTAAACCCCCAGCGTATAATGACAGCCTTTCAAGATTTCTATTCTGATTTATATAGTTTTGAAGGACAATCTACCTCCAATAGAATAGAGGAGTTCCTAGATGGCTTACAATTACCCAAGTTAGCAGATATACATAGAGAGGAATTAGAAGCTCCCATATCTATGACAGAAGTTTCAGAAGTGATTAGAACATTGAAAACTAATAAAGCTCCCGGACCTGATGGTTTTTCTCCTACTTACTATAAAACATTCTTAGAGACCCTGACACCCTATCTTACACGATTTTTTAATTTTCTGACAGAAGGTCATCCAATAGGTAAACAGCTCAACATGGCATATATATCCGTTATTCCAAAACCTGATAAGGACTCCAGCCTAGTCGAAAATTACAGGCCAATTTCTTTGATTAACAATGATTTAAAAATATTAACCAAAATTCTCTCTAATAGGTTATGTGACAGCAGGAAGGTAAAGTCACCTGGTTGCATCCAGGGGGGTAGATATATTTCGCCCAGATTCAGGCTTTACGCCGACTTATACAGCTAGGTGGAGAATTGTATAAGCCCAGCTGAGACTAGTGGGCTCATTGATGACTCATACCTCTAGGGAGAGGGCTGGGCGTCGTGCAGACAGGGAGTTGATGAGGCCAGCTGAAGCTTGTCAGCTCATTTAGGCCTCTATAAAAAAACTCCCAGATTCATTAGATGTTGGCTCATGCCTGGAACCAGACCTGTGTGGACTGTCTAGGGAGAGTGAACCCCTGTGCGGTGAGAGAAAGCCTGTGTGGCTATATATTTGCTTGGACATTTAAAACCAGGGACTTAGGGACTAGGACAGCACTAGGCTGATCCCAGTTGTTAGTTAGGAAACCTGTATGTTTAGTCAGAGGTCAAGTTGACCAGGATTTATTTTGTTTATGTTTTTTTTTGCCTTGCTGTGTTTTTGTCACTGTAAATAGAAAATAAACCGCACCTTTTTGATTTTGAAAACCACAACCTCCGTCTGCTGGGCCTGTTTTTGGGTGGGGAGCCCATCCCGGGGGTCACACACACCCGCTGCCGAGCTAACCCCCTCACAGTTGGTGGAGAACCAGTGGCAGTTTTTTTTTTTTAGCCAGCATGGAGGAGATACTGAAACAGCTGGCTCTAGCAAATGCCAATCAACAGCAGACAAATGCAGGTTTACAAAGGAGCCTTGCAGCCCAGCAGCAAGCTCATCAACAGAGCCTTGCAACTTTACAACAGAGTCTGGAGGCTCAGCAACAAGCCCAACAGCAATCTGAGGCCCGCTTCATAGACCTGTTGCAGAAGCAAGAGCAGAGACTACAACAACAGATGGAAGCAGTAATGCAGCAACGTCCGCAGACCAGTGAGGAAAGCCGTCCCACTAATACCGCGTCCTTTGGGGTGAGTCGTTTATTGACAAAAATGACTGGAGAGGATGATCCAGAGGTATTTTTGACCACATTTGAAAGGACCGCTGAAAGAGAAAAGTGGCCTGAGGAGCAGTGGGCTGGACTAGTGGCTCCTCTGTTAACTGGTGAATCGCAGAAAGCTTACTATGACCTAGAGCCTAACCAAGCAAAAGACTATGTGATGCTAAAAGCTGAAATATTGGCAAGGCTGGGTGTCACCCTGGCTGTCCGGGCTCAGCGTGTGCATAACTGGACTTTCCAGCTTGGAAAACCCCCCAGGTCTCAAATGTATGATCTCATTCACCTGAGCAGAAAGTGGCTACAGCCAGAGACTTTGTCCGCACCAAAGATTGTGGAACGTGTTGTAATGGATCGGTTTTTGAGAGCTCTTCCTACTGCCATCCAAAAGTGGGTAAGCCATGGAGACCCAGAGACGGCCGATGGTCTTGTGGATCGTGTGGAGAAATACTTGGCTACAGAGAACCTGACGGCCTCTTCCAGAGACACTCGGACTTTCCACCCTAAGACCAGACCATCCCCAGGGGCGGATAAGATGATTCCAAGGGGTAAGGGTGGAGAGAGTGAGAGGGTGGGAGCTCTACCCCAAGTTTGGCGAGAACAGCCTGGGAAATCAGCAGCTCAAGAGGCGGCAAGAAGGATCGTTTGCTACCGCTGCCGCCAAGCGGGACATATTGCAGCAAATTGCCCGGTTGTGGAGGAACCCATGCAGTGTGACTTTCTGACGGGCAGACGTCAGTCGCTGTGTGCGACAGTCGCATGCACTGCCATTCGGGGAACTGAGAAACATTTATGCAAAATGTGTATTAATGGTAGAAATGTTGTGGTATTGCTGGATTCAGGTAGCCTTGTGACCCTGATAAAGGCTGAGTTAGTTAAAACAGAGGTCTCTGGGAATAGCAAGGTAGCCGTTATTTGTGTGCATGGGGACACCCGAGAGTATCCAGTGACTACAGTGTGTTTCGAGACCCCCAAAGGTACCCTCTCTCATCCAGTGGGCTTAGTATCTCAGTTACCGCATGACGCCATTGTGGGAAGGGATTTTCCGAAGTTCTGGGAACTGTGGGATGATCCTGAGCCCCCCACGGGTGCCCCTATGTACCAGGAATGTGATAGCCAGAACTCCCCTGAGAGTGGTGAGGACTCTCCGGAATTTCCCTTGTCAGTATTGGCAGGGGAGACTCAAGAAACTGGAGAGGAGCCCACCTCCTCAGACGAAAACCTACCGTCTGTGGAGTTTTCTGATCTTGAGGTTCACAGGGAAAACTTTGCCACAGAACAGTTGAAAGACCCCGCCCTAATAAAGGCACGGGAAAACGTAGTGAAAATAGATGGCGAGTTAGTGAACCCAGATAATACCGGCACTTACCCATACTTCAGCGTAGAGAAGGACCTACTGTATCGGGTGGCAAAAAGGGCAGAAGAAACCGTTGAGCAGCTTGTGGTGCCCAAACCTTACAGGAAGTTGGTGTTGGAGTTGGCCCATGGGCACATTCTTGGAGGTCATCTGGGGACAGAGAAAACCCGAGAGAGGGTATTACAGAGATTCTATTGGCCTGGGGTGATGAAGGACATAGAAAATTATTGTTCCTCCTGCCCTGTGTGTCAGAGGTCGGCCCCGATGCCACATTTCCGTAGCCCGCTGGTCCCTCTACCCATCATTGAGGTCCCGTTTGAGAGAATCGCAATGGATTTGGTAGGTCCTATAATCAAGTCCGCTAGGGGGCACCAGTACATATTGGTTATAATGGACTATGCCACCCGTTATCCAGAAGCGATCCCTCTCAGAAATACCTCGGCCAAAACCATAGCCAAAGAGCTATCTCTTGTTTTTAGCCGGGTGGGTATTTGTAAAGAACTGCTTACGGACCAAGGTACACCCTTTATGTCCCGGGTTATGAAAGAGCTGTGTAAATTGTTCAAAGTGACGCAATTGCGTACATCTGTGTATCACCCCCAAACCGATGGGCTGGTTGAAAGATTCAACAAAACCCTAAAACAAATGTTGAAGAAAGTGGTGGATAGAGATGGAAGGGATTGGGACTGTCTACTTCCTTATTTGATGTTTGCTATTAGGGAGGTGCCCCAATCCTCTACGGGATTCTCCCCCTTTGAGTTACTGTATGGGAGACACCCAAGAGGGCTGTTGGATATTGCCAAGGAAACTTGGGAAAGTGAGAGTTCTCCCCACAGGAGTGTGATTGAGCATGTCGCCCTGATGCAAGATCGAATTGCACAGGTAATGCCCATCGTGAAGGAACATTTGGCCCAAGCGCAGTTGGCACAGCAGAGAGTGTACAACCGTGGAGCCAAGACCCGTACCTTTTCCCCGGGGGATAGGATATTGGTACTTGTCCCTACGGTTGAAAGTAAATTCCTTGCCAAATGGCAAGGCCCCTACGAGATAATGGAAAAAGTGAGCGAAGTGAATTACAAGGTCAGACAACCAGGAAGGCGAAAGCCCGAACAGATCTATCACGTTAATCTGTTGAAAGCCTGGAGGGATAGAGAGTCCCTAGTCGCAGACACTTGGTCACCAGCTCAAACTGGTTGCGTGATTCCTGAGGTTGGAATCGCAGCCACCTTGTCACAACCCCAACAACAGGAGGTTAAGGAGTTTGTGCTTCGCAACAAGGAGGTATTCTCTGAGCTGCCGGGACAAACATCTGGGGTAGAGCATGACATTATTACCCCGCCCGGTGAAAGGGTGAAGTTAAAACCCTATCGGATCCCAGAGGCCCGACGGGAGGCAATACGGGAGGAAGTACAGAAAATGCTGAACTTAGGGGTGATAGAGGAGTCCCAAAGTGATTGGTCTAGTCCCATTGTGTTGGTGCCTAAACCGGATGGGAGCTGGCGATTTTGTAACGATTTTCGTCAGTTGAACAAAGTTACAAAATTTGACACCTACCCCATGCCACGTATAGATGAGTTGATCGACCGGCTGGGAACAGCCCGATACATGACGACTCTTGACCTCACAAAAGGGTATTGGCAAATCCCCCTGGCCAAGTCGGCCAAAGAGAAAACCGCATTTGTAACCCCAGACGGGGCGTTCCAATATAAAAGAATGCCGTTCGGGTTACAGAATGCGCCGGCCACATTCCAGCGGAAAATGGACCAGATGCTGAGGCCCCATCGGAAGTATGCTGCGGCTTACCTGGATGACATAATTGTCCATAGCACAGATTGGGCCTCACATCTGCCAAAAGTGCAAGCAGTCCTGGACTCTGTTCGGGAAGCAGGGTTTACGGCTAACCCCAAGAAGTGTACCATTGGGCAGGAGGAGGCCAAATATCTTGGGTACACCATTGGGAGGGGAGTAATAAAACCCCAACTCAACAAAGTCGAGGCCATCCAGAGTTGGCCACGTCCCAACAGCAAGAAGCAGGTACGAGCCTTTCTGGGAATCGCTGGGTATTATCGGCGATTCATTCCCCACTTTGCTTCTAAGGCTGTGCCCCTAACCAACCTGACGAAGGGGAAAGGGTCGGTCATGATTAAATGGACCCCCGAGGCTGAGGCAGCATTCCAATTCTTGAAACAAGCCTTATGTAGCCAGCCAGTGTTGTACTCACCCGACTTCTCTAGAGACTTTGTCGTACAAAGTGATGCGTCAGATGTGGGGTTAGGAGCAGTATTGTCCCAGGTCTGGAACGGGGAAGAGCACCCAGTCATTTTCCTCAGCAGGAAGTTGAAGTCCCATGAGGTAAATTACGCCACCGTTGAAAAGGAGTGTTTAGCGGTGAAGTGGGCTCTAGATTCCCTTCGGTACTACCTGCTAGGTAGGCACTTTGACATGGTTACGGATCACGCTCCGTTAAAGTGGATGGCTCAAAACAAGGAAACAAATAGAAGAGTGAATAGGTGGTTCCTGGCCCTCCAGGAATTCAACTTCACAGTAAAGCATCGCCCTGGCGTTCAAATGGGGAATGTGGATGCTTTGTCTCGAGTACATGAATGCCTGATTGCTGGTGTTCCAACCCCGAGGTTAAAACAAGAGGGGGGGTATGTGACAGCAGGAAGGTAAAGTCACCTGGTTGCATCCAGGGGGGTAGATATATTTCGCCCAGATTCAGGCTTTACGCCGACTTATACAGCTAGGTGGAGAGTTGTATAAGCCCAGCTGAGACTAGTGGGCTCATTGATGACTCATACCTCTAGGGAGAGGGCTGGGCGTCGTGCAGACAGGGAGTTGATGAGGCCAGCTGAAGCTTGTCAGCTCATTTAGGCCTCTATAAAAAAACTCCCAGATTCATTAGATGTTGGCTCATGCCTGGAACCAGACCTGTGTGGACTGTCTAGGGAGAGTGAACCCCTGTGCGGTGAGAGAAAGCCTGTGTGGCTATATATTTGCTTGGACATTTAAAACCAGGGACTTAGGGACTAGGACAGCACTAGGCTGATCCCAGTTGTTAGTTAGGAAACCTGTATGTTTAGTCAGAGGTCAAGTTGACCAGGATTTATTTTGTTTATGTTTTTTTTTGCCTTGCTGTGTTTTTGTCACTGTAAATAGAAAATAAACCGCACCTTTTTGATTTTGAAAACCACAACCTCCGTCTGCTGGGCCTGTTTTTGGGTGGGGAGCCCATCCCGGGGGTCACACACACCCGCTGCCGAGCTAACCCCCTCACAGTTATCTTCCTTCATTGGGCAATATATCCATAAAGATCAGGTGGGATTTATCCCTGGTAGACAGGGTCCAGATCAGGTGAGGAGAGCGGTAGATTTGGTGTCAATATTGCAAACCCAATGGGTAGGTAAACAAAAACAGGAAGGTATGCTCCTATCGTTGGACCTGCAAAAGGCGTTCGATTCAGTTTCATGGCCATACATGTTTGAGGTCATGAAGCGCTGGGGTTTTGGTTCGAAAGTTTTAGGCATTTTATCTGCTCTATATTCTACACCTGAAGCTAAAGTTAGATTACAGGGGCTATTCTCTGACTTCATTAAGATTTGTAGAGGTACTCGGCAAGGTTGCCCTTTATCTCCCCTGATATTCGCTGTTATGATGGAAACATTAGCAATTGCAATCCGGAATAATCCGAATACCAGGGGGATCCAGTGTGAAAAAGAAAATCATAAATGTGCATTATTTGCAGATGACCTGTTGTTGTTTATTACTTTCCCAGCGTCTTCTTTATCTGAAATTTACTCTCTGCTTCAAAAATTCTCCAAAATATCAGGTCTCAAGGTTAATATGGCCAAATCTAAAGCCCTTAAAGTGGTTGTAAACCCACTTTTTCAACTTGCACCTACAGGTAAGCCTAGATTAAGGCTTACCTGTAGGTGCAAGAAATATCTCCTAAACCTACACGGTTTAGGAGATATTTACTAAAATGACAAGCGCCGCTGTCTACGGCGCATGCGCGCCGTAGATAACGGCGCATTTATGGGGTTAATCCCATTCACATACTCGGCTACTTCCCAGCAATCGCTGGGCGTAGCCGAGTGGGACGCCTCCCGCGCGCATGCGCAGAGTGACGTCTCCGCCGCTCCGGCCAATCACAGCGCCGCAGCGGCGCTGTGATTGGCTGGTGCGGCGATACCCGGAAGTAACATTCCGGCTATCGCCGCAGTGATGTCTGCGTCTGCAGTGAGGGACGAGGACGGCTTCGGGGGCCCCGATCTAAGGTAAGTGGAACATAATGAGCTATTATGCTAGTCATAATAGCTCATTATGCCTTTCTCTTGCAGGTGGGCCAAAAAATAAAAAAAATAAAAGTGGGTTTACAACCACTTTAATGTGTCTCTTCCAGACTCCGTGGTTTCCTACATACAAAATAAATACAAATTCAGTTGGAGTACTTGCTCCCTTAAATACTTAGGTATTAATCTCACTTCAAAATTTGAAGATTTATATCAGGCTAATTATCCACCTATGTATAGGAAACTTGAGGCTGATCTTAGCAACTTGAGAACACACAATATCGGTTGGATTGGCAGACTTAATTCGATCAAGATGACCCTCCTACCCAGATTGTTGTATCTTTTTCGCTCGCTCCCTATTCCGATTAAAAAAATTCACCTAAAGGCCTTCCAAAGCAAAATCCTTAAATTTATTTGGAACAGAAAAAGTCCACGCCTTTCTTCCCGCAGCCTGTATAATCTCACTGAGCAGGAAGGCTTGGGACTTCCGAACCTTTGGTGGTATTACCAAGCTGCTAGACTGGTACAGTTGTCTGATATATACCTCAAAAATGAACAACCTGACTGGATTCGTATAGAAGAATTGGCATCCCCTAGGTTTTCTTTGGAAAATTTATTGTGGTGTCCTCCCAAAAACAGACCTTCTATTTTATCTCCGGCTCTATCACAATCTTTAGCTTTGTGGGACTCGCTTAGGAGTCTCCCTTCTTTGGTCTCTAAGCTGCAACCATTGGCTGATCTGTTTCAGAATCCATTATTTATCTCAAAAGGGGATGTTGGTTCCTTTAAGTGGTGGCATGATAAGGGGGTGTACCGCACTGGACGTTTTTTCTCAAGATCAGGCCCTCTCTCTATACAATATTTCATTGATAATCTTGATTTTCCTTCTACTGAAAGATCAAGATTTCTTCAAATCCCTAATTTTACTAATAAATTATGGGATAATAATCCTGGATCTAGAGAACCTACGCCATATGAAGTTAGATGTGAACAGGCTATTAATAGGAGAGGTGGGATTTCTGTTGTATATAAGTCGCTTGCTTCCAAGGATGTTAAACTGCCTCATATGCAGGCCTGGGAGAAGGACCTCCAAAGTGATTGGGATCTGAAGGACTGGTGTGGAAATGTTATTAGATTAATAAAAGGCATTCTTAATGCTTCACTTATAGAAGCAAATGTTAAAATCTTTACTAGATGGTACCTAGTTCCTACAAGAGTAGCTGCTATGTATCCCACCTCATTCCCTCTCTGTTTTAGAGGTTGTCAGGGATTAGGATCTATGATTCATATTTGGTGGGAATGTCCCAAAATCGGAGGATTTTGGAATAAAATCGTCAATATTATACGAAAAATCACAGGATATACAATACATCAATCTCCAGCGATCGCTTTACTTAACGGATTTATACCACAGGTTCCCAAGGTTACCAGAAAACTGATTCTATTCATACTTACAGGGGCTAGAATAACCATTGCTAAAGCATGGAAAAAACCATCCGTATCTCTTTTATGTATGAAGAGAAAAGTTACATGGATAATGGAACAGGAAAAAATGATTAGTTCAACGTTGGACAGATCTACTCAATTTAATTCTATATGGGAACCTTGGATACAATTTTTGGGAATTCCTACACCCCAATCGCTGAATATTGATGTTTACATTGAGCAGGTAGGCTTTCTTTCTTTCTTTTTCTATTTCTTCCTTTTTTTCCTACTGAACACTAAATATTTTCTCTTCTTTTCTCTCTTTCTCCCATTCTTATTTATTTTTGTTATATGGAATATAAACAATAGGTATTTGTACTAGATTGTTTTAAGACTTCTCAGGTTTATACAACATTCTCTTATTTTAGAGTCAGAACATTTGACTTTGATTTATTATTTTGAGAAGGATTTTTTACACCCGGATAAACTTATAGTAGACTTATATATACTCGAATTAAGGTCATATGTTCTCTCAAAAAAAGTTTTTGGGTTGCTTCGGAGGGGGTGGGGGAGCTCCTCTTGCCTTCTCAGGCACAGTATGTTCCCTTTAGGGGTGTCTGGGGGAATCGAGGATCTCCTCATCTTCTGGTAACTATATACATATATTTTGAGATATTTAATAGGCCATCATTGCTACTTACTTTCGCAGAAGGGAAGGTTAGAATGTGGGGGTGTAGAGGTAGGGGGTTACTCCTATTTTTGATAAATATATTTCAATATTTTCAGTTTTTATGGTATTTTTGCATTGATGTATTCCAACATGGTAATATTGTATTTTGAGATCTACTGATATTTAACTTGTTCGCTTGCATATTATATTGTGATACTACATTGTACTTTTTTCTGTAAAGATTGTACTGACTCTATTCAGATAATAAATTAAAACTTGAATGAAAAAAAAAGAAGAAAACTGCCCATGAAACGCTGAGCGCTTTTGCAGCACTTTTGAGGTGTTAGCGGTGTGCTTTTTTGATGGGCATGTGCCTTAAAGCGGAGGTTCCGCGGCAGATCGTTTTTTTTTTTTTGGGATGATTTCATGTGGTTTAACTATTGAAATGTACACTCACTTTTTAAGTCTCCTCCTTTATCCTGTGTCAGTTTTCGTAAGAAAAACAGAGTTATAAAATCCTTTACTGCTTATTTCCATTTTGCTTGTGGGCATTGTGAAGCCCACAAGCAAGTATTTCCTGGAAGCGGTGAATGCCATCCCAGCATTCACCGCTATAGCGCCGTAAACAAACTGGTTGCCATCACAACGGGTGGCGTCAATGATAGTTCACGCCCCGTTGTGATGGTTTGCAAAAAAAAACTGACACGGCTCAGTATGGGGATAGAGCTGCAGCTGCATAGGTAGTGTTTTTACGCTAGTATCGCCTCCTTTGCCTCGCGTGTGCAGGTAGATAATAGCAAGATTTACCTGCATGCCCTTTTTTAAAATGGAGAATGTAGAGACACGCTCGTCACGTGACCGGCGTCACGCGTCAGTATGTGAAATCTCTCGAGATTTCGCTGCTCGGCGATACACAAGAACTCCCAACTATCATTGCGGCTCAGGGAAAAGGCTTAGACACGCCTACTCCCGCGGGAGATGAATCCCGGAAGTCTCCATTCAAATCTAAATACTACGGTATGTATATATTTATAAAAACGGTGACCTGCCTTTTAATGATGTACATAGTGCATTAATTGATTAGAAAGATAGTTTATATTTTCGGTGAACCTCCGCTTTAAGAACTGCTTCAAGAACCATTTTGAGGCACTTTTGAAGCGCTTTTCAGGCGCTTCCCATTAATTTCAATTGAGGGGACGCTTTTGAGGCGCTTTTTTTAATTTTTTTTAGCTTGCCAAACATGCTCCAAAGATGCAGTGTGAAAGCATCCATTGATTTTAATGGAAATAGGTTTTCTGTGAGCTTTTCAGTGTGAAAGGGCTCTTACTGAAAAAGGAGGGTTCCCTTCAGTACTACTTTATGCGTGTATTATGTCACATTATGGCAAACACATTTATTTGTATTCAGAGGGGAAAAAACAAACAAACACTGCTTTTGATATGACAATGTATCCAATGTATATGCACCAAAAGTGCACTAAGGTAAGTGATTGAAGAAAACAATGTTCCTCCAGACTGGAATGGTACGGTAGGTCATATCAGTGCTGATTGTTGTTACGGTAGGTTATATCAGTGTTGATTCTTGGTGCATCTCTCTAGTTCTCTGTTTACAGGCCCTAGAGTGCAGCAATGAAACAGTTAAGCTTGCAGGGGAAGCGGCTGGCTGTAGATCCGGCACTCCTTTGCGAGCCGCAGCACCTTGGGTGTGTGAATGTGGGATCCCTCCGCAGGGTTGCTAAGGGTGAAACTTTTCTCCTGACTTCCCTCACTTTGGGCCAGGAGGAGGGAGGTAGCGGGATCCCAGCGGACTCTCGAACCCCTAAGTAGCACCCAAATAATATCAGGGGGGAAGCTCACGGCGATACGTTCAAGCACTTTGTACACCACCTCCTCCTCCTGTTTCTCCCAAAGCACAGCCAAACCCAGCACCAGGAATCTGACACAACTACCGACCAAGTAAGGCTTGTTTACCGGGGCGGGGGGCATTGCTTGGGGGTTCTGGGGAAAGGGGACTCTAGTTTCGGTGCGGCCGGGGACGTGACACAAGCTGTTAGTATGTTTGCCTATATACTCGGCCATATTTGCGTCTCCAGGCAATCCGTGGGAATGGACTCTTCGCTTATCCGGGCTAGGAACCTTTGTTTTTCTGGTTGTCGGAGTGAAAGGTGGTGAGGAGAGGTGCGGGAGGCTACGTTTTTTTACCAATGGTTAGTACTGTAGTAGCTTACAGCTGTCATGGTGTACTCCCAGCCTCCATCTGTCACTCCTCTACTCAAGTAGCTGGACATCCACACTTGCCTAAAGTGTACACATCACAGGGGGGGAATACAACCAGCTGTGACAGCAAAATCTTCATTTTTCACCATTGAAGATGGCAGATCACCCTTATTTTGTTATCGATGAGCGATTGCTCCAATCTGTGACCACATCAACTTCGGATAATTGATAGTAATTATATATTGTAATCTCCATTCTAGACCTATAGAACCCCTCCATAAGGCTGTATGGAGCCCTATGTGCTGGGGATCACTACTGCCATATGTTTATAGTTTGGGGTTGTTTTAGATCCTTTTTTGATGTATCATTCCTAAATGGTAATCACCTGATCCTCCATCAGTCCTGATGGTCACTTTGTAGATTCGGTGTGTAGTAGACTAATGTGTGTTTTTGCTCCATGTTTGGAATCTAATATGGCTGCCTATAGGGAAGCAGCTGACTCTCTCAATCCTACCCAAGGCCTAAGCTCCTGGCACAAGAAGTGTTTGCTGGCTGTGTTTTATCATCTATATTACATACTTATCAGCGCTTTAAATTTTGTTTTGGTATTTATTTTTTCCCATACATGGAGCATAACCTTCCCTAAGATCACATTCTCAGTGTATTCCTATCTGAAGAGGATTCATGAAATACTATAAAAAGATATTCCCTTTGAGTAAACACAAAGGTGTAATAACTAATTATAGACGTGGTGTTTTGTACAGGATGTAGTCAAGAGAAGGAACCATCCAATTTTTGGCTACCATCTTGTACATTTGTATTACCAGCCGCTCAGATATCAAATGTAGGTCTGGTGTAACCCATCATATGATGATTGGGGGGGGGGGGGTGTCAGGAAGAGGCAGACATCTTTACTGCTTTACAACATGGATCAAAAACTACATAACTGGAATTCACTATGCTGCCTTTTTTTTTTTCCTCTTTAGACTTTTCAACTGCCCATCAAGGAAGCTTATATATATATATATATATATATATATATATATATATATATTTAATTATTCTAAAATAACAGCTTTTACTAATGCAACGAACAAGAAGCTGTTGCTGTCATGTTTGCATATACTATTTTTCACAAGTGGTTACTTGCTAATGGAAAAATCCACATCAACCCGCTGTCCATGACAAAAATAGAGGAGCACCTCCAAATCGGAAATTTTAAACCTACAACCTGTTACAAATCTTTTTAGGCGACCAGCTTTGTGTGGGTGGACATCGAACAAAAAAGGACATTTGCTTGGAAAACAGATTTCGGAGTACAAGGTTATTGGCCCCCTCCCTCTCACCTTGTTTAATGTGTAAACAGCCATTTAATGTCAGCTGCACCAGCCCTTTAAACATGTAGAAGAGGCGGCTGGTGATTGGTTGGGCTCTTCCACACCCCGCCTGACAGCTCCATCTAGAATGTTTTCCTTGTTGTTTTAACTCTTTGCTCTCCTTTTTTTGTGTTCTTTTTAGTATGCTAGTGAAGGCTTCAGCCATTCCTTCAAATGCCGTAACCCATCATGAATGTGACCTTTTTATGAGACGTTGGCAGTGCAAATAAAATCTGATCTTTTCTTTAACCTTTTTTTTCAACCACTAAATCCTGTAAGGGGAAGCGGTGGTGCCACTCGAGCTCTAGGAATCTGTTTTTAGAGTACAGAATTAGTTTTTCTAGTATACTGGGTATTTTGAGTATTTCTATAAATGTCATCCTACCTTTCTTTAATTAAAATAATTATATATATATATATTTCTCCCCCGTGTACTATGCTACTTAAAAAATAAAAATAAAATACAAACCAAGCTTTGTAGACGGTTCAGAGATACTGGTATGATCAGTAAAATTATTTAATTCGTCTTAACTGTAAGGGTATTATTTATGTTTCTCTGGATGAACGATAAAGTGCAGCTTATTGTAAAACTATATAGCTAATCACAAATATAATTAGTTAGGTTTTGCATGAAATTCCACGTTAAGTGCAAAACACAACTAGTCTTAAAATGATTTCTACATTTTGACCATGGCTATACTTTAAGGGGAAACCTATTATGCAATTAGGAATTAATTGTTCACGGCACTGAAGCGGTTTATCTGCTGTTTTTGTGGCTGAAGAGCTGTTGATGTGCAAGAGTTTCAGCAGTCACTGGGATCATGGATTATCTTCATATCTGTTAATTGTCAAAACACAGCCTTGTCAAAAAGGATTTTGCCAGAGTTTAACTAACAAGTGAACCATATATACCTTTAAGCCCTGGTTCATACTGGTGCGATTTGACATGTCAAATCGGCGAAATTTGCCGCAAATTGCGGGCAATGGCACAGTCCTAGTCGGTGCGGCGCTGCACCGATTACAAAAAGTCGTTTCTGTACTACTTTTTGCGATTTCAGCCGCGATTTACATTGACATCTGTTTCAGATGTCTTTGAAATCGCGGCTGAAATCGGGACTGCCAGCAGGAGTGAAATCTTGCGAGTTCAGCTGAACTCGCAGGCTTCACTCCCGCAGCCCCAGTGTGAACGTGGGCTAAAGCAGGTCTGTGTTGTGTACTACCATGAAACGGAGGATTTAAACTCGTATGATTGCAATTGAGAACTGTTTTTAATAGGTTTTTTTTTTTGAAGGGGTTGTAAGGCTTCGATTATTTAAAAAAACAAACCCATCATGCTTGCCTTCACTGTGCAGTTCATTTTGCACAGAGTGGCCTCAAATACTGTCTTCTGGGGTCCCTCTAAGCTCCTCCCCCGCATCAGATAAACCCCTAAGAGAAGCGCTACCTTGTGGGCGCGCTCCAGAGTCATTCATTCGGCGTCCATAGCTGCCGAATGTAGGACTCGGCCCCGGCGCCCGCGTCATTGGATTTGATTGACAGCAGCGGGAGCAAATGGCTGCGCTGCTATCAATCTATCAAATCAAGAGCTGGGACCCCCGTGGAGAGATGGACAGCGCGTTCCGCTGAGGCAAATTCAGGTCTCAGGTAAGTAAAACCTGAGGGGGCCAGTGACTGCCAGGTGTTTTTTCTGCCTTTAATGCATAGGATGCATTAAGGTAAAAAAAACACAAGAGTTTACAAACCCTTGTACATTGAGGGACACAGGATAGCAATTTGGGTACAAAAGAGGTTTGGTGTTGCCTTCAGAAGATTAGACACTGGGAAAACAAAGCTGTAAGTGCATAACGGGTGCCTGGCCCCTAATTTACATGCATGGCCCCGGACGCATGGATTTAATATATATATTTTTTTTAAGCGCATGATTAGAGTTTGAGACTCTAATTGACTCCAAAGAAGGGTGGGCTCGGGGGCAGAGCACTGCACCCTGAGCCCACCCAGTTGTGTTGGGCTCAGCGGGTCCTGAGACTAGATTGGCCAGGGAGTCTTGGGACCCACTTCCTGTTCTGCCAGGAGGAGAAACAATGGCCCCGGAGAAAGGAACCCTACCCTGGATTCTTGTTATAAGGTAAGGAGGCCTCTGATTGCTGCCTTCCCCTCTCTCTCAGGGGGGGGGGGATTTCAGCACCAACCGCCACTGGTAGAGATCCTTCCACTCAGGCTCCAGTGTAGGTTTTGTTTTACCTTTCTTCCTAGTGTACTAGGAAAACAGACATCCTTTCTCCTCCAAAAATGTGTCTTTTCCTTCTCTTCCCCCCCGCCCCCCCCCCCTTTTTTTTTTTTTTGCTTCTAGCATAATTCTCCAGTTGCTGCAGAGCCACCAGTGTATCGCTTTGGAGGCTGTACCTGGGACCTCACTGCAAGGGAGAAATGGGGCTGGTGGCCTGCAGTGTTTCCTTAGAGCACTGGGCTCTGCTGAATAGTTTGGTGGAACTCTGTCCCTGAATACTCCTAATGCCTAATCGGGAGGGACATAATTTAGAAAGAAGCCAAAGAGCATGCCCTGTCTAATATATCCAAGCTACTTGATGGTGGGGCTACTATAAGTAGGGTTCTTCATTGCTCTTCAAGGCCCAAAAAAGCATCAACTCAAAAGAGCGCCAACTGCAATACATTTAGAGGCAAACTGATGGCCAGAGGGGACACGGCACTATTTTTTTTAAATTGGTGCTCACTGCCCATGCATCCCTACTAGGTATACTATGTTTTCTGGAGCACACGCAGACCAGCTCAGTCTCTTCTGCCATCTCCTAAGCCTCACAACGTTCCTCCAGGATGTTTTCTTGTGCTCCCTGCTGCCTTCTATGAGACATCCGCCAACAGTATTACCCTTCTGATCTGTAGTGTTCTTGTGAGTACATATTGTGGCATATAACTCTCTCGCATTTATAAATGGATCATAAGTGCAAAGGCAGCAGTTCTGCAAGCCTTGGCAGCTTACAATCCTCTAATAGATACTTCAGTTGCTGCAGAGCAATTGGGGCTCATTTTGCAGCTTTCTGCATCAGCTAATCTTCAGCATACCTTTTTTGGAGTCTATACCTGTAGCCATCCTTGGCCAAGGATGAAGAGAAATATGCCTTTTCTGTGTTTTCGATGTTCTGGTACATGAGGAGTTTCAGTTTTCTGACCCCTGAAGCTAAGGATATAATTTTTGGTCCTTGTTTGACACATACATAATGTCACCAGCCAACCCGGGTTCTCTAAAAAGTCCCCTTTAACTTTTCCTGGATGTTTACTTTTTTGCACTCTGGAAAGCATAATTTTAATGGTGCAAAGAACTTCCATCCCAGGAATTCGTTTGTTGGATAACTCCTATCTTTTGCCCAGTCTGGACTGGCTCAATATCTGGCCTTGAGTACCACCAAGGGTCAAGTCTCTGCCCTAGTGATTTATTTTTTTCAAAGACTGCTTTCCACTCGCTCCTTTTGGCTCTGTTCACATATATGCAAATCGGATGAGTTTTGAATCGCATAACGTGAACCGGCAGCCTTCTCAACACAGCTGGTCCACACATGTGCGGGGCGGCCACAGTGCGGTTTTAAGAGTCCTGTGTGTTTTTTTTTCAGTCCAGTTCAGATGCGATTTCAGGCACACATATGAATCGGTGAACAGAACCGCACCAGACTTCCGCTCTAAAACTGTGGCCGCATATGTGAACCCAACCTTAGTGCTTTAGTGAAAGCCCTTCTACAGGGAGTCATGCACATTGTTCCTCCACATAGTACCCCAGTAAATCTTGTCTTTTTATTTCTGTCTTTTGTTCAAAAACTGCCCTTTGAACTGATCAGGAACATTCCCTTGTCTACACTTGCTCACAAGGTTGCCACTTTCTCCAGGGGGAACTGACAGCTTGTCATTCAAGTCTATAGACCCAAAGATAAGATCCACCTTTCACTTTCAAATGCACTCCACTAGGTCATTTAGTGCTTTGTGGGCTTTTCAGCATCGGGCATCTGTATCTCCGATCTCCAAGGCTGCCACCTGGTTGTCTTCTGTTTTGTCAAATTTAACAGGTGGAAGTTCAGGCTTCATCTGATGCTAGCTTCGTGTTGGAAGGTTCTTCAGGCAGCTCTCTAAGCTCTATTGAGCTTTTTGGTTGGTTACTGCTACTTGTTGGCCTGTAAGCATTATGTTTCCTGTGTTGCCTAGCCCTCTGCACTGCATTTTGGATATCTCTATTTTCCTGAATTTTCATCTCGTGTGCTTCCCTTCACTTTCCAATAAATACCGTATTTTCTTGGCATACATTAACCACTTCAGCTCCAGAAGGCTTCCCTATAAGGCTTATCTGGGGAGATATTCACCCTGGATGCAGCCAGTTGCATCACTGGCGCTTGCATTCTGAAGGTACCTTACCGGACCTTCAGAGCTTCATGCCAGAACCCAGGGCTCTTGTTTGCATATGCGGTAGTGATGTCATCGTGGCTCTGGCCAATCATTGTCCGAGTGTGCGACCTCGGAAGAAAGACTGGGGTAAGATGTCAGCCCTCTCGGCAGTGGCCACGTGCCACTGGAAGGCTTTGTTCCAAGGTAAGTATTTCATAATGTGCTAGTATGCAATGTAGACTAGCACATTATGCAATTGCCTTACAAGTGTTTGTGTAGGGGTTTTTTATTTTATTTTTGACAGTTGCATTTACGTATCTGGTAAATGCATGTAGGGTATTGCAGATAATATATTTAGAAGTTGGAAAATGGTGCCAGCTGTAAAATCTCAACTTTGATCATTCGCTTTTATTGGGTCCGCCTTTTACAAAGCTCACCTTTTCAGATTGAATGGTGATGCTGATCTGTGTAAACTCCTGCACTCCTTTTTAAACCTTTGCTTTATATATAAGAGGCTGTTGCTTTGTCTGTGTTGTGTATACAGTAGTCATTATTTGTATTCAGCTTTGGATGTGCTTGTGACACTCTGCTTAGGCCTAGACCTGGCACTGTATCAATGGGTATTTCTAGAACCTGACAGAGGAAATAATGGGTGTTAATTATCTAGATGGCTTTCGTGACAATGGTTTCTTCCCTCATATCAGCCAGTTAGAACTTTTCATGCTATTTATAGACCACTATCCTGAATAAATATTCTGCTAAAATGATAGATATCTATCTCACAAGTGAGTACACCCCTCACATTTTTGTAACCGTTTTATTATTTATTTTTCATGTGACAACACTGAAGAAATGACACTTTTCTACAATGTAAAGTAGTGAGTGTACAGCTTGTATAACTGTAAATTTGCGGTCTCCTCAAAATAACTCGACACACAGCCAATAATGTCTAAACCGCTGGCAACAAAAGTGAGTGTATACCCCTAAGTGAAAATGTCCACATTGGGGCCAAAGTGTCTATTTTGTGTGGCCACCATTATTTTCCAGCACTGCCTTTAACCCTCTTGGGCATGAAGTTCAGCAGAGCTTGACTGGTTGCCACTGAAGTCCCCCCCCCCCCCCCCCCGTGACAACCTTGCACTCCTCCACCTTCTGTTTTGAGGATGGCCCTCAGATGCTCAATAGGGTTTAGGTCTAGAGACATGCTTGGCCAGTCCTTCACCTTTTACCCTCAGCTTCTTTAACAAGGCAGTGGTTGATTTTGGAGGTGTTTGGGGCCGTTTTTAGGTTTGAATAGTGCCCTATGGCCCAGTCTCTGCTCTGAAGGGAGGGAATCATGCTCTGTTTCAATATATCACAGTACATGTTGGCATTCATGATTCCCTCAATGAACTGTAGCTCCCCAGTGCCGACAGCACTCATGCAGCCCCAGACCATGACACTCCCACCACCATGCTTTACTGCAGGCAAGACACACTTGTCTTTCTACTCCTCACCTGGTTGCCACCACACACGCTTGACACCATCTGAACCAAATACGTTTTTATTTTGGTCTCGTCAGACCACATGACATGGTTCCAGTAATCCATGTTCTTAGTCTGGTTGTCTTTGTCTGCAGGCTTTCTTGTGCATCATCTTTAGAAGAGGCTTCCTAATGGGACAACAGCCACGCAGACCAATTTGATGCAGTATGTGGCGTATGGTCTGAGCACTGACAGGCTGACCCCTCACCCCTTCAACCTCTGCAGCAATGCTGGCAGCACTCATACGTCTATCTATTTCCCAAAGATAACCTCTTTGTCACAGGACAAAGTCCTGGACACAGTCACGGGTCACCGGGGAGGAAAAATGGCTAACTGGGTCCAATTTGGACATTTTCACTTAGGGGTGTACTCACTTTTGTTGCCAGCGGTTTAGACATTGACTGTTATTTTGAGGGGACAGCAAATTTACAATGTTATACAAGCTGTACACTCACTACATTACATTGTAGCAAAGTGTAATTTCTTCAGTGTTGTCACATGAAAAGATATAATAAAATGGTGTATGTATAATATACCGGTATTCAATTTTTTTTTTTTTTTTTTTTATAGGTTTAACCAGAGATTTTTGTTTAAATTTTTACTTGCCACACAGCTTTTTGTCTGCTTTATTTGAAATTACAAACTAAGAAATCCTCATTCAGTTTTTATCTGCATGTTCCAAAAGATCAAATTTGAAGAAATAATTGGTTGATGTACAACAAATTCTACAACCACATAAAATTCTTTCCCACATGCCTGCAATTTTTATTTTTATTTCTTCTATGACCACATGAGGCTCCGTATTCTACACTGAGGAAAATTATAAATGCAACACTTTTGTGTTTGCCCCTATTATTGCCCCTATTTATCATAAGCTGAACTCAGATCTGACTTATGTTTTTTTTTCCCATGTACACAAGGCCTATTTCTCTTTCAGTCCATGGACTGACACAGCATCTTCAATCTTGACAAAGTGGGTTATGTTCCTGCTCATAGGAGAAGACTAGGCAGAATGTTAGATTTTTTACCATACATTCCTTTACCAGAGCTGAACAGCCCCGCCCAGGGGGCGGTCCCTCCGGATACAACCCTCCTACCAGCAGCCTCAGTTTTTTTTCTGCCTAGCAGAGGACGTGGCTCTCTTCGGAGCCAGTCTCTTGAAGAAATGTGTGTTTTTTTTTTTTTGTTTAACTACCGTATATATTCGAGTATAAGCCGAGTTTTTCAGCACTTTTTTTGTGTGCTGAAAATGCCCCCCTCGGCTTATACTCGAGTCACCTTTTTGCGCCTGATCTCCAGAAATTTGGGGACCTGATACCAGCCGACCGTAGGTCCCCCTGGATCCCAAGCTTGGCACACTTATAGCTCCACTCTTACTCTACAAGTGTGCAAAGTTTGTCCGGGAGACCTACAGCCAGGGAGCACCGATTTTTTTTTTTTTTTTTTTTTTTTTTTTTTTTTTTTTTTTTTTTTTTTTTTTTTTCTTCAAAGCCGGGCACCCCTTCCATAGACTCCCCATGTTAAATGGTAATTTCTCCATTAACGTTGGAGACCCAGTACCGGTCGTCCGTAGGTTCCCTGGACCCAAAACTTGGCACACATGTAGCCCCAGTTCTACTCTACATGTGTGCAAAGTTTGCTGCCTGGGGGACCTACAGCCAGGGAGCAACGATTTTTAAAACCTGGGCACCCCTTCCATATACTCCCATGTTAAACGTACAGTGGGTACGGAAAGTATTCAGACCCCCTTAAATTTTTTCACTCTTTGTTAAATGATTTTAGCAAATGGCTGCAATATAAGGTCATTTTTTTTCTTCCTCAATGTACACACTGCACCCCATATTGACAGAAAAAAACAGAATTGTTGACGTTTTTGCAGATTTATTAACCCCTTCCTTACTGGGCACATATACCCCCTTCCTGCCCAGGCGAAATTTCAGCTTTCAGCACTGTCACGCTTTGAATGACAATTGCACGGTCGTGCGACGTGGCTCCCAAACAAAATTGACGTCCTTTTTTTCGCACAAATAGAGCTTTCTTTTGGTGGTATTTGATCACCTCGGCGGTTTTTATTTTTTGCGCTATAAACAAAAATAGAGCGACAATTTTGAGAAAAAAACAATATTTTTTGATTTTTGCTATAATAAATATCCCAATTTTTTTTTTATATATATTTTTTTCCTCAGTTTAGGCCGATACGTATTCTTCTACATATTTTTGGTAAAAAAAAATCGCATACAGCGTTTATTGATTGGTTTGCGCAAAAGTTATAGCGTTTACAAAATAGGGGGTAGTTTTATGGCATTTTTATATATATTTTTTTTTTATTAGTAATGGCGGCGATCAGTGATTTTTTTTCGTGACTGCGACATTATGGCGGACACATCGGACACTTTTGACACTAATTTGGGACCATTCACATTTATACAGCGAACAGTGCTATAAATATGCACTGATTACTGTATAAATGTGACTGGCAGGGAAGGGGTTAACACTAGGGGGCGAGGAAGGGGTTAAATGTGTTCCCTATGTGTGATTGTTACTGTGGGGGGAGGGGACAGACTGGGGGAGGTAACCGATCTGTGTCCCTATGTACAAGGGACACAGCATCGGTCCCCTCTCCCTGACAGGACATGGATCTGTGTGTTTACACACAGAGATCCATGTCCTTGTCTCTGTAACCGCCGATCGCGGGTGCCTGGCGGACATCGCGGCCGCCAGGCACGCGCATCGGCATCTCAGTGATGCGCCGGGCGCGCGCTCGCGCGCCCCCCAGTGGCCAAATAGCGGAGGCCGTATATTAACGGCCTCCCGGCATTTGACAACCAACTTGCGGCCGTATATTCTCGTACGGCGGGCGCGAGGTGGTTAAAAAAGAAAAACTGAAATATCACATGGTCATAAGTATTCAGACCCTTTGCTGTGACACTCATATTTAACTCAGGTGCTGTCCATTTCTTCTGATCATCCTTGAGATGGTTCTACACCTTCATTTGAGTCCAGCTGTGTTTGATTATACTGATTGGACTTGATTAGGAAAGCCACACACCTGTCTATATAAGACCTTACAGCTCACAGTGCATGTCAGAGCAAATGAGAATCATGAGGTCAAAGGAACTGCCTGAAGAGCTCAGAGACAGAATTTTGGCAAGGCACAGATCTGGCCAAGGTTACAAAAAGAATTCTGCTGCACTTAAGGTTCCTAAGAGCACAGTGGCCTCCATAATCCTTAAATGGAAGACATTTGGGACAACCAGAACCCTTCCTAGAGCTGGCTGTCCGGCCAAACTGCGCTATCGGGGGAGAAGCCTTGGTGAGAGAGGTAAAGAAGAACCCAAAGATCACTGTGGCTGAGCTCGGGAGATGGGAGAAAGTTATAGAAGGTCAACCATCATTGCAGCCCTCCACCAGTCGGGGCTTTATGGCAGAGTGGCCCGACGGAAGCCTCTCCTCAGTGCAAGACACATAAAAACCTGCATGGAGTTTGCTAAAAAAAAACACCTGAAGGACTCCAAGATGGTGAGAAATAAGATTCTCTGGTCTGAGACCAAGATAGAACCTTTTGGCCTTAATTCTAAGCGGTATGTGTGGAGAAAACCAGGCACTGCTAATAACCTGTACAATACAGTCCCAACAGTGAAGCATGG
Organism: Rana muscosa; assembly: GCA_029206835.1. Classification (NCBI taxonomy): domain Eukaryota; kingdom Metazoa; phylum Chordata; class Amphibia; order Anura; family Ranidae; genus Rana; species Rana muscosa. Next base: position 415,284,131 of record CM055120.1, read on the forward strand.
TGGTGGCAGCATCATGCTGTGGGGGTGTTTTTCAGCTGCAGGGACAGGACGACTGGTTGCAATCGAGGAAAGATTAATGCGGCCAAGTACAGGGATATCCTGGACGAAAACCTTCTCCAGAGTGCTCAGACTGGGCCGAAGGTTTACCTTCCAACAAGACAATGACCCTAAGCACACAGCTAAAATAATGAAGCAGTGGCTTCACAACAACTCTGTGACTGTTCTTGACTGGCCCAGCCAGAGCCCTGACTTAAACCCAATTGAGCATCTCTGGAGAGACCTAAAAAATGGCTGTCCACGAATGTTTACCATCCAACCTGACAGAACTGGAGAGGATCTGCAAGGAGGAATGGCAGAGGATCCCCAAATCCAAGTGTGAAAAACTTGTTGCATCTTTCCCAAAAAGACTCATGGCTGTATTAGATCAAAAGGGTGCTTCTACTAAATACTGAGCAAAGGGTCTGAATACTTGGGACCATGTGATATTTAATATTTTTTTTTTTTTTTATAAATCTGCAAAAATTTCAACAATTCTGTGTTTTTCTGTCAATATGGGGTGTTGTGTGTACATTAATGAGGAAAAAAATGAACTTAAATGATTTTAGCAAATGGCTGCAATATAAGAGTGAAAAATTTAAGGGGGTCTGAATACATTACTTACCCACTGTAAGTCTAGGCATGGGCACAGTGAGGCATGCAGATGGACACCCTAGGCTTATACTCGAGTCAATACGTTTTCCCAGTTTTTTTTTTTTTTTTTTTTTTTTTTTGTGGTAAAATTAGGTGCCTCGGCTTGTACTCAAGTATATACAGTATTTTTATTTTTGATTGTCTCTGGTCCGAAACAGGGCCAAGCGGTTTCGTTTGCCACCATTTCTCGGTGGATCAGGCAGACCGTCATACAGGCCTATGCCCTTAAGGGGCGGGCGCCTCCCTTTCCGGTTACGGCACATTCTACCAGGGCAATTGGTGCTTCCTGGGCTTTCCGACATCAAGCGTCTGTTGCACAAGTGTGCAAGGCAGTGACCTGGTCGTCTTCACATTCCTTTTCAAAGTTCTAGAAGGTTGATGCGGCTGCATCTTCTGATGCTTCCTTCGGCCGCAAGGTTTTGCAGGCGGCTATTTAATGTTGCAACTCCTCCGTTGAGGAGCTCTGCTTGTTTGGGGTAAAGTGTTTTTTTTTTTTTTTTTTTTTTTTTTTCTTTTTTCTTGATACTGTTCTCACCCCTCGTTCTTTGTCAATATTGAAGATGCTGTGTCTGTGTGAGATTACTCAGGAGGAATAACCAAAGGTCGGACTTTAGAGGCAACACAGCAAAAAGAAGATATCAGAAAATATTTATTCCAAAAAATAGTACAAAAAATAGACTTAACACAAAGTTCAAAGAATTAAAAACCATACAAAAAAAAGAGTGAGTGGAGTCCCTTATGTGTCGTCTATGTGTTTTTGCCGTGAGGCTCCGTCAGGACGGACAGCAAGAGAATGCAGAAAATAAGGAACAAATCTCACTATCTTAGGAGAACAGAACCTGATATAGGTGAACGCCTATCCGAATAACAGAAAAAATAGAGGCAAAAAAAGATTCCAAGAGGGTGATAATAAAAGGGATCGATTTACAGTATGCAGGAAGTCTGCACATAGAGCAGAGACGAATATATTGTAGACAGTTCCCTGCATATAAGGAAATTCAATGGAGGGAACGCCAGCTAATATAAATGAAAGAAAGATCTCCAATTGGTAGATGGAGCCTGTTTAACGGGGGTAGATATCAGGGAAGGGTGTGTGTGTGTATGTGTGTGTGTGTGTGTGTGTGTGTGTGTGTGTGTGTGTGTGTGTGTGTGTGTATATATATATATATATATTTTTCCAAATGCTGTCCAAGTACAACATCCACAGGAGTAGACCAGAAGGGTGATACAGTGGCGCCCGTCTGACAAAAGAACTAAGCCAGCAAAGTGTTGCCACGATAATGTATATAGTCAGACCCCCGGGAGACAGCCTCTTGGAATCTTTTTTGCCTCCTATATTTTTTTTTTTTTCGTTATTCGGATGGGCGTTCACCTATATCAGGTTCTGTTCTCCTAAGATAGTGAGATTTGTTCCTTATTTTCTGTATTCTCTTGCTGTCCGTCCTGACCAAGCCTCAGGGCGAAACGCGTAGACGCATAAGGGACTCCACGCATCCTTTTTTTTTTTTTGTATGGTTTTTAATTCTTTGCACTTTATGTCTATTTTTTTTGTAATAAATATTTTCTGATATCTTCTTTTTGCTGTGTTGCCTTTAACGTCCGACCTTTTGGTTATTCCTCCTGAGTAATCTCACATATTCTCCTATGAGCAGGAACATAACCCACTTTGTCAAGATTGAAGATGCTGTGTTGGTGAGCAAATCTGTGTTGGTAAGCACTTCTACTTTGCTAAGAAAATCCATCCACCTCACAGGTGTGGCAGATAAAGATGCTGATTATTTGGGGGGGTGTCCGAAAACCAGGCATTATCTGGTGTGACCACAATTTGTCTTATACGCAGTGCAGCACTTTTCGCATAGACTTGATCAGGTTGATTGTGGCCTGTGGAATGTTGGTCCATTCCTCTTCAATGGCTGTGCGAAGTTGCTGGATATTGGCAGGAACTGGAACATGCTGTTGTATATGCCGATCCAGAGCATCCCAAGCATGCTCAATGGGTGACATGTCCAGTAAGTATGCTGGTCATGCAAGAACCTGGATGTCTTCAGCTTCCAGGATTTGTGTACAGATCCTTGCAACATGGAGCTGTGCGTTATCATGCTGCAACATGAGGAGATGGTCGTGGATAAATGGCACAACAATGGGCCTCAGGATCTCGTCACGGTATCGCTGTGCATTCAAAATGCCATCAATAAAATGCACCTGTGTTCGTTTTCCAAACTGCTTTAGTGTATAACCCCACCGCAACCATGGGCCACTTGATCCACACTGTTGACATCAGCAAACCGCTCACTTGACGCCATACACACATCTGCCATGTACAGTGAAAACTAGGATTCATCCATGAAGAGAACACCTCTCATGCCAGATGCAATCGAATGTGAGCATTTGCCCACTCAAGTCGGTTACGACGAACTGCAGTCAGGTCGTGAGGACGATGAGCTTCCCTGAGATGGTTTCTGACAGTTTGTGCAGAAATATTTTGGTTATGCAAACCGATTGTTGTAGCAGCTGTCCGGGTGGCTGGTCTCAGACTATCTTGGAGGTGAAGATGCTGGATGTGGAGGTCCTGGGCTGGTGTGCTCTGCAGTTGTGAGGCTGGCTGGATGTACTGCCAAATTCTCAAACTCCTTTTTAGCTTATGTATGAACATTCAATTCAAGGGCAACAGCTCTGGCGGACATTCCTGCAGTCAGCATGCCAATTGTACACTCCCTCAAAACTTGTGGCATTGTGCTGTGATAAAACTACACATTTTAGAGTTGCCTTTTATTGTTGCCAGCCTAAGGCACACCTGTGCAAGAATCATGCTGTCTAATCAGAATCTTGATATGCCACACCTGTGAGGTGGATGGGTTATCTCTACAAAGGAGAAGTGCTTACTAACACAGATTTAGACAGATTTGTGAACATTATTTGAGAGAAATAGGCCTTTTGTTTACATAGAAAAAGTTGTGGATTTTTGCGTTCAGCTCATGATAAATGGGGGCAAACGCAAAAGTGTTGCGTTTTTAAAATTTTGCTCGGTGTTGATGCAATGAAAATATCAAACCATTTTGGATGGAAAGGTTTGCATGTCATAAATCTGGTTGCTGTCTGACAACTGAGGATGGCTTTTTAATAAAAACACTGAGGTTCAGTGTGCCTGTATATCTTGTATTCTTGACTTGTCGTGTGACTTCTATATTAGACAGAATAGATGGTTTAATAATCAGTAAACCTCAGGTTCCTTCTTTAGTTGCAAAAAATGCAATGCAGACATTTCTGAATTCTAGGAAAAGTGCGGTTGTTCAGAACTAGTAAGGATGAGCACCACTCGGTACAGCGTTCAGCCCTATCCAGCTGCAGTGTTTTTCAGACTGTTAGACTTTGATAGGCTACAGGTAGCAGAGCTTGATGCTGCACCAGTGCCTACTGGGTGCAATAAATGCCAGGATTGGACACACAGGGTAAACATCTAGTGTGCGAGTATCTGTAAGGTGCATGCAATAGTAAAAGTAGAAGGGACGTTGGGTGCAGCGTTTGAGTGTGGTCTTGGGTACTGTCAGTGGTGAGAGAGTGTGTGCTGATGGTGCATATGGAAAGGTCTTTTCACAGAAAGACACAATGCAAAAATTTACCAGCACTAGCCATCAAACAAAACAAAACTTGAACTATGTTTATAAATAGGGACGCGCCAAAAAATTATCGTCCGACAATAGGGTTATCTGTGTTTTGCCAATAGAAAAAAGGTGCAGATAATGGCATGCTGCTTCCTATTGACTCCAATGCAAAAAAACGCCAGCCACATTCATTTTAAAGCGGTGTTCCAGCCGCAATTCTTCTTCTTTTTTTTTTTTTTTTTTTTTTTTTCTTAAAGTCAGCAACTACAAACCCTGTAGCTGCTGACTTTTAATAAGCACACTTGTCTGTCCAGGGTGCCTGCAATTTTGTCCGCCGAGGCCGATCCGTTGATCGCATCTGGTCCCGGCGCAGCCGTTCTAAGTAATGGAAACAGGCCGTGTAGCCTTGCGGCTTCACTGCCCGTTTCCTACTGCGCATGCGCGAGTCGCACCGCATTTTGTGAATGGGCGGCTGTGTCCTGGGACACACACACACACACAGGTCCCAGGAGACAGCGCGCCTCCATTTTCCTAGGAGACAATGCGAGGAGGAGAACACAGAAGATCACTGCGGACAAGGAAGAGACAGATTAGGCAGATCATCCTAGTAACAGCCATTTCTGGTAAGTATAAAAAAATTATTTTTTTTTAGGGTGGAACTCTGCTTTTATATTTTATTTTTTAACTGTCTTTCGGTTTTCATGCAGCAATGAGAGTAGGAAGGAAGGTTAAGGGTAGTGCTGAGCACAGGAGGAGGAGTTTGGGTTTTTTTCAGTTTGGAGAAATAACTTTAACATGCATGCAAGTGGGGTACAGTGCTAAAACCAGGAGGGTTTATTGGGTGCATGCAGCAATGAGCACCGAGGATGGGTTTGGTGTGTGCAGTGGATGTTGGGGTAAGTGCAGTGCTGAGAGCAGGATGTTGGGTTCATGCAGTGGCCAGAGGGGTGCAGTTTTGAGTGTGAGGGTTCCTTTTCACATACAAGTCACTGTGGAGTGCGTAGGCGCTATAGTTGCCAGAGGACAATCTCAGTGGGTTGTGTGCAGAAAGGGAGCAGTGCAGCCCTGAAGATGCTGCGTGTAGTATAGCAGTCTGGGTGACAGCAACTACAGTTCCAGCTTAGGAGCGATGCATAGTAGCCCATTATGCTTTTCATTTGCAGGGAGTAAAAGAGGAAGTAAAACCCATCAGGGTTTACTTCCTCTTTAAGACTGCATTTTAGTTCTGCCTATGGTGCCAGTGCTATAGAACCTCACAGGCATGATGTTGGAAGTCTGAGGGAAATCGTAAAACTTACTTTATTACCATTGGTGCTGAGCTTGTGTTCAGCATTCCTGCCCCTTTGTGTACATGCGGTTGTGGGACAGAATCCTCCCACCCACAGCTCATTGCTCATACTATTAGTCATTTACTATTCACTATAGTCATTTAGACTGTTTCCTATACCCCTTTACTACTTAACATTCAATTTTGTTATCTCGATGTGTACACCTATTCCAACCTAAAAACTGGCAAAATAAAACGTATGTATCTTCCTGAAAACGGAACACATTGCTCCCCAAAATGTTTATAAAGAGAAGTATGGCCAAAGCTTTTTTTTGGTCACGCGTCTCTTCTGGGTGACGAGTGCACTTCCTTTTGCTTTCCTGTGATCCAGAGCCTGGAGCAGCACTGACGGAAGGATCCCAACCAGGATCCACCCCGCTGCCTGGGTAACAGCTGGCTCTGCCTCTCAACATGCGGCTGAGAGCAAAAGCCAGCTGCCCGCCCCCTCTCTAGACCAGTGTTCCAGTGAGTGCTGGAGGGGCAGAGTGGAGAAGCAGTGACTGACAGTCACTACTCTAAGATCTGAGAACTGAATGATCAGTGGTCATGTGATTACTTGGTCCTTGAGCTTAGAGCAGGTATGGAACAGCTGCAGCATGGAGGTGAGTGTACATTTTTGTTTGGTTTGGGGTGTGTTGTGTTTCTGTTTTTTTTTTTTTTTTTTTATTGACCCTGTTGTAGTCAGTGACATCTTGGAAACTTTTTCTACTCTGCAAAGTGAATGTTTCCTCAACTAAATGAATAAGGAAAAGCTGTGTTTACTTTAAATACCTGCAGGTGCATCTCATAAAATTTGAATATCATCAAAAAGTTAATTTTATTTCAGTAATTTCAATTCAAAAAGAGAAACTTCTATATTTTATATAGATGAGTTACACACAGTGATATATATTTTATGTTTTGATGTTTATGACTTACAGCTAGTAAAAACCCAATATTCAGTATCTCAGAAAATTTGAATTTCTCTTACCGTCCATGGACTGACACAGCCTCTTACATGACAAGTGGGTTTATGTCCCTGCTCATAGAAGACTAGGCAGAATGTTAGATGTTACAACATTCTAAAACCAGAGCTGAACAGCCCCGTCCAGGGGGCAGTCCCTCCGGACATAACCCTCCTACCTGCAGCCCTCAGTTTTTTTTTCTGCCTAGCAGAGGACGTGGCTCTCTTAGGAGCCAGTCTCCTGAAGATATTTTTTTATTCCTTTTTTTTTTTTTTTTTAGGAATTTTATTTTTGAGATCTTCTATCAACTGTCGGCTGGGCAACAGGTTGGATACATTGGATATCCTCGTAGTCTTCCCTGTCTGACCATCGAGCGTGCTGATCCTCGCTTCGGCGTGAGACTCAGTTTACAACGTGCCCCATGACTCCAGGTGTGGCCGGTGGGCTTTTTATGCCCCGCGGTCCACATAACATTAAACAGTCCTGCTGTGATAGGTCTGTCAGGAACACACCAGTGGGTCCTTCTAGGGCGGGTAAGTAGTATCTCCTGCCTCCGCAGGTGAGTACATGCTGTGTGTTCCTCTGTATGGGGGATTTTGCCTGTCTCCCCCTTGTTTGTTCTGTCACCTTGCTCTGGGGGTCACTCTGTCCCGGGGGGGGGGGGGGGGGGGCTCATGGGTGTCCGCATGGAGCTGGGGGTGTTTTTTCACGGTTTTGGGCCTGTGCGCCATTCGCCGCCATGTTTGTTTTTTATCTTTGGCTATGCTTTACATTGGTGCGCATGGCGTGCCATCTTGCAGTGGATTCTATGGCGCAGTTACATTGCGGCGGCCATTTTCTTGGAGCTGCGCGCTTTTCATGCTGTTTGACCTCTATTGCTGCTGGAACGACGCGATTCTCCAGTCTCACTCCTCACTGCTCATTCGCGCTGCACAGGCAACGGAACCGAGCGGTTCTGACCGGGTTGGTAAGTCCCCTGGGTCACCCCCCACAGTCAGCGCAGCCAGAGGGTGGACTTTCCTTTTATTTGGCAAAAGTCTCAGAGTGACAGGTTATGGAGTCTGGTTCACCTGCTTCCCCATTCATGTCAGAGGCAACAGGCAGTGCTCCTGCACCTGTGGTCTCCATGGACCAGTTGTCGGCAGTCCTGGAATCGTTTCTTGTCAGGATGGAAGCAGTGTGCGAGCGCAAGGGAGCTATAAAGCGCCCTCTCCCCACACAATCTCAAGTAGGGGAGTGCTCTGATTCAGATATGGGCCTAGCGGCCGCTCAGGACCCTAGCTCTGAATTTTTTGATGTTTTTGAACAGGACATTTCTTGTGAGGAAGACTCCAGTTCTGAGTCAGTACATGACGGGGCGCTTGTAAGTGAATCCATTGATGCTGTGAGGGACACTCTCAAGCTGAATGCTGCAGCTGAGGAACCTCAGGTGGAAGCTGTCTCCTTTTTGGTTCTTTTTAAAGCCAAGCCTTCTAAAAAAAGTTTTCCCCTAATATGCCTTTCTTTGACAGGTTCATAAATCGGGTTTGGGAAAAGCCGCAGAAGACTTTTTTGCGCTCCCGTGGCGTCCTGTCAGGTACCCCTTTTTGATGAGGCCCTGGTTAAAAATGGGCTTCTCCTCCGGTGGTCGACCCCCCCCCCGATCGCACGTTTGAATAAAGCCACACCTCTCCCGATGGAGGGGACTTTAAGGACATGACTGACAGGAGGTCAGCAGTGGTGAGCAGAGCTATGTTCACCTTACTGGGATCCGCCTTGCGTCCTATTGTAGCGGCGACCCTAGTGTCTCAGATACTCACGGAATGAGCAAAGATTTTGCACCAGACTGTGCAGGAGCATAACCTTCCTCCAGAAACCATTGCACTAGCCCACCAACTGGTGCAGGGTCTAGTGTATGTGTGCGATGCCACTTTGGACGCTGCACCCTTAATATCTAGGGTCTCGGTGTCTGCAGTGGTGTTGCGTCATCTTATCTGGTTTAAAATGCTAGTCTGCTGACCTGGCCTCTAAGAAGCTCCTAACTGATTTGCCCTTTAAGGGCGGTAGGCTGTTTGGTGCTGCCCTGCATGACATTATTAAGGATGTCACGGGGGGGAAAAAGCACCCTACTTCCTCAGACTACTAAGAGTAAGGAGCCCCGCCGTAAGCCGGGCCCCTCCTTTCCAGCGCAAAAAAGTTGTTTTTTTTCGTCAGTCAGAGCCCACGGGGAAAACCTCCCAGACTGACAAAAATGCGGCTGGTGGACAGAAGCGTCCCTGGGTGCGCAAGCCAAACAAGCCGGCTGCCAAGCCCGCCACCACATGAAGTCTTTCCCCCGCCCGACTCTGGGGTGGGGGGATGACTTCGCAGGTTTACGGACCTCCCGGATCTCCGACCGGTGGGTGTGCGAGGTGGTCACCTCAGGCTACAGGATAGAGTTCCGCTCCTGACCTCCAAACAGATTCTTTCCCTTCTCCTTCCAGCGCGTCGGCCGGCCCTCTTGGGGGCAGTGCAGGACTTGCTCAGGTGCGGAGTAATTGTGCCGGTACCGTCACAGGAGAGGTTTCAGGGATTTTATTCGAATCTGTTTGGACAGACTCCATCCTTTGGGACCACAATCATGGACCTCAAGGCCTTAAATGCCTTTGTGAAGGTTCAAAAATTCTGAATGGAATTCATTCGCACAGTGATTGCTGCGCTCCATCTTGGTGACTTTCTGGCATCCTTGGACATCAAGGACGCCTACTTGCATATCCCAATCTGCACAGGTCACCAGAAGTTTCTGCGCTTTGCGATCGGTGAAGTCCACTATCAATTTGTGGCCCTTCCCTTCGGCTTAGCGTCGGCACTGCAGGTTTTCTCCAAGGTGCTTGCCCCGGTCTTGGCTTTGCTGAGAGAGTGAGGCATTGCTATCGTGGGCTATCTGGACGATCTTCTGAGAGCAGACACTGGCTCAGAATTAGAAGAAAATGTGACGATAGTCAGTCAGACCCTCTGGGACTTCGGTTGGCTACTGAACACTCAGAAGTCGGTCCTGGTTCCGACTCAGCGTCTGGAGTATCTAGGTTTGATCCTGGACTCCTCGGAAGCGAAGGTTTTCCTTCCCTTGGAGAAGTTACAGACTCTTCAATCTGCGGTTCGGGTTCTGATGTCCCGAAAATGGTCGTCGATCCGTTTCTGCATGAGGGTACTGGGACTCATGGTGGCCTCCTTCGAGGCCATTCCGTATGCCCAATCGCACACTCGGGCCTTACAGAAGGAGATCCTGTCCATCTGGGACAAGTACCTGCTGTTGCTGCATCATCAGATTCAGGTGAGTCAACTGGTCAGGGCCTCTCTGATGTGGTGGTTGAGATCACCAGCACTTCGGTCCGGGAAGTCGTTCTTTCCTATCCAGTGGACGGTGATCACTACGGACGCCAGCCTTATGGGCTGGGGTGGAGTTTGGGGAGTTCTGTCAGCACAAGGACTTTGGACTCCGGCCGAATCCCGTCTACCGATCAATGTCCTGGAACTCCGGGCAATCAGACTATGCCTCTCCTCGTGGTCAAGGAGACTGCAGGGACACTCAGTCAGTATCCAGTCGGACAACGCCACTGCGGTGGCTTATGTCAACCATCAGGGGGGAACGCGGAGCTCAGCTGCGGCGTCTGAGGTCGCCCACATCCTAAGATTGGCGGAAAGAAGCGTGCTGGCTCTGTCGGCCAATTACATTCTGGGAATGGACAACTGGCAGGCAGACTATCTGAGCCGCCAGACTTTGGTCCAGGGAGAATGGTCCTTGCATCTGGCGGTGCTTCAACACCTTTGCCGGCGGTGGGGCACACCGGATGTGGACCTGTTGGCCTCTCGCCTCCATCACAAGGTGTCAAGGTTTGTGGCCAGGTCCAGAGACCCCTGGGCAGATGCCTCAGATGCGTTAGTTGCCCCATGGGGTCAGTATTGCCTGATATATGCTTACCCTCCGCTGCGGTTGCTTCCTCGCCTGCTTCGCAGGGTAGAGGCCGAGGGGATTCCGGGGATCCTCATCGCTCCGGATTGGCCACGGCGTCATTGGTACGCCGATCTTGTGTGCCTCGCGGCGGACGTTCCTTGACGATTGCCACTGAGGGAGGACCTTCTGTCTCAAGGTCCCATACTTCATCCTGCTTTACAGTCGCTGGCTTTAACGGCGATGGCTATTGAAAGCCAGGGGTCTCTCGGAATCGGTCATTTCGACCATGCTGAGGGCACGTAAATCTGCCTCCAAAGATATAGCACCGTACCTGGAAGGCTTACATCGCTCTGTGCGAGGAGCTGGATTGGTGTCCACAGACGTACTCCGTTCCCAGGATCCTGCTGTTCTTACAGCGTGGTGTGACCCAAAAGCTTGCTCTAAGCACCATCAAGGGTCAGATTTCGGCCTTGGCTGTTTTCTTTCAATTTCTTTCAATGACTGCTAGCGGGCAATTCCTTGATTAGCGCCTTTTTTGTGCAGGGGGTTCGCCATGTACTGCCCCCCCCCCTTGTTAAACCTCTTCTCCCTCCTTGGGATCTGAATTTGGTGCTTTCGGTTCTTCAAGAACCTCCTTTTGGAAACATCAGAGATATCCATCTCCTAAACTTGTCTCAGAAGGTGGCTTTCCTGGTAGCCATTACTTCTGTCAGACAGGTGTCTGAGTTGGCGGCATTGTCTTGCAAGCCGCCTTACTTGGTCATCCATAAGGATAAGGCGGTGTTGCGTCCGTGGCCTTCTTTTCTCCCGAAGCTGGTTTCGGCCTTTCACCTTAATGAGGACATTGTGCTTCCATCCTTTATGTCCTCATCCATCGCATCCCAGAGTTTGAGACATGGTACGTGCCTTGCGGGTGTACCTGTCCATGACTGCTCCTATTCAGAAGTCTGACTCGCTGTCTGTGTCTGGTCCACAACAGGGTCATGCGGTGTCACCTGCCACCATTTCTAGGTGGATCAGGCAGACCGTCATACAGGCCCTTAAGGGGGGGGGCGCCTCCCTTTCTGGTTACGGCGCATTCCACCAGGGCAATTGGTGCTTCCTGGGCTTTCCTACATCAAGCGTCGGTTGCACAAGTGTGCAAGACGGCGACCTGGTCGTCCGCACATACCTTTTCAAAGTTTTACAAGGTTGATGTGGCTGCATCTTCTGATGCTTCCTTCGGCCACAAGGTGTTGCAGGCCGCTGTTTAAAGTTGCAACTCCTCCGTTGAGGAGCTCTGTTTGGAGTGACATTTGGTTTTTCCTATTCTGCTCCCATCCCTCTTCTTTGACACTGCTTTGGGACATCCCACTTGTCGAGTATGAAGAGGCTGTGTCAGTCCATGAACGGTAAGAGAAAATAGGATTTTTGTACTCAGCGTAAAATCCGTTTCTCTGACGTTCATGGACTGACACAGCACCCACCCTTCCTTTTTAAGTTTTGTACTGCTTTGTTACGAACTGAGGGCTGCTGGCTGCAGGTAGGAAGGTTATGTCCGGAGGGACCGCCCCCTGGGTGGGACTGTTCAGCTCTGGTTTTAGAATGTATGTTGTAACATCTAACATTCTGCCTAGTCTTCTCCTATGAGCAGGGGCATGAACCCACTTATCAAGTATGAAGAGGCTGTGTCAGTCCATGGACGTCAGAGAAACGGATTTTACAGTGAGTACAAAAATCCTATTACCTAAAGATCAATTAAAAAAATTTCCATACAAATGACAGAAAAATTAAAGGCTTTTGGTATAGAACAATCCAGGTATAGCAGTAAAACATTTACATACCAATCTCAATCAAAGTAATGGATATTAGTCATACAAATGATCAAATAAAGCATACATAAACAGTATAGTAGCATCCCTGTCTACCCCATTGGGTTCTAACTGTAAACAGGCAATAACTAATTTTAATCACGACATTATCATGGACAATTCAAGAACTGTGAAACCTTGATATTACTCCTGGAATAATACTGAAATATGGTTTTAAGAACTGCTGCTCATGTTTTTGAGTGAGGTAGAAGCTCTAGGGTGACTAGTCCATATTTGCCATAGTTTCTCAAACTTGACCGTGTTATTTTTATACGCGAACATTAACTCCTATTGAGCTTGTGTATTCAATCGTATAACATCAGATAAATTTGGTGCTTCGTTGGAGTTGCATAGTTTTGCTGCTAGTAATACATTAGCTACTACTGTTCTATTCTCTAAAGAGAAAAGATCCAGATTTACTCCTAAAAGGGCCATTGCGGGAGTAAGGGGAAGTAAATTACCAGTGAGGTTAGCGATTAAATGTTGAAACTGATTTCCAAAAGATCCTTTTCCAATTTTTCAACATATTATTGGTTTTAACAGATTTAGGGAATTCTGAGAAAAGTTTATAAAATAAGGATATTTCTTTCTTCTCACAAGCGTATTTGTTTAGTAGGTACCTCCAGATTATTGATGGGATATTCATGCTTGATTCTGGGTCAAATTCTTTTAATTAAAGACATTTAATTAGATCTTTAATTAGACATTTTGTAAAAAAAAAAGGCTTTTTAATACAGAAATGTTGGCATACTGAAAAGTATGCTTATGTACAGTATAGTATGCACTTAATACTTGATCAGGGCTCCTTTTGCATGAATTACTGCATTAATGCTGCGTGGCATGGAGGCACTCAGCCTGTGGCACTGCGTAAGTGTTATTGAAGCCCAGGTTGCTTTGATGGCGGCCTTCAGCTCATCTGCATTGTTGGGTCTGGTGTCTCTCCTCTTCCACTTGACAATACCCCACAGATTCTCTCTGGGATTTAGGTCAGACGAGTTCGCTGGCCAATCAAGCAAAGTGATACCATGATCATTAAGCCAGGTATTGGTACTTTTGGCAGTGTGGGCAGGTGCCAAGTCCTGCCGGAAAATGTAAATCAGCATCTCCCGAAGCTGGTCAGCAAAGTGAAGCATGAAGTGCTCTAGAATTTCCTGCTATAGAGGGCTGTGCTGACTTTGGACTTGATAAAACACAGTGGACCAACACCAGCAGATGACATGGCTCCCCAAATATCACTGTTGAAGATTTTGCATTTCATTTGGAAATCAAGGTCCCAGAGTCTGGAGGAAGAGTGGAGAGGCACAGAATCTCTAAGTTGCATGAGGTCCACTGTGAGGTTTCCACAGTCAGAGGCTAATCGCCTCCATGCCACGCCGCATTGATGTAGTAATTCATGCAAAAGGAGCCCCGACCAAGTATTGAGTGCATACTATACTGTACATCAGGGCTCGACAAACCCCGGGCGGGATCGCGTCGGGCCGCGCCGGCCGGTAATTGAGGCCACGGCTTTGCGGCCTTCTGCAGGCCTATGCTTCCTTCTGTGAACTTCTTGTGGTGGCAGTTGGTATGACAACCAGCAATGCTAATGGAGTTTCCCTGTCTGTTTTCCCTGCCATCTCCTTCCCTCTAATTAGAACCCCCAAACATTATATATATTTTTTATTCTAACACCCTAGAGAATAAAATGGCGGTCGTTGCAATACTTTCTGTTACGCCGTATTTGCGCAGCGGTCTTACAAGCGCACTTTTTTGGGAAAAAATACACTTTTTAAAATAAAAAAATAAGACAACAGTAAAGTTAGCCCAATTTTTTTTTTTTTTTTTTTTTTTTTTTTTTTTTATATTGTGAAAGATAATGTTACGCTGAGTAAATTGATACCCAACATGTCACGCTTCAAAATTGCGTCCTCTCGTGGAATGGCGACTAACTTTTACCCTTTAAAATCTCCATAGGCGACGTTTAAAAAATTCTACAGGTTGCATGTTTTGAGTTACAGAGGAGGTCTAGGGCTAGAATTATTGCTCTCGCTCTACCGATCGCGGCGATACCTCACGTGTGGTTTGAACACCGCTTTCATATGCGGGAGCTACTCACGTATGCGTTCGCTTCTGCGCACGAGCTCGGCGGGACAGGGCGCGTTCCTGGCTCCTAACTTTTTTAGCTGGCTCCTAGATTCCAAGCAAATTTGTCAAGCCCTGCTGTACACAGGCATACTTTTTCAGTATGCCAATATTTCTGTATTAAAAAGCCCTTTTTTATTTTGTAGTATTTTTCTGAGATGCTGAATTTTGGGTTTTCACTAGCTGTGTAAGCCATAATCAAAATGAAAAGAAAGATGCTTGAAATATCACTATGTGTATTGCATCTATATAAAATATGAATTTCAGTCATTGAATTACTGAAATTAACTTTACTCTTTCGTCCATGGACCGACACAGCTTCTCTATTGACAAAGTGGGTATTATCCGTTAATTAGGAGTGACTAGGCAGAAAAACTTGTAAAAAGTGTTGCATCACACCTTCTACAGTACCGCCCAGGGGGCGGACCCTCTGGGTATACCCTCTCAGTCTGCACATCGCAGATCAGTTTTTTTCTGTCTAGCAAGGAGTAGGACATGGCTCCCTTCGGGCCCATTGGTCCGGGGAAAAAAGTTTCGGCCATCGAGCGTGTGCCGACCCTAGCTACGCGCTGGGTTTTCCACGACATGCCCGTCGCTCCACGGGTGGCCGGTGAGCCTACGCTCCAGGGCCTGCATTGGACCGCTCAGCTTCGGCTGACCTTACGGCCGAGTCGCAGCAGCCTGGCCGGTGAGCTTACGCTCCAAGGCTTGCATCGGACCGCTCAGCTTCGGCTGACCTTACGGCCGAGTCGCAGCAGCCTGTCCGGTGAGCGTCATGCTCCAGGGCATACATATGATCGTCCCTTCTGGGTCCAATCACAGCATGCCTGGCCAACAGTCACCTTCCGTGCGCGGACGATGATCTGTTTGGAATGTCTTCCAGCAGAATACATGCAGGATAGGTAAGTAA
The DNA here is from genome assembly GCA_029206835.1 of Rana muscosa. Taxonomy (NCBI): domain Eukaryota; kingdom Metazoa; phylum Chordata; class Amphibia; order Anura; family Ranidae; genus Rana; species Rana muscosa. The sequence goes on from CM055120.1 coordinate 415,299,488, forward strand.
AACTCCCCTGCCTCGGCTGGGTGATTTAGCTGGACATTCCTGGAGAGATCAAGTAAGTGGTTGTGGCCCCTTTCTTCCCTCTCTCCCTGCCTTTCCCTCCCTTTCTTCCCTCCTCCCTGGGCTTCTAGCTAAAGGTTGCTGGGTGCTGGGGGTCGCCTAGGGGGTCCCACTGGAGCGGGGCTGGCTGTAACTAACATTTAAAAGAAATGTCATTTTTGCTTACCTGTGTTTCTGTGTCTCCATGCTGTCGGCGGCCATTTTGAGGTGGTCCATGCCAAGTTTGGCCTCTTGTAACTGCCTGGCGGCCATCTTCCTGTGGTTCGGCCACACCCACTGGCCCCTATCAGGTGATCGGCGGCCATGTTTGTCCACCCTGTATGCAGATATTGCAGTTCGGCGGCCATCTTTTTGTGGGCTATGGCTGCCTGACCTCTATCTTCTGTCGGCGGCCATTTTCTAAGAGCCCACATTATCTTCCATACAGACGTTTTTGGCAACCATTTTGCGAGAGCCTCCGGCCTCTAGGGTGCATTACACTGGCGCGAAAATTCACACAGGAAGTGCTGATAAAAGAAGCAGACTGACACAGCAGAAAGGGGACAGCATCACAGGCGCAGCATAGCAGTACCTATCCAGGGTGGTGAGTCCTCTGGGTAACCCAGCATCTCTGCAGCACAGGAGGGTGGCCTATTGATATCTTGCCTGGAGCCCTGTGAGTGTCAGCGTGTGGTCAGCATGGCATCTGAGCCAGAGGTCTTCTCCCCTGAAACACCAGATTTAGCAGCTGGTGTCCCTGAGGTGTCTATGGACGCTATGTCGCAATCCTAGAGGCGTTTGCTGCCAGGGTGGAAGCAGCACACGGGAATACAGGGGGTAATAAACGCCCCCGTCCCCTGCAATCTTCTGGGGATATTTCTGATGCAGAACCAGGTCCAGCTACGGCTCATGGCCCAGATTCTGATGCATCAGAGACTGCAGACCGTGACCGATCGGACAGTGAGGAGGACTCCAAGTCCAGGTCAGTACGCGAGACGGCTTTGGTATCTGACCTTATTACTGCAGTGCGGGATACACTAAAGTTGGAAAGGACTGAAGAAGTAGCAGATACTCCAGTCCCCTTTGGGTTTCGTAAACCTGCCCGCACTGCTAAGGTGTTCCCTTGTGTGTCTTATTTTGACAAACTCTTATACAAGGAATGGGAGAACCCACTGAGGGTCTTTACAGCCCCAAAGAGGTTTGCAGTACGGTACCCCTTTGAGGAGAGTTTTCTGAAGATATGGACCTCTTCCCCTATAGTGGACCCTTCGGTGTCCAGACTTAATAGAGCCACCACTATTCCAGTAGAAGGGGCTCCTGTTTTCAAGGACCCTGTGGATAAGAAGGCTGAAGCACTCGCTCGCTACCTATACTCAGTGGTAGGCTCGGCAGTACGCCCGGCATTGGCGGGGGCCCTAGTGTCTCAGACACTTACTGAATGGGCAAAATTGCTACTCCAGGGGTTAAAGGAGCGAGATGCTCCTCCTAATGAGATAACTTTGGCCGACCAGTTGGTCCAGGGCCTTAGGTTTGTCTGCGAGTCAGACATGGATACTATTCCCCTGCTGTCAAGAGCTTCGGTTTATGCAGTAGCAATATGCCGCCTGATCTGGCTAAAGGGCTGGTCTGCGGACCAGACTTCCAAGAAAGCCCTATTGGATCTGCCTTTTAAGGGCGACAGACTTTTTGGGGCTTCTCTGGATGACATCATCAAGGATGCCACAGGAGGTAAAAGCACTTTGCTTCCCCAAACTAGCAAGGGTAAGGGACCACGCCAAGGGCAAGGGCCCTCCTTTTCTGCACGTAAGCGTTTTTTTCGCCCCCTTAAGGCGACAGGGAAAAGACCCCAGGCCGATAAAGTGCCTGCCCAAGGACAAAAGCGTCCTTGGTCCCGCAGACCCAACAAGCCTGCGGACAAATCTGCGTCCACATGAAGGTCCGCCCCCACCCAGCTCTCGGGTGGGGGGACGTCTTCGCAAATTCGCGACTCAGTGGACTGCTCTAGTCTCCGACAGGTGGGTTTGCGAAGTAATCTCCTCAGGCTACAAGATAGAATTTCTCTCTTGTCCACCAGACAGATTCATCACCTCCAATCTCCAGCTACTACCGACCCGTCGGGAGGCCCTGTATGGGGCGGTCCAGGGTCTACTGGAACGCGGGGTAGTTGTTCCAGAACAGGAACGGGGTCAGGGTTTTTACTCAAATCTGTTCATTGTGCCAAAGAAGGAGGGGGTTCGTCCAATCTTGGATCTGAGCCCTCAATTGCTTTGTGAAGGTACAAAGATTTCGGATGGAGTCGGTTCGATCCGTAGTCACGGCTCTCCATCCGGGGGACTTTCTGGCCTCCTTGGACATCAAGGACGCATACCTGCATGTCCCCATATACTCCAGACACCAGAGGTTTCTGCAATTTGCTATCGGGAAGAACCACTACCAGTTTGTGGCCCTCCCGTTTGGCCTTGCCTCAGCACCCAGGACGTTCACCAAGGTGCTCGCTCCGATTCTGGCACTTCTAAGTCAGCGGGGTATCGCTATCACAGGTTACTTGGACGACCTTCTGCTGAAGGCCCCTTCAAGCTCAGAATTAGAGGTAAGCGTGTCCATTACCTGTCAGACTCTTCGAGACTGTGGTTGGATACTAAACACGCAAAAGTCAGTATTGGTGCCCACTCAACGCCTAGTGTACCTGGGGTTGATTATGGATTCCTCAGAGGCAAAGGTATTCCTCCCGGTGGAGAAGTTGCAGACCCTCCGGGCTGCAGTATGGCAGCTGACTTCCAGGAATTGGTCGTCACTCCGTTTTTGCATGCGAGTGTTGGGCCTCATGGTAGCCTCCTTCGAGGCGGTCCCATATGCTCAATACCACACTCGAGTGTTACAGAAGGAAGTTCTGTCCAGATGGAACAGATGCCCTTCATCTCTAGATTATCAAATCCGAGTGAGCCACCTAGTCAGGAGATCCCTGGTATGGTGGCTGACAGCACCGGCTCTAATGGCCGGGGGAAGTCATTTCTTCCGGTTTACTGGATAGTGATCACGACGGACGCCAGCCTTACAGGTTGGGGGGGAGTCTGGGGTGTCCAGTCGGCGCAAGGTCGCTGGACCCCAGAGGAAGCCCTCCTGCCGATCAATGTCCTGGAGATCCGGGCGATCAAGCTGTGCCTCTTCAAATGGTCTCAGAGACTGCAAGGGCGTCCAGTCAGGATCCAGTCAGACAACGCCACAGCAGTGGCATATGTCAATCATCAAGGAGGAACAAGAAGCTCAGCTGCAGCATCGGAGATCGCTCGCATCCTGAAGTGGGCAGAGAGGAGCGTACCGGCACTGTCGACCGTGTACATTCCGGGTGTGGAAAACTGGCAGGCGGACTACCTGAGCCGCCAGATGCTGGACCAGGGAGAATGGTCCTTACACCCGGAGGTGTTCCAACTCCTCTGCCAAAGATGGGGCACACCAGACGTAGATCTTCTGGCTTCCCGACTCAATCGGAAGGTATTGAGGTTTGTGGCCCGGTCAAGAGACCCATGGGCAGACGCAACGGACGCGTTGGTAGCATCGTGGGGTCAGTATCGGCTAATCTATGCCTTCCCTCCCTTAAGGCTTCTTCCTCTTCTGCTCTGCAGAGTGGAGGCAGAGGGAATTCCAATGATCCTAATCGCTCCAGATTGGCCTCAGCGTCCTTGGTACGCCGATCTAGTACGTCTGGTAGCAGACGTCCCCTGGCGCCTACCACTACGGAAGGACCTGCTATCGCAAGGTCCCATATTCCATCCTGCTTTACAGTCATTGGCTTTAACGGCATGGCTGTTGAGAACCAGGTACTGAGAGATCGGGGCCTGTCAGACTCAGTAATCTCTACTATGAGAAGTGCTCGGAAACCGTCCTCTAGGAAGGTCTATCACTGCACTTGGAGGGCCTACATCTCCATGTGTGAGGAAATGAAATGGCATCCACGTACCTATTTGGTTTCCAGAATCCTGCTGTTTTTACAGCATGGGGTAGACCAAAGGCTTGCCCTAAGTACGATTAAGGGACAGATATCTGCCCTGGCTGTCTTTTTTTTTCAGCGACCCCTGGCGACTCACTCTCTCGTGAGTACATTTTGTGCAGGGGGCTCGACATGTGGCCCCTCCGGTCCGGCCCCCGTTACCTCCGTGGGACTTGAACCTGGTCCTCTCGGTGCTTCAGAAGGCACCGTTTGAGAATATTAGAGATATTCCCCTGTTGACACTTTCTCAGAAGGTGGTCTTTTTGGTGGCTGTTACGTCAGTTAGACGAGTCTCTGAGCTGGCAGCCCTGTCCTGCAAGGCTCCCTATTTGATTTTCCACAAGGATAAGGTGGTGCTGCGGCCGCAGCCTTCCTTTCTTCCGAAAGTCGTTTCGGCTTTTCATCTCAACGAAGACATTGTACTTCCATCCTTGTGTCCTCAGCCGTCGAATCCTAAGGAGTCGGCGTTGCATTCCTTGGACGTTGTCCGAGCTTTGAGAGTATACATATCTGCTACTTCCCTGTTCCGGAAGTCAGACTCACTGTTTGTTTCGGTGGCTGGTCCCAAGAAGGGCCAAGCAGTCTCATCGGCCACCATCTCTAGGTGGATCCGACAGATAGTAATCCAGGCTTACGCCTTAAAGGGTCAGGCGCCCCCCCTTTCCTGTCACGGCGCATTCGACCAGGGCAATAGGTGCCTCTTGGGCTTTCCGACATCAAGCGTCTGTTTCCCAACTATGTAAAGCGGCGACTTGGTCGTCCGCTCACACTTTCACAAAATTCTACAAAGTTGATGTAGGTGCATCTTCGGATGCCTCTTTCGGCCGCAAGGTTTTGCAGGCGGCTGTTTAGAGTTGCAACTCCTCCGTTGGAGGAGTGCTGTTTTGTGTTTTGGGGAGAAGTTTGTTTTTATGCTGTTACCACCCCTCGTTTTTTCTCTGACACTGCTTTGGGACGTCCCACTTTGTCAATAGAGAAGCTGTGTCGGTCCATGGACGAAAGAGTAAATAGGATTTTTTTACTCACCGTAAAATCCTTTTCTCTGAGTCCATGGACCGACACAGCACCCACCCCTCTTAAGTTTGTACTGCTTTTTGACGAACTGATCTGCGATGTGCAGACTGAGAGGGTATACCCAGAGGGTCCGCCCCCTGGGCGGTACTGTAGAAGGTGTGATGCAACACTTTTTACAAGTTTTTCTGCCTAGTCACTCCTAATTAACGGATAATACCCACTTTGTCAATAGAGAAGCTGTGTCGGTCCATGGACTCAGAGAAAAGGATTTTACGGTGAGTAAAAAATCCTATTTTTTACCCTTTCCCGCCGAGGGTACGCATATATGCGTCCTCGGCTTTCGGGGGTTATACCGGGATGATGCCTGCAGCTGCAGGCATCATCCCGGTACCGTTGTTTAGAGCCGGCGATTGGCTTTCCAGGCATCCCCCCCCCCGCCGCCTCCGCCGCTCTTACCGGGCCTTCCGTCCCACCGGGAGACACGATCCGCCACCTCGGGCGGCTAGAGAGAGACTGAATCAAAGCCGCGAACGGCTTTGATTTAGTCTCTTCACTGTAACCACGTAAGCGACGTCATGTCCGGGTTACTCGGCTGTCAATGGCGCCAAATTTAAAAAAGTACACAGTATTCAGAATCGTCGTTTTCGGCTATCTGAATACTTTGAAGTGCAAAGGAGGGATTGGGGGTCTTTTAGACCCCCGATTTCTCCATAAAGAGTACCTGTCACCACTTATTACTGTCACAAGGGATGTTTACATTCCTTGGGACAGCAATAAAAGTGATCAAAAATATATTTTTTTTAATTATAAAAATAAATACATTTTTTTTAAAGCGCCCCTGTCCCCGCGAGCTCGCGCGGCAAAGAAAACGCATACGGAAGTCGCGCCCGCATATGAAAACGGCGTTCAAATCACACATGTGAGGTATCACTGCGATCGTCAGAGCGAGAGCAATAATTATAGCCATAGACCTCCTCTGTAACTCTAACCTAGTAGCCGTAAAAAAAATTAAAGCGTCGCCTATGGAGATTTTAAGGTACCGTAGTTTGTCGCCATTCCACGAGTGCGGGCAATTATAAAGAATGACATGTTTGGTATCTATTTACTCGCCGTAACATCATCTTTCACAATATACAAAAAAATTGGACTAACTTTGCTTTTAATTTTTTTTTTTTTTTTAATTCATGAAAGTTAATTTTTCCAAAAAAGTTGCGTTTAAAACACAGCTGCGCAAATACTGTGTGATATAAAATATTGCAACAATCGCCATTTTATTCTCTAGATTCTCTAGATTCTCTGCTAAAATGTGTGTGTGTGTGTGTGTGTGTGTGTGTGTGTGTGGTTTCGAAGTAATTTTCTAGCAAAAAATCCGCATTTTAACTTGTAAACGCCAAATGTCAGAAATGGGCTTAGTCATGAAAGGGTTAATGATATTCTAATTTTATGAGATGAACCTGTGTTTGTGTGAAAGGGTAATGAAGAAAAAAAAACACATGCTTGCACATGTTTTGAAATGAAAATGTCTTCTTTTACTAAAGAATATATTACTAGAATTACATGGTATTGAAACAGTTTTAAAGCTGAACTTCAGGGAAAAATACAATTACCCTTGCAGTGGGCCCTCCCTATCTGCACTTCCAAGGGTAAATCTTTTTGTGTCTGTGGCAATTTTAAATGCAGAGTTTACTTTCTCACTTCCCCAGCGGTCAGTGCTTGCCTCTTTCTCTGAGACTCCAGGTTGTGAGCAGCCCCTCGATGTCCTTTATTACAACGCAGGATTGGTGAGTGTGTGTGTGACTGTGGGGCAGAGTGCCAAAGAGAAATAACTTCGGGGGGCCAGCTGCACAGAGGGAAAGAAGACCTGCAGGAGCGAGGGATAAGGTGAGCAGCAACTGTGTTTAAAGCCTACACCAAACATAAATGAGCATTTACCCCTTGCTTTGCGAGGGTAGCCCCAATGCAAGGGTAGTTTTAATAATTTTCCCTTGGAGTTCAGCTTTGAGAATGTTGTGAACGTTGATTAGTATGTATACATACTTGCTTTTTTTTTTTTTTTTTTTTTTTTTTTTTTTTTTTCTTCAGAATGATTACTTTTTTATGGCTTCAGTTGTGTGTTTAGGAAACTGTATCCTTGATCCAATTAAACCAGATGGTTGCATAGGTGGTGTTTTAAATCTGTCTTGTAGTGTTTTTACGTATATACATTAACAAACCAGTTTTGTGTAATATATTATTTTTTTGTTTTCCTGTCCTCAGAGAATATGCATCTGGAGATTAAGGTTGCCCTGAATTTTATTATTTCATATCTGTATAATAAGCTTCCAAGAAGAAGAGCTGATCTGTTTGGAGAAGAGTTAGAGAGGCTTTTAAAAGGCAAATACGAAGGGCACTGGTACCCGGAAAAACCTCTGAAGGGCTCTGGCTATCGCTGTGTTCACATTGGTGAAACTGTGGATCCGGTAATTGAGCAAGCAGCACGCAGGAGTGGGCTTGACATAGATGATGTAAGAGCAAATGTACCAGAAGAGCTTAGTGTGTGGATTGATCCATTTGAAGTGTCTTACCAAATCGGGGAGAAAGGAACCGTTAAAGTATTGTACTTGGAAGATGTAGAAAGCAGCACTGAGCTGGACAAAGAGATAAAGAGTAGCTTCAATCCTGAAGCACAGGCATTTATCCCAATCACTAACCAAGAAACCTCACTGTCCAACTCGCCATCTCCATCTTTTGGTCAGTCACCAAGTCCAACTTTTATCCCTCGTGCCACCCAGCCCATTACCTTCACTACTGCCACCTTTGCAGCTACCAAATTTGGCTCAACCAAGATGAAGAAAGGAGGTCAGCGCATGGCACGATCGCCCACCAATAACTTGGCAAAGCACAAGGGTCTGTCTCTGTCAATGCATTCATTAAACTTCAGCCCAGCCCAGGGAGCTCCATCCCAGCTTTCTCCAAATGCCAAGGAGTTTGTCTTCAGTGGGCCACCTGGGCTTTTCTATGATGGGGATAGCCAGAATCTACAAAGCCCAGACCAGTTTGCTACTCCATTCAACACTGGGGGCAGTCTATTCAATGATAAATCCCCTTTTGTGGATGGATTGAACTTCAGCCTTCCTTATCCAAGCCAGCCTTTCCAGCCTGTTGTCTTGGCTAATTAAATTTATTGAAGTTCTATAACCTCCTCCCATTTTTGTTTTTTCTTTTGAAAAAAATGAAAATTGAATTTGATTTATAAAATTTAAAACAATGGTGACACAGCTATTTACTGGGAGACAATGTACTTGGACTGCATTGCTACTGGATGCTTGTGAAGTTCTCATCTTTTTACAAGAAAATGCATATATATTAAAGTATATATATATATATATATATAAATACGGAGAGTATATGGATATCTAGTCAGTTTCTTTATTTTTTTACCTTTTGTCATTGGATGCATCAGAAGAAGTAGAAATGTTTTGGGAATTGTTTTCCCCCTTTATGTGCCCTAAGGAGGAAGGAAAATAAGACTGAAGGCTCTTGACTATCTGCACCACCATAGCAACAAAAGTGTCCCTGCAGCAGGATTGTCACACAAAAATGACTGGTACACTTTGCAGCTAGTCTTTTTAAGATCCTCTTCTGCCAGCCAGGAAGAACTGAAACCTAACAATGAGTTAGACTTTTTTTTTTTTTTTTTTTTCCTGCAATTCTCCAACACTGTCTATTCGCACTATTACTTCTTGTCTCTTTTATAGTCTTCAAACTTCTGTATTCTATAATTGTGTTCCTTTTTAGAGTTGTTTTTTTTACCTAAAAAGCACTGCACGATCAATTCTAGCAAGTCTTCTGCAAGACAAGTAAAATGGTTCCTCAGTCAGTACTGTACTCTGCATTGTCTCCATGAGTTTGATCATTCTGTAACAAAGGTGGTCAAGCTGTAGAGGGATCTGATCCATGTTTTGGCAAAAATGTCCAGTATGCCCAAAAGCAAGCGTTTAATTTCAGAAAAAAATGACTATTTGGCCCCAAATGTTTTAAAGATGACATCGAGAATGATAGATCGGTATAATGCACTATGGTTGGAATGATTTATGAGTTTGATGTTTGGCTTGTTAGGGCACTCTGAGACATTGCAGATTATATGTAGAATTTTATTCTTTCTTTTACTGATGGAGGGCCTGCTAAAATAGTTGTGCTAAATCTATTCAATACAAAAATATTTCGTCTCCCACTATGGATGCCCAATAGGCACCAATGAAGAATTGGGAGCTCAACTTATCTGCGCTTTTAAGGTGAAATTTAAAGTAGAACTTTTCTTTGCTCTTCTAGCAGTATTATAAGAAATTGCCTGAGCCCCTTACAACAAGTTTGACAGTGTATTTTTGTTGTAAGATCACATTATGGTGGTATTGTTTCCTTCTACTTTCTGACCTCTTGATACAGAAGGCATATTTAGGTATAGCAAACATATTCTATTCCTTGTCAAAAATAAGCCAGCGTGGCTGAAATAATGGCATTGGATAAATATAATATATTAACAAATGTTTTATATTATATCTATATTTTTAAAGCTGTTTATAAATCCATATTTTTATTTATTTTATTTTCTAAGATGACTTTTGGGATATGCATTGTAAGGATCAGTAATGAAAATTATATATTTAACAAAAAATAAAAAAAACAAAAAACTATAGCCCAGCCTCTACATTAATGCAAAATCCATCATTACTAAAGGTGTCCTTAAGACCAACCGTGAAGGGTAACCGTTTCCCTCTGAGGTAGATGGCCAATGTCCATGTTGGATTTAAAAAAAAAAAAAAAAATTCTGCTTAGTACTTAAGACTAAAGGTCCTTTCTTTTTCAGCCTTGTCACACTCAAATGCACTTTTGCTTAAAGTAATTGTAAAGTCTCATGGGTTTTTTATTTAGGTAGAAAATAACAAACATATTATACTTTCCTGCTCTGTGTACAGTAGTGGTTTTTGCACAGAGCAGCACAGATCCTCCTCTTCTCGGGTCCCTCTTCGGTGCTCCTGGCCCCTCCTGGTGAGTGCCTCCACAGCAGCTAGCTAGCTATGGGGGCACCCGAGCTGAGCCACAGCTCCCTGTGTCCATTCAGACATGGAGCTGCAGCCTTGTCCCGCCCCTCCCCCTTTCTCTCCTCATTGGATGGCTGACTGACTTTGACAGCAGCAGGAGCCAATGGCACTTCTGTCTGTCAATTAGGAGGGGAGTACCGAGTCTTTCATGCAATATCGCTGGATCCAGATAGGGCTCAGGTAAGTTTTAGGGGGGCTAAGGAGGGCTGCTGCACACAGTGTTTTATTTTATTTTTTATTTTTTTCTTCATGTCTATGCATGAAGATAAAAAGCCTTCTGCCTTTTGAAACCCCTTTTTAAATGAGGGAGAGAGAGAAACATCTCCAATGCTTTTACAGTTGATTGTCGCCAGAAAAGCGCAAGCTGGTAGCAAAGAATTATTTTGCGCAGGAGCTGCAAAAACTGCGGGCGGAGGGTTCAAAATATATGTAATGGATTTTTCTTATTAGCATTCATTTGGACTAGACCTGTTTTTAGGCAGCTATGCATCAACCTGTTAAGCCCAGTTTACATATTTATGTGTTTTTAATATCAACTTTCACCTCTGTATATTGTATGTAAGCTGTTCTAGAATGCAGCCAGAGCCATAAGCAGCAGTCTTTGTGGCGCTTAATGCAGATTCTGGTCACTGCGCATAAACTCCCATTCTACCACTATGGCAGTGTCCTTTTCTGCATACTTTCTTACACGCCTTCTTTATATTAAGTACATAACAAAATTTGCACTGCTTCTTTTTCCAGTTGTAAACTATGGGGTTGATTTACCAAAGGCAAATGGCCTGTGCACATGCTCCAAAGCTTAGTAAATGAGGTAAAGCTTCACTTTGCAAAGTACCCAATCGCATGCAAGGAAAAAAAAAACTGAGTTTTTGCTTGCACATCATTGGATGATGGAAGTCCAGCAGAGCTTTTGCTCATTTAATAAGCTCTGGGACAGCTGCACTCTCTTTAGTAAATCAACCCCTATGTGTAGCATTCCCCCTCTTTCCCTTATCACTTATTTTGAATATTCACTTCACCAATTTGGCCTAATGCAGCAGTCAGACCATGTTGGGCATCAGACACCTTTTGTCTAATTCTATATCTTGAGATTTACAGTAACTAATACATATGCGATGGGAGCTTGTCACCCCTATTTTCTGTTAGTATCAGTGATGGCTTCATGGCCATAAAATTTTAAGATATCCCTGCAGTTTACAGGTTTAGAATCTACATAATTCAGCTGAATTTGGCTTTATCGCAGGGTGCTCGTTCTCTACCCTCCCCTCCCATTATTTTTATTTTTAATGAACAATCGGATAATCTAAAAATAGATGCATCCAAATACTAGTTTCTGCATAAAAATTAAAACTGAAGAGCACCTCCCTTTTTTCTGACTTTTTTAATCTGAAGTGTTACAGATGGTATTCTATATTAAATCTACAAAGTATGAAATTTGATAATGGCTTTTAATTTAATGGACTAGAATGATAAACATTTGATTTCTGTGAAATTACAGAGAAATTTAAAGTGTCTTGCATTTTTTTTTTTTTGCAGCATCGGTTAAAAAGAATAGAGGTTTAAGACCTGAGTGTATCAAAACAAAGTAGTAAAGACATGCCACAGATTTATGGATCAATATTTGAGACCATTTTCTTCCCCCTTCCTTTTAAGCTAGCTGCCAAACGCAAAGTCAACCATGTTCGAGTGTGGGGGGGGGGGGGGGGTTTATTTTGTTTTTGTTTTTTTACCAGTCCCTTTCTAAGATATTTAGTTTTATCATGGATCAGTAAATTGTTTAGTAAACAGTATTTTTTGCAAAACATAGTAAAGCACAATCTAATGTTAATAAGAAAAAAAAAAAAAATTTTTAATTCCAACACAAAAAATAAAAATGTAATTCTAAACTACAAGTATTTTTCAGGTCTTTCCTCCATTCATATATATATATATATATATATATATATATATATATATATATATATATATATATATATATATATATATTCTCTATCTCTCCTGAAAAATACTTGCTGTTTATAGAATTTTTTAATTTTTTTCCCCTCTTTTTTTTGTGTGCTTTTATAACATTATTGCTCTAATTTGGCAACATTTTCTGAGAATTTGACTTCTACTGTATTTTGAATTGCTTGGGTATAAATATGAACAAATCGTTTTTTTTTTCACAATCTTCAGAGGTCCGCACATAAGAAGCATTCATATGGGGAGGGGGTTTAAAATAATTTTATGTAGAGTTGGTTATTTTTAACTAGTAATAGTGAAAGTTTAACAAACAGTAGTCCTTAATGTTCCCTTTTGTGCTTCATCAATTCTTAAATAATTTTTCCAGTTAATGTGACCTTAGAAAGGTTTTCAGTACTTGCCTTGCAACAGTTGGATAATTAAAAACCTAAAAGGTTACAAGCAAGGGAGGAAAGAAGAAAATATTACGTAGTGCTTACTGTTAAATTGGGGAAAATACTGGATTGTGAACAAAGCATTTTGCTGCAGTTAGTGTGTAAATGTAACTTTCTAAATCTTTTGAAAGCATTCACATTCCTCAAAAATGTAGCTTTTTCTATGCGATTAGTCTTGGGTTCAAATTGATTAAAATAAGACCGTTTCACTAGCCTAAGTCTTGTTAAATTCCTGGGTGAATGAACTTTTTGTATGCATGATCTAGAGATATCCATATAACACACCTTCCTTTTTTTTTTTTTTACAAATCTGTTATTAAAGAGGTACACACATTTATTATGAAAAATGCTTGGCATCATTTTTGGATTCCTAAGCTTGCTTCTAAAATATAAGCTTGGTGATCTTTCCTCAGTTGAAGGGAAAATAACTTTTTTTTTAAACTGAATTTCATCATGGTTCAAGGCTCTCAATATATAATTCTGTGGAGGGGGAGCTACAGTATATAGACCTAATGGTATTAAAATTTAATAATTGGCAGAAATGCTCTTCCGCTACCAAAATGAATGCTACTCTCCTTTAAGTTAATTAGGTGTTGATACTTCACAAGTTTCAAAACTACTATGTTTTCAATATGCTACACCACATTTTCTCCCATGGTATATATTATATATTTTTTCCAAGAAAAGACACTAGCTCCTTGTGTTTCCTAGTTTTTATTTGCATTTATAATAAAATAAAATAAAAAATATATAAAGTTTGCTACATTTGTAAAATGTGAGGAATATATTATAAATATATATTTCTAACGTACATTTAAGCTACACTTCTGTTCAGGTTTTTTCTTAAGGAAAATAGAAAAAAAAAACTAAGGAATTTAAAATATTTTTTCAAAAAAAAGTAAAAAAGAAAAAAAAAATCCCAGAAACTGCCTCTTCTCAAAGCGGATACAGTGTCTAATCTTGTACAGAACTGCGAATTAAAGAATCTTTATAATAAAAATTAAAATATTGACTTGTAAATGTTACACTATAACAAGTTTTTTTTTTTTTTGTTTTACTTTTTTTGTTTAACGCAGGTCGATGGGTGGGAAGGGGGGAATATTTTTATTTACTGAAAAAATATAAAGTAACTTGATTTTATTTTTTTCTTTGTGTAATTTCTTTTGGAACATTGTGCAATATTTGATGGCCTAATGGAGTGTTAAGTTTCAGATGTACAGTTTATATTGTTCCAAAGTTTTTTTAAGTTTGTATTAAAAGCATGATATTAAGATTACAGTTTATTATTTTTTCCTTTTGCTATTCAAATGGTTTTTTTTTTTGGTTTTTTTTTTTTCTTTTCTTCCTTATAACGCTAAACCAAAAAAGCCAGGTTATCATTTAATGATGCATTCTCAAAGATTCAGTGCAAGTGCTATGAAACAGAGATTGACTTTGTGTTCTGATACTGTTTAGGGGTTGAATTTATTTGCAACTTGCTAAGCGAAATAAGAGCTGCTATTGACCAAAATGCAGTTACTTGGCACAGTAAGACTAGGTTCACACTGCTGTGAATTCATAATTGTGTGATTTTAGAGCTGCGTTTATGCCACGGTTCGCGGCTGCAATTTCAGGGAATACCACTCTATAGAACTGAATTTGCATCGCACAGGACCCTTTTTTTTTTTTTTTTCCCCCCCTCTCCCCCGCAGCTTGGATTCGCACTGCACTAATGTGAACGGCACTAATGGAAAACAATATTATTTTAATGACTTGCGAATTTGAGAAATTGCAACGGCTCAAATTCACAGCAGTGTGAACCTAGCTTAATTGACCCAAAACTAGTATGAGCATCAGAAGTTCTGACCTCATTACAATGTGCAGAAAGAGGTTAGCCGTGTCCCCATAATTCTCTCCATACAAGTTTCCTTTTAACCACTTTTCCACCAGGACAATAAAAAAAAAAAAATGAATGCATGTTAATTTATGCATACCCTTTATTATTTTATTTTTTGTGTGGTTTTTATTTTTTTTCATAATACTTCCTCAAATGTTAATCAAATGCATACTTTCAAGACAAAAGTGTGTGTGTGTGTGTGTGTGTGTATATACAAAATACGGTACCCAAACCTCTTCCTAGGTAATGCTTTAAGAGGTAGGTTATCACTTTACTGGTAGATCACAACCTACATGTTGCTGACCCCCACTCTAGACAGGTGACTGGTAGATCGTGGTCTGGACTTGCTGACCTGCCATCCCAGAGCATCAAACGGTGCAATGCAGAGGGACTATCTGTAAAGTTGGAGCTGTAGTAGGGCATGTGGAGTGATACTAACCACTCCACCTCTTATCCTGGCTAGAGGTCTCCAGAGTGGTGCCAGCAGCAGGATAGAGGATCTTCAGGTTAGTTTGAATACAATACACTGGGCATAATGGTATAGGGCTGCTTTCACGCTGTGCTGCGATTTACCCATACTGGGTGCAATTCAATGAATGCAAGAGTTTTATTGCGCTTTCAGAAAGTGCGCCACACCTGCAGGATATAATAGAAGTCTATGGCAAAACGCAGCTAACCCAGCTCTTCATGCTGGAAAAATTGTGTTTTACATGCTGGGGCATTTCCTTTGTCGGGTCTGAGATCCAACGAGACTATTTTCCCATTCATAAGCTGAGCCTTAACCCCATGTGACTCGCTACGTCACAGGGGCTGTGAAGGCAGTGAGTGCAGCACAAGACAAGTAATGCACTACTGCACACGTCTGAGATTGTGAAGAGGGAGTAAGGGCGGAAGTAAAAATCGTATTGAACTTGGAAGACAGCAGTCAGTATAGCACGGCATCTGCAACCGAAAAAGACCTTTACAAAAAATTTTAAAAGTAAGAAGCGTTTTATGTTTTCCCTATGTGGCACTTGGATTTAAAATAACTTGATACACTTCATTCTGTGTCGTTTCGGATAGAAGTATCGGTCGCAATTGGCAGGGTCATCCCAAAGGTGTTCCAGGTCTGTAACAATCCTATAGTGTGGTGTGTGTGTGGTGCGTGCGTGCGCTAAAACAAAAAAATTAACTGTGCAGCTAAAGTGTTCGGGTTTGGCTTGAAGAAAGTGTCAACCCTACCCTGTACACTTGGACCGAATATCGGGTGGTTTCTATTAAACACTCAGCTGGTGTGTAGGGCAGCCGATCCGACAGAAGTTGGGTTGGCTGAACGTCTGGCTTCTATTGAAGGGGCATGACTGAAAATGGTCTGCTGGCGGGGCATTCCGCTGTCAGAACATAATAGCTCAGTGGGGAAGATTGCTGCACTAACATCAGATTGTTGGTACAAGATCTTCTCCTGAGCACTTCAGTGGTTCTTTGTTTTGTTTTTTGTTCAGCCCGCTGGGTTAAATGAAAAAAATGAATAGTGTGTACTAGGTTTTACTCCACTCCCAACATATTTAATGGCCCATTAGTTATGGAAAATAAAACGGATGACGGGGAAAATGGTTAAACAAGAAACTGAAGTTAATATATATGGTCTCATAAGCAATATTTGCTCAGTTTCTAGAATTGTGTGTCTGTTGTGCTTGATTCAATTTGTACATGGTAGGATACTCCTTTCTGCATTGCTTCTAAATTTAGTCTGACCTTCCTAATCTTGTGTAGAGTAACCAGATCTGTTCTGGTCTAGTTTAAAAGCCTCCTACTTTAACCTATTAATGCTTATATTGCAATAGTAATCTTGCATTTTCAACTGCATGATTGTGTGTGTGTGTGTGTGGCGTGTTTTTGTTTGTTTTTTTTGGTCAAAAATAATCTGACTGCATGCATTTATTGCCGTCTGGTAAATGAGAAAAACTTAACCAGTCTTGGCAGATGGACATGTTGAAATGTCGTATTTTGTAACAGCCCTGAAGTTACATTTTTAGGTTCATGGCCTAGTTTTCTGTTTTTTAAATACTATTAAGATATTTTTGCCTGGGAGTGCTGACAAATTTAATGGAAGGGTAGGACATTAAAGATTTAGTAAAATCATGAGTGAAGCAATGTGTACAAGGATAACATTATGTATTTTGGAAGGTATGCTGTACGATGGTTGGCCCAAGCTGGGGCAGTGTAGGCCAAAGGTGAAAAGTCCAGTTTCAATGCGAATATCTCAAGTCTGGTGCACAGTTTAATGTCCATGTATCTACCATTGGGGTAGGGATGAGCATAAATCCTTACAGACACCTATCTATTGGGTGTATCTCTAGGCACAACTTTACTTTGTGCTTGTGAACTATTTTAAGACAGGAGTAACTGATTTTTCTCTTAGATCCTAACTATATTTTTATTAGGTTGGAAAAAGAATAGAACTTCAGTTAGCTCTTTATTGATATCTGTTTTGCCACTGGGAATTAAACATGTAAATAAATAACTTGTAAAACAGCCCATTCAGTTTAACCACTTAAGGACCCGCTCATGTACATATACGACGGCACTTTTAACCACTTCAGCCCTGGACCATTTGGGTGGTCAAAGACCAGGCCACTTTTTGCGATTCTGCACTGCGTCGCTTTAACTGGCAATTGCGCGGTCGTGCGACGTGGCTCCCAAACAAAATTTACCTTTCCCCCCCCCCCCCCCATAAATGGAGCTTTCTTTTGGTGGTATTTGATCAATAAATATCCCCAAAAATTATTTATTTTTTTCCCCTGAGTTTAGGCCGATACGTATTCTTCTACATATTTTTGGTAAAAATTGCAATAAGCGTTTATTAATTGGTTTGCGCAAAAGTTATAGCGTTTACAAAATAGGGGATAGTTTTATGGCATTTTTATTACATTTTTTACTAGTAATGGCGGCTATCAGTGGTGGTTTTTTTTTTTGTTGGTGTGTGACTGCGACATTATGGCAGACACATCGGACACTTTTGACAAATTTTTGGGACCATTGGCATTTTCATAGCGATCAGTGCTATAAAAATGCACTGGTTACTGTGAAAATGGCAGTGAATGGGGTTAACCACTAGGTGGCGCTGTAGGGGTAAAGTGTTCCCTGCATAGTGTTTCTTACTGTAGGGGGGATGGGCTCTGTGTCACATGACCCTGATCTCTGCTCCGAGTACATGGAGCGGAGATCAGTGTCATTGTCACTATTCAGAGCAAGGAGATGCTTGTTTACACAAGCATCACCCCGCTCTATATCTCCGTGAGACGATCGAGTCTGCGGGGAAAGCGGCAGGCGTGACCACATGGCAGGCATTTAAAGGGCCACGTACAGGGTGTGTGTGTGTGTATGTATGTATGTATACAGTGGGCGGTCCTTAAGCGGTTAAAGACGGATATCTCGGTAACGGCTGCTGCCACAACCGAGGGATCCATCTTTTCAGTGAGCGGTCCTGTAAACGATAATGGTGGTCTCTGCGGTCGATTTGCCGCGAGATCACTGTTATCGGCGGTGGCAGAGGCTCCCTCAAGCCCCCCCACCCCCCCCGCCCGCTTACCAGAGCCGTCGGTAGTGGCGGAGGCGATCGGGTCTTTCTCCCTCTGTGGGATGGATACGAGGGGAAGATGGCCCCCCACCGGTCTCCATACCATAGCAGGCCGGAAGTGACGTCAAAACGTCACTTCCACCCATACGCCTTAAAGGCACTTCTTCTTCTTTTTTGCATTTTAGTCTAAATATGAGATCTGAGGTCTTTGACCCCAGATCTCATATTTAAGAGGATCTGTCATGCTTTTTTCTATTACATGCAACGCTGTATCCTGGCCTAGGCCGACAAGGAAAGAGTCCTTGCCGGTTTGCACTACACTGTTAGTGTAGCGCCAGCCTTATGGGGCGGACTGGGCTGAGAGGCAAATTAGTCTAGCGCCCCCAGTATGCGGGCAGTCAGCATGCTGCAACTGTGGGGCGCTTCTAATTTTGACAGTCTTATCATACTGGACCACAATCCTTCCTGTGCTATATGTTTTCTGCTGCACCCTGGGCATGATTATATCTTAGTCCTCTCCATAAAATTATCAGAAATTTGTGCTTAAAGTAGAACTATAGGCAACGCTTAGAGTAAGGGAGGGTTATGGCCCCTGTCAGTTTTTTTTTATATTATATCATCCCTGTCCCATTGCAGAGATTTCCCTTCACTTCCTGCCCCATAGCCAAACAGGAAGTGAGAGGAAATCTATGCAATTTAAGGGAATATATTGCCCCCGCAGGCCCTCAGAACTAGTGTCCCCACTCATTTTAAACAGGAAGGGGTGGGCCCTATTTAAATTAGGGGGTGCACGAGTTTAGTCAGGTCTAGGGCAGCACAAAACCGGAATACACTACTGATTAAAAGGGATGTTTACATTCCTTGTAATAGGAATAAAAGTGACCTTTTAAAAAAAAAAAAAAACAGTGTAACAAATAAAATCAAGTAAAATAAGAAAACCAAAAACATTTTTTTTTATAAAGCGCCCCGTCCTGACAAGCTTGTGCGCAGAAGCGAACGCATATGTGAGTAGCGCCCGCATATGAAAATGGTGTTCAAACCACACAAGTGAGGTATCGCCGGAGCAAGAATTCCAGCCCTAGACCTCCTTTGTAACTCAAAATATGCAACCTATAGAATTTTTTTTAAATGTCGCCTATGGAGATTTTTAAGGGTAAATGTTTGACGCCATTCCACGAGTGGGTGCAATTTTGAAGCGTGACATGCTGGGTATCAATTTACTCAGCGTAACATTATCTTTCACAATATAGAAAAAAAAATTAGGCTAACTTAACTTTTTTTTTTTTATTCAAAAAAGTGAAAAAAAAATCCCCAAAAAATGCGCTTGTAAGACCGCTGCGCAAATACGGTGTGACAAAAAGTATTGCAATGACCACCATTTTATTCTCTAGGGTGTTAGAACCTCCAAACATATATTGGATTTTTTCTAAGTAAATGTTTCTAGCAAAAAAAAAATTTTTTTAAACTTGTAAACACCGAGTCTGAAACAGGCTTGGTCCTTAAGTGGTTAACCACTTCAATACCAGACACTTCCAGCCCATGTGATTTTTCAGTTTTCAGCATGCAACACTGTACCCAAAAAAATATATATTTTAATTTGGGACAGGGATTTCTTTTGGTGGACTTTAATCACCATTGGGTTTTTATTTTTTCGCTATATAAATAAAATTAAAACATTTTTTGAAAGGTTTTTCTTAGTTTGTGTTCAAGTTTATAAAGAGAAAGCTTCTTTTCATAAACTTAGGCCAAACATTATTCTGCTATATTTATTTGGTAAAAATAACTTTAAATCCATGTATTTTATTCTAGTCTGTGTGAAAGTTGGTCAATACTGATAGGCAGTATATCTAATTTCTTGAGGCCCTAAAATGCCAGGACAGTAAAAAAAAAAAAACGCAGACAAGGTCTCAAGTAAGAGGCATAGTGAGTTTTTTTTTTTTAAAGTAATTTTTTGTCAACTTGTGTTAAATATTTTATTTTCCGGAAAAAAAAATTAGTTAGCCTCAAATCATAAATTACATGTAAGCTATTCATCGAATTTCCTGACTACCTGTCATATTTTTGGAGCATCAGCACAGTGGAAACACCCACAAAATGATCCTATTTTGGAAAGCAAACACTCCAAGGTAAGAGGCATAGTTTTTGGAAAATGCAGCAGTTGGCAATTAAGATCTAACACATCATGGGCATACTTAAAAATCCTCCCCAAAACGCATTCTGCTACTCCTCCTGCGTATGGGGATACCTCACGCGTGAGACTTTTTCACAGCCTGGCCACACAGTGGGCCCAAAATCCAAGGAGCACTTTCAGGCTTTCTAGGAGGATAAATTATCTATATTCCTGACTACTTATTACATTTTTGGAGGCCCTGGAGCACCAGAAGTGGGAAAATGCCCATAAAATGACCACATTTTGGAAAGCAAATACCCCACACTATTTTCCAAGGGCCACGGTGAGTCTTTTGCAGCCTTTTGTTTTTTTTGCCACACGTTTTTGGGAAATGCAGAATCCAAAATTAACATTTGTTTTTACACAAAGTTGTCACATGTAACATGGGCATACTTGGACCCCATACA
This sequence comes from Rana muscosa, assembly GCA_029206835.1. Taxonomy (NCBI): domain Eukaryota; kingdom Metazoa; phylum Chordata; class Amphibia; order Anura; family Ranidae; genus Rana; species Rana muscosa. The sequence goes on from CM055120.1 coordinate 415,320,015, forward strand.
CACTATTAGATTTTCGTCTTCCGATTTACCAAAAACATGTAGTGCAAGGACCTGCCTGATTGCATACAAATTGAAACACTTAAAGTTTGACCTCATATTATATGATATTGGTAAATCTGCAGAAAATCTAATAGTGTGTATGGGGTCCTAGAATTACAACCCAAAACACACTCTGATAAACCTTTTGAGTATGGTGATATCACATGTGTGAAACTATTCAGTGCCTGGAATGATTATGTATCGGACATTGTATCTTTTGTGTATCGCACAAATCAACCAATTATATCGAAAGCAATGTACTGTAATGGTTGTCTATACAAGTGGTCAGAGAATATAGCTTAGTGTAGTGTCACCTATAGTAGTCCTATTTCCTATAAGCTAAGCAAGCCCATCCTATTGGTATGTGGCTGTCCTCAGTAATGCAATGTTCACTGGCTGGGACGTACAGGAGGCCTAAGAAAGTAAGGAGAAAAGAGTTCCTGTGGTTCCAGGAGTGCAGTTGTCTGCAGGGAATTGTTGGGACTGGTGATGGCAGAAACCTAGTCAGTGCAGATGGGTCATTTGAGGAGCAGGAAGGGATTTTGGTTTGCAGACGGGCAAAGGATCATTTCAGGCAACAGGTATAAACATGGTTAATAAACCGGTAAATCAGGAACATTGATTTTTAGCTACACTGTGGCTGGGGTGGTGATTGGAGAGCTGCGCCTGGCTACACTATTGGGGCTCATTCATACGTGAGGTTGGGGGGGGGTATGTTAGTAAAACCTTGCGGTTAAGCTTTGGTTTTACCACCCCTCAGCCGCTTCCCCCTTTAACTACAGAGACCAGTGGCGGCCCGTCCATAGGCGCCGCCCCCCCCCCCTCCTGTGGTCACCAAAAAAAAAAACGGGTCCTTTTAAGAGGTTTTTTTTTTTTGTGTTTCAATCTTTTTATTCAAGTTTTGTCATACAAAATGTATAAAAGTCGCCACATGACATTGTACAGTCACAATCAACATTTGGGGTAACACAATGAAGATCACCAAGTGTAGGGGTCCTTGGAGTAGTCCGAAGCTCCGTAGAGCCGTTAACCCCTATTAGCATCGCAGATCATATCTGAACCGTCCACCCAGATGAGCCGCCCCCCCATCCATCTATCGGGGGGGGCGCAACTCAGCCGGCCGTGTGGGCTGCCCAGAGGTCTGATCAGACTGACAATGGTCCCGTAGGAGCTGAGAAAACAGGGAGCAGCACAAACCTCTAAGGTCTGGATCTGACTCCAAAAATAAACAATAAACAAATTTCAAAAGAGAGGAAAGAGGACAGTGACAAAGAATAGAAGGAAGGAGACAGAGTAAGGAAAGGACAGTTGAGGAGGGGGGGGAGGAGCCCCGATTCAGCATCCAGACATCTCAACCTAATCCCCTAGGCTATGCTGTAAACATCCCCGGGTCATTAGTTAGGTAACGAAGCCATGGGTCCCAAACTCCATGAAACAGTTTCATTTTATCTTGGGCCAGAGCGGTCAAGCGTTCGTTTAGCATCAACCAAGACAATTTGCCTTTAAGCTGATCGAATGGTAGAGCTGCCGATTTCCAGTTCCTAGCAATAGTGATTTTGGCTGAAATAAAAATAAATGTCAAGAGCCTCTTGCAGGACTTGGAGGCTTCCACATCTCCTCCCCCCAGTAGTGCTTGCTTAGCTGATTTAGTTAGGTTTAGTTGGGTAAGGGAGTAAACTAAATTATACACCCTGATCCAAAACCTCCGGACCTTTGGGCATGTCCACCAAATATGATAGGTGGTGCCCATCTGGCCACATCCTCTAAAGCACAACGGGGTAGCTCCTGAGACAAAAGTTGCCAGTCTGACCGGCACCATATACCACCTCAGTAGAACCTTATAATTGGCCTCAATTATTGAAGTATTGACGAGCGAACGAGATGCTGTCTCGGCTATCCTATGCCATTCGTCCAGATCCAGGGTTTCCTGCAAGTCGGTCTCCCATTGGACCATATAAGTCAGCTTTGTCGATACACTCAGCAATATCGAATATATAGCAGATAAATGTCCTTTAATTTTATCATAATTTTTGCATAGATGTTCCATGGGAGTTTGGGTTGCTAGGTTGCTCTTGCGAGCCAGGGTTTGTACATAATGTGAGATTTGGGCGAACCTATAACCCTCCGCTGGAGGCATTTGATGTCTGTCAGCCATAGTCCGTTTGGTCAGCATACCTCTATGATCGCACAAGTCAGCAATACACTTAAAACCCTTATTAGTCCACCATTCGAACGCTAGTGGAGTGAGACCCGGGGTGAATGCTTTATTTTGAAGCAGAGGTGTCAGTGGAGAATGAGGAGATTTGAATTTGTGAGATCTGGAGAGTCTGTCCCATAGTTCCAGTGACATGGATAAAGTAGGGCAAAGTATAGGAGGTCGCTCCTTGATAGGGAGCCATAAAATATAAGAAATAGGTTTGGGACGGCAGGAATAAGATTCCATAGCCATCCAAATGGCCTGTGCCTGTTGGGAGTGAAACCTTGTAAGTTGTGCTATCTGGGCAGCATAAAAATATTTTAATAAGTCTGGAAGACCAAGTCCCCCTCTCCGCTTCAACGTGTATAGAGTGCTCCTATTCACCCTGGGTCTCTTATCACCCCAAATAAACTGTAGTACTTTATTCTGGAATCGTTTAAGGTCATCACGGGCCAATGAAACTGGCAAGGTACGGAAGAAATACAATAATCGAGGTAGAACATTCATTTTAATTGAGTGAAGTCTGCCAAACCACGATGGCGGGTGAACCTGCCACTTAGCCATGTCAGCTGTTAGCCGTTTGAAAAGGGCTGGATAATTCTCTTTGTACAACTCACCAATAGATGAGGTCAGCTGTATGCCTAAATAAGGGAGAGCTGTGGATTCCCATCGGAATTGAAATGATTTTTCAAGCGTAGCCTGAGTGGAGCTTAGCAAAGATAAGTTCAGTGCTCTTGACTTACTATGATTAATTGCCAACCCGGAAATGTTGGAGAAAGGCTGCAAAATAGCATACAAGTTAGGTAGGGATGTGATCGGTGAGGTCAAGGTCAGCAACAAGTCGTCCGCAAAGAGTAAACATTTGTGTTCATAGTCTCCGCAATAAATGCCCTGTATATCTCTGCAGGCGCAAATTTTGAGCGCTAGTGGTTCAATCGCCAGGGCGAATAATAGTGGCGACAACGGGCAGCCCTGTCTAGTTCCTCTCCTGATAGGAAATGTTTGGGATGTATATCCTCTGAGCATTAGCGAGGCACTGGGGGAATCATATAATATGTGAAGGAGATCCAGAAAGCGTCTCCCAAATCCAAAGCGTGTGAGAACATCAAAAAGATAGTCCCAGGAGATAGAATCGAACGCCTTCTGGATATCTAATGAAAGTAACATTCCCCTCCTAGTCCCCTTTCCATCCCAATCAGACCGAACTGCCGAGATAAGGTTAATTATCCGGCGGGTTTGGTCCGATGGGTTTTTTTTTTTTAAATGTCTTTTTTTTTTTACACATGGCGGCGCGACCATAGTGGGCGCAGAAGCGCCGCTACCGCTCGCTTCTGCGCCCGGCCGTCACTCACCACAACAATACATAGGTTCATGCATTGCATGAACCTATGTATTGCTGCCGCCCACTATTCAGATGGCCGGCCCCTTGAGCGCCGGCCATCTGAGTCACAGCGTCTGATTGGCCTTTAGAAGTGCCTATCAGAGCCAGCAGGCTCTGATAGGCTTCCCGACTACAGCCTGAGGGCTGTAATCAGCTTCTAAATACCTAATGAGAGGACGCACAGGGGTGCGTTCCCTGGCCAATCAGGTTCACCGGGTCTGGTTACCGGTAACCTGATTGGCTGAAGTGACATCCAGGGCGGGAGAAGATATCGAGGACGGAAGAAGGACGGCGCTGACTCGAGGAAGGTAAGTGCAGGGCTGGGGGGGAGAAACTGGCTGCATTATGGGGGAGAAACTGGCTGCATTATGGGGGAGAAACTGGCTGTATTATGAGGACAAACTGGCTGCATTATGGGGGAGAATCTGGCTGAATTATGGGGGAGAATCTGGCTGAATTATGGGGGAGAATCTGGCTGAATTATGGGGGAGAATCTGGCTGAATTATGGGGGAGAATCTGGCTGCATATGGGGGAGAAACTGGCTGTATATTGGGGTAGAAACTGGCTGCATATAGGGGAGAAACTGGCTGTATATTGGGGGAGAAACTGGCTGCATATAGGGGAGAAACTGGCTGTATTATTGGGGGAGAAACTGGCTGCATTATGGGGGAGAAACTGGCTGCATTATAGGGGAGAAACTGGCTGCATTATGGGGGAGAAACTGGCTGCATATGGGGGAGAAACTGGCTGCATTATGGGGGAGAAACTGGCTGCATTATGGGGGAGAAACTGGCTGCATTATGGGGGAGAAACTGGCTGTATAATGGGGGAGAAACTGGCTGTATAATGGGGGAGAAACTGGCTGCATTATGGGGGAGAAACTGGCTGTATAATGGGGGAGAAACTGGCTGTATAATGGGGGAGAAACTGGCTGCATTATGGGGGAGAAACTGGCTGTATAATGGGGGAGAAACTGGCTGCATTATGGGGGAGAAACTGGCTGCATTATGGGGGAGAAACTGGCTGTATAATGGGGGAGAAACTGGCTGTATAATGGGGGAGAAACTGGCTGCATTATGGGGGAGAAACTGGCTGCATTATGGGGGAGAAACTGGCTGCATTATGGGGGAGAAACTGGCTGTATAATGGGGGAGAAACTGGCTGCATTATGGGGGAGAAACTGGCTGCATTATGGGGGAGAAACTGGCTGTATATTGGGGAGAAACTGGCTGCATTATGGGGGAGAACTTGGCTGCATATAGGGGAGAAACTGGCTGCATTATGGGGGAGAAACTAGCTGCATTATGGGGGGGAAACTGGCTGCATTTGGGGACAAACTAGTGGCGTTTGGGCACAGTGGCTGCGTTTAATGGGCACAGTGGCGGCAATTGATGATTTTTTTTTTTTTCAGTTTGTTTGTGCCCCCCCAAAAAATTTGAGCACCAGCCGCCACTGACAGAGACTGTATGAATTGCTTGTGCGGGGTTCCAGGGGGTAAAGCAGGTGTTGAGGAGGAAGCGATACAATGCCTTCTCACTGCCTGTTTAAATGCTCTCCTAAAAGCAATCCAAACATGGATGGCCTCTGAGAGCATTGCACGTATGAAGTCTTTATGGTGACACAATGACTGCTGTGATGGTAACCAGGGACACTGTAACTGGTGTGGCAGTGATTAGGGATACTGTTACTGGGATGGCAATGATTAGGGACAGTATGGCTGGTGTGGCAGTGATGAGGGACGCTAACTGCCTGTGACAGTATGTAAAAAAAATGTATAATTTTATTTATTTTTTTACATACTGTCACCCGAGTAATGTAGGGACACCATAGTAAAACTGTTCTACTCTGGAAAGGTGATCAGGATTTTTTTTTTTTTTAAACACAGATTTGGTTTTTATAGTGATGATCACTATAAAAACCAATCATTTTAACTGTTGTAAATGGCTTCCATTCATGACTCATTGGGGGTTATTTACGAAAGGCAAATCCACTTTGCACTACAAGTGCAAAGTGCACTTGAAAGTGCAGTCGCTGTAGATCCAAGGGGGACATGCATGGAAAATAAAAAACAGCATTTTAGCTGGCACAAGATTGGATGATAAAATCAGCAGAGCTTGCCTTAATTTCAGATTTACAGCGACTGCACTTTCAGTGCAATTTCAAGTGCACTTTGCACTTGTAGTGCAAAGTGGATTTGCCTTTAGTAAATAACCCCCATTGTTTACTATTGTGATTGCTGTGTTTAGCTACAGCTATAGCATGGGACAGGGCCACTGTGATTGGCCAGACACAGTGGTCACAGGATCACGCCCCAGGTGTGCGAACGGTGAGGGGGACGTACCCATACATCCTCCGGGGGATAACGGCACCTGCCTTCCATGTATGTACATTGGCCAGGCGCAAAGCAGTGTATAATTTACAAATAGTTTGTGTGTTTTTTTTTGTTTTTTTTTTAAATAGGTGATCACATAATCTCTGTTCTCACCTGTATAAGGAACTTGAAGAGCTAGGGGTGGAGAAACAGCAGGACACTGATCTTTTTACGGAATGGCTGTGCAGGGGCATATGTCAGCACTGATTGGAGGATAGGCAGGCTGTTCTCCCAGCACAGCCCAAAAATTTACTAAGCTGGGATTGATGTGCTCACATGCCTAGCGTGGTCAGTTTGAAATTCACACAAAGGAAACAATATAAAGAGAACAGGATACACAAGGATGTGGTACTACAGGCAAATATCAGGAATGTGAAATGCTGGGGTAACATATTATTTAAGAAAAGTGTGTAACTGGCAGTCTCGTTCAGTGCATTTAAATGTACTTGTCTCTCTTTAGCAATTCATATACTAAAAGCTGATGCTTGCAGTTCATTGTCTGGGTACGTTGCATTACTTTTGAAAAAAAATGCAAATTAATGAGGCCCTGTAAACACTAATGCGACACAAAAGTTGCACGACTTTTGATCTGACTTTGGTCCGCCTTCCATGCGACTATAATCAACAGAATGCGACTTTGGGATCAGTTTGACTTGTCTTTTGACCAATCAAAATTAATTCCTTTGGTTCTGGTATGGATGAAACCTCACGCCAAATGTATATATAAAAAAAATTGGCATGGGGGCCCCCCAAATTTTATACCAGGTATTTTAGGTTTGGTATGGATCATACTAAAATTGGGGGAAAAAAAACGGCGTCATACATACCAGACCCTTATTCGAGCATGCAGCCTAGCAGGTCAGGAGCAGGGGGGAAGAGCGAGTGCCCCCTTCGCTCCTGAACCATGCCAAGCCACATGCCCTCAACATGGGGGAGGTGGGTGCTTTGAGTCTGCCCCCCCCGCCCCAAATCACCTTGTCCCCATGTTGATGGGGACTAAGGCCTACTCGCCTCAACCCTGGGCTGTGATTGTGGGGGTTTGCGGGCAGGGGCCTTATCGTAAATCTAAACAAGGGGGGCCCAGATTCTGCCCCCCCCATGTGAATGAGTATGGGGTACATAGTACCCCCTGCCTATTCACCCAAAAACAGTGTAGTGTAATAAAAACCTGAGACAGTTTTTGACAAGTCCTTTATTAAAAATTACTAATGTGCCCTGTGGTAGCCATTCAATTATATGGATTGAAATTAGAGAGAAGTCTGACCAAAGTAGCGCAGGAACCTTTTCCAAAGTCGGACCAGTTAAGATGGCTCTCACAGGGAATTGATTTTTACATGTCATGCGACTTGTGCTCTCAAGTCAGAGCAATTTGTCGCACCAGTGTGAACCGGGCCTGAAAAATTCCAGGATTATGTACTGCAGTACTTGCAATCTCTTGTCCCCAGTGGCGTCGGGAGGGATGGCTGACCGGGGCTATATCCCTGTGTGGGCCTCCAAAAAGCCCCAGGTCTCGTATTTCTCATTCAGAATTATTAGTCCTGAGTCCCAAGGCCTGGTATTGGCCTGGAACTCAGGGCTATACAGGGCCAGACTGCCCTAGGGCCACTTTGCAAGGCCGATCCTGGGGGTGCGCGCACTGCACGTGCTCCCTCTGAAGGGAAGGGGGAGGTGAGTGCCGCTGGATTACTCAGAGCAGGGGTCTCCCTCTTCCCGGCACCATGAAGTCCTGGGTTGGCTCATATGATGGACGTCACACTGGTCCAATGCCAGTATGTGTGATATCCATCATAGGAGCTGGTCCAGGAGGCGGAACTTTTGCTCTGTGTAAACCGGAAGCTCTCCTCTCCCCATAACTGTACTAGCAAGGCTTTGCTGATAGGCGCAGATAAGAAAGGCTGAGCTGATGGGCACTGGTGAGGCTTCATTGGTTTGCACTGATCAGGCTGCATTGAGGGGCACAGGTAAGGCTGAGCTGAAGGGCACTGATGAGGCTGCACTGATGGGCACAAGTAAGGCTGAGCTGATGGATACTGATCAGGCTGCAATGATGGGTATTGATCAGGCAGCATTGATGGGCACTGGTGAGGCTACAGTGATGGGTACAAGTAAGGCTGAGCTGATGGGTACTGATCAGGCTGCATTGATGGGCACTGAAGATTCTGCAGTGATGGGTATTGGTGAGGATGAGCTGATTGGCACTGGTGAGGCTGCATTGATGGACGCTGGTTAGCCAGGCAGCAACAAGCAAGTGAGCATAAACCCACCCCCCATGATGCCGCGCTTGGGCTAGACTTTAAAAAGTGGGAGGGGTTATTAAATTTACCTTCGGGCTGAAGCCCCTGGTCTTTTTCCCACCTAGCAACACCCCTGCTTGTCCCTGAGGATAACACAGCTGCCCGAATTTTGGGGCATAATTATGCTGATTTATGAACTAAACACATTAGTTCTACTGGATTGCCAATATAAAACTGACTAACCACCTCTCAAACTGATGAGATCATGTCCTGATAAGAAGGTAGCACAGCAGCTTGCATTATTGCTTAGGTGTATTCTTACATCTTAGAAATTAATTTGTCATGATAAATTATAAGCTACATGTGTTAAATATAAGAAACACTACTTGATAAGAAAAAATTAAAGTACCTTCATCCTCTTATATAGAAAAATGGGATATTGTGGAGGCAATATGGACTTTCGTGGTACGGTATGAATTACAAAATCAATTTACAAAAATATAAATTTATTTTACAAAATCATACATAATAAAATCGGCCTTAAATACATAGATCCTAGACATCGGACGCTGCTATATGTGGAACATCCATTTATCTGACATACAAGGGACATTAGATATAGATGGTCAGTCCGCACTGGATGTACGGATACTAATCTTCCCGTTGTACACTCAACATGTTTCGGGGTTACTCCCTTCTTCAGGAGTATAAGTCAGAAAAAGATCTACAAAAAAAGCATATGAATCAGATATACGATAATAACATCAAAATATATACATAACTATTGACCAATCTTCATGGTATATTGTCATGTATTGAGCCTAGAATACTGAGGTATAGACTTATCCCCCTGATAGTAGCCCCACAATAGGAATGGATAGGACCCGATGGAATTTTGAGCAATACAAACTCACCCACATAGCCAGCACCAAAAACGTGGGAATCTCGAGGCCAAAAAAGGCAATCTCCTGGGCGAGTGCGGAAATCAGGGAAGATGATACAAACAAGCTGTTTTTATAAAGAAAAAGGATGTATAAATAAATAGGCATAACATGTGGTATCCTTGATTACATAGTTACATAGTTAGTCAGGTTGAAAAAATACAAAGTCCATCCAGTTCAACCATAAAAAATAAAATAAAAAATTGAAAAAAAATATCGTACAATCCCATATACCCTATTCTATACCCACAGTCGATCCAGAGGAAGGCAAAAAAACCCCAGCAGAGCATGATCCAATTTGCTACAGCAGGGGAAAAAATTCCTTCCTGATCCCCCGAGAGGCAATCGGATTAAACAAGGACTCTATTTCAAATTTATTGTTGATTAAGTAAACATTTTCCTTTTCAAAGAAACAGAGAAAAAAAGAGGAGAAAGGAAATAATCATCATATAATTTCCAAGAAAGGGTTACACACCTGTATGATCTTCACTATAAGAAGCGCCTAATTTGGCGGGGAGTGTGTTAACACAGGGGTGGACCAGGACCAGATGTACTAGATAGTAAAATTCAAGCGAATCTCAAAGGTGATTCTATATGAAAAAGAAAAAACATACATATATAGTAGGGTTGTCCCGATACCACTTTTTTAAGACCGAGTACAAGTACCGATACTTTTTTTCAAGTACTCGCCGATACCGAATACCGATACTTTTTTTTAATCTCATGTGTCAGTATTTTTTTTTTTTTTTTTACTATTTATTTTATTTATTTATTTTTTACAATGCTTTATTTTTTTAAGGGGGGGGGGGGGGTGGACAGTGTCAGTGTGTGTGTTTTCTTTTCTTTTCTTTTTTTTACAATTCATTTTTATTTTATTCTTTTTTTTTTTTTATCAGCCCTGTTGTGGGGGGCTTTGGTGAGATATCAGGGGTCTTAACAGACCTCTGACATCTCCCCTTTGAGACAGAGAAAGGGACTAGGGACACATATTCCCCAGTCCCTCTCTCAGCAGCCTCAGCTGCGCTGAAAATGAATGGAGAGAAGACAGCGGCTCCTCTCCATTCATAAACTGAAACATTGTAAACACAGTTTACGATGTTTCAGTTATGTGAATGGACAGAGTCAGTGATGACTCTGTACATTCCGACAAGTAAGGAGCCGGATTTACCGGCTCCTACCTCCGCTCTCCATCCTGAGATACCAAGGGGGTGGAGGAGGAGCACGGAGGGGGTGGCAGCACGGAGGGGGACGGCGGCATGGAGGTGAAGGGGGAACAGGTAGCATTTGAGCAGCAGACAGGCAAGGCAATTGGATCAGATTAATTTTACTTACCCGCCTGAAGACCCGCTCTGCTCTCCGCTCTGGTCTCTGCCACGCTCTCCGTCTTGGTCTCCGCCCCCGCCACGCTCTCCGCCCTGCTCTCCGTCCCGCGCCGCACACTCTCCGCCCCCCGCCGCACACTCTCCGCCCCCCGCCGCACACTCTCGGCCCCGGTCTCCGCCCTGCTCTCCACCCCCCGCTCTGAGAAAAAAAAAAAAGTATCGGACTGGGCATCGGGAGCATTTGCGCGAGTACAAGTACTCGCGCAAATGCTTGGTATCGGTCCCGATACCGATACTAGTATCGGTTTTGGGACAACCCTAATATATAGTATATATCCTAATATCAAAATAGTAATGAACACATTATAATATAATAGAAGTCAAGGTTTCATCTTGGATCCATGGGGAGTGGTTCAAAAGAGTCACTCACCTAACTAAAGGATATCTCTAATCTTGATAGTAAATTCTCATCAGGCAGCAAAGCTGCATTCAATCAGGCCTCATGCCTCAAAAGATGTCAGAGGTAAAATAGAGATATGAACAGTGAACAGATCCAAACCAGTCTATAGAAACAAAGAACAAATATTTATCTCAGAGTGAAAACTCATGAGAATCGTCCAGTAGATCATACTAATAATCCATACAGGAAAAGTACATACCATACCAATTTTCAGGTGATTTAGGTTGATTGGATAAGGAGAGATTGACCATGATGTTCATGTGCCCCTTGTAATGCCATTGATTAAATATGTAAGCTTTCAAAATGTGTTGTTCATCTTGACATTAACTCAATGCCTCCTGGCCATTGATGTAGAGTAGGCGTTTGATCGAGTGAGTTGGCCCTTTCTGGAAACCTCTCTGCATCAAATTGGTCTGGGCAATTCCTTATTCTAAAAGATTATTGCCCTATACCACCATCCATGGGCGAAGATTTGCTCAGATGGCATTCTCCCTACACCTTTCCCCAGGGCTTTTTTTGTTTATTTTCTCAGAATAGGTGCAGGAACTCTCCCTCCCCAACCAAAATCCCCGTCCTCAACCACACCGTTTCCTTAAGAAGAAAAGTAAAGCAACATCAAATATTCTGCACTTTGCACAAGGCGCAAGAGGCACAGTGTATCGCATTTAGGAGTGAATAATACTCTCTGGAGTGCGTACTGTGCAGTGCTGAAGTGTGTGTATCACACAAGGCACAGAAACAAATTAGCAAAAGGGACAGTACTTACATATACCTTCCCAAGGTAACCATCTATTGCTCACCTCTGTAACCCTCGTTCACAGCTTACCCCTGCAACCTTTGTTCACAGCTGACTTCCTCTCCCCCTGTTCATAGCTCTCTTCTTCTCTCCCTGTCCACAGCTCACACTTTTTTCCCCTTGTCCACAGTTTTTCTCTGTAGTATTGTCTATAGTTCACCTTAGCACCCCCTTGTCCACAACTAACCTTTTGTATGCCCTGTCAGGCTGTCAACAACTCAAATCCGATGTGCGCAGGCTTTTTTTCCCCCAACACGTCAGAACTGTAGCACAGAGCTTGAGGAGTAAGGAGTTCCGTAACACTTCACTCGGCTCTCTGCTACACAGGTCAGATAGGCAGGGTAGGGACAAGAGCGGCCTTCCGAAGCACCACAGGAACAACAATAAAAAATGCGGGCATGCCCCGTATGCCTGGTGATAGCACACAAAAGCCAGTAGAGGAAGTAAGTAGTTCAAAAACTTCCTCTACTGCCTTCTGTGATTAGTGACAGGTTGGAGAAACTCTGTTCCGCCATGTTCCAGCTGAAAAAAAAGCCCTGCCTTTCCCTATTCAGAATGGCACAAGGCAAGGTTGCCCACTTTCCACTTTGCTCTATGTACTTGTTATGGAACACTTTGTGGTGGCTCTCTGAACTAATGAGGCTATTAAAGGGGTCCAAGTGGGCAATGATGTCCATAAATGTTTTGTTATCTCTCTTCAAATCACTATGTTCCGTAGATGTCCCCTGCTCCATTCGTCTGTTATCAGCCTGATAAGTCCTGACAAGTTCTCTGTCACATATGATAAAAGCAGCCTGAGTTTTGTGTTGGGGAGAATGCTATAAATAGTTTAGTACAGGGCTTAAAATTTCAAGTCCTGAGCTACTAGCCAGGCCTCAAGGGTTGCTCGCCACTAGGGATGAGCTTCGAGTTCGAGTCGAACTCATGTTCGACTCGAACATTGCCTGTTCGCCCGTTCGCCGAACAGCGAACAAATTGGGGTGTTCGTGGCAAATTCGAAAAGTCTATGGGAGAAATCTAAAGTGCTAATTATAAAGGCTTATATGCAAGTTATTGTCCTAAAAAGTATTTGGGGACCCGGGTCCTGCCCCAGGGGACATGTATCAATGCAAAAAAAAGGTTTAAAAACGGCCGTTTTTTTAGGAGCAGTGATTTTAATAATGCTTAAAGTGAAACAATAAAAGTGAAATATTCCTTTAAATTTCGTACCTGGGGGGTGTGTATGATATGCATGTAAAGTGGCGCATGTTTCCCGTGCTTAGAACTGTCCCTGCAAAAAATGTCATTTTTGAAGGAAAAAAAGTCATTTAAAACTGACTCGCGGCTATTAATGAATTGTCGGCTCCCGGCAATACATAGAAAAGTCATTGATAAAAAAAAAAAAAAAAAAGCGTGGGGGTCCCCCAGAATTCAATTACCAGGCCCTTCAGGTCTGGTATAGATAGTAAGGGGAACCCCGCCGCAAATTAAAAAAAAAAATGCGTGCGGTTCCCCCAAATATCCATACCAGGCCCTTCAGATCTGGCATGGATTTTAAGGGGAACTCCACCCCAAATTTAAAAAAAAATGGTGTGGAGTCCCCCCAAAAACCCATACCAGACCCTTATCCGAGCACGCAACCTGGCAGGCCGCAGGAAAAGAGGGGGGGACGAGAGAGCGCCCCCTCCTCCTGAACCGTACCAGGCCACATGCCCTCAACATGGGGAGGATGTCCCCATGTTGATGGGGACAAGGGCCTCATCCCCACAACCCTTGCCCGGTGGTTGTGGGGGTCTGCGGGCGGGGGGCTTATCGGAATCTGGAAGACCCCTTTAACAGGGTCTAAGAAGTCCCTGCATAAAATGACATTTTATGCAGGGACAGTTCTAAGCACGGGAAACACTTTACATGCATATCATACACACCCCCTAGGTACGAAATTTAAAGGAATATTTCACTTTTTTATTTTTTCATTTTAAGCATTATTAAAATGACTGCTCCCGAAAAAACGGCCGTTTTTAAAACTTCTTTTTGCATTGATACATGTCCCCTGGAGCAGGACCCGGGTCCCCAATCCCTTTTTAGGACACTTGCATATAAGCCTTTATAATTAGCACTTTAGATTTCGAACGTTCGAGTCCATTGTATTTAATAGGGTTCTAAAGTTCACGCAAACATTCAGTCTGTTCGCAGGTTCTGGTGCGAACCGAACAGGGGCGTGTTCGGCTCATCCCTGCTCGCCACCAGTTGCCCCACCCAACCCCACCCTGCCCCTAAGTCCACCCCTAAACACGCCCTCATAAACTATCTCATGAAATTACACTTAAATGTTTTATGCAGAATTAAGCAACTTTATCCGTGCTCATCAATGCAGCCTCACCCGTGTCCACCAATGCAGCCTCGCCCGTGTCCACCAATGCAGCCTCGCCCGTGTCCACCAATGCAGCCTCGCCCGTGTCCACCAATGCAGCCTCGCCCGTGTCCACCAATGCAGCCTCGCCCGTGTCCACCAATGCAGGGGAGGAGAGGAAGAGCATTGCTGGCCAGATGATAAGAGCGCCGAGGGACATCACTGGAATAGCTTTCATTTCAATTCCCCGCCGCTCCGCGACACATACAGCCCCGCCCCCTGGCTGGGGAACTTTGATACACGTCACTCGTCCCGGGATTGGACGGGTGATCTGTCTATCAAATTCCCCAGGACCAGGGGGCAGGGCTGAGTGTGAGAGCGAGTGCGGGGAACACTGGGCTATTGAAATGAAAACCGCTAGTGATGTCCCTGCGCTCTGATCAACCAGCCGGCTCTCTCCTCTCTCTTCCCCCTCCGCGAGAAGGACTCCCATACAACCTTCGGGCCGACGGTGCTTGCCCACCTCTCTCCCAGGCAGCCCTTCCTCACCAGCCCTCAAAATCCACTCGCAAAATGCAAGCAGGCGAGTGGAATTTTTGAGGGCTGGTTTAGTAGAGCCTTGAACTATTCAACGATCAGCTCTAAAAGTCTCTACCTATGAGGAGAGGGGTGTGTGCCTTTCCTCCAATAGGCTGTCTTGGCTGTATGCCAAGACTTCACTGTAGTGTTGAACAGAGAGTAAATCTCCTAACACGACCAGAGCTTTCTAAAGAATATATAAAGCTGAAGACAGCAGATATACATGTAAAACTTATGTAGGGAGATTTGTTTAATTCCTGTGTATTATCTGGGGCTGTCACATCACTGGGTATATTTGAGGATTTATATCCACTTTAAAAAAATTGCAGGCTGTTGCATCATCGGGACCCAGGGCACCCACTAGCATGCAGTAACTAGTAGAAGAAGTAAGGACTGCAGTAAGGTTCCTCTATGGCCTTCTGTGTTAAGTGACAGGTTGGTGAGAACAGGGCTGACGGAGGTGGCAGAACACAGGTCTGCCATGTTTTGACTGGCAAAAAAAAAAAGCTCTGTCTGAAGGAGTGTCATGCTAGGCTGGATCCCCTCTGTTGATGACTAACATTGAGTCTGGTTTCCCACCTATAAACACCATATATAAAAGCTTTGGATCGAAAATTTAAATTCAACAGATCATTCACGAACATCACTGAGTTAGGCCCCTTTCACAATGGAGCGGTTTGCAGGCGCTATTGCGCTAAAAATAGTGCCTGCAAACCGACCCTAAACAGCGGCTGCTGTGTCTCCAGTGTGAGAGCCCGAGGGCTTTCACACTGGAGCGATGCACTAGCAGGACCACTCCAAAAGTCCTGCTAGCAGCATCTTTGGAGCGGTGAGAGGAGCGGTGTGTTTACCACTCCTACACCGCTCCTTCCAATTGAAAGCAATGGGAAACCGCGGCTATACCGCCGGCAATGCGCCTCTGCCAATAAAACCGCACCGCTAGCAGCCGAATACCGGCGCAATACCGCCACCGCACCTCCCGCCCCAGTGTGAAAGGGGCCTGAGGCAAATCTCACAGAATGAATATAAGAAAACTCTTAAAGGCACCCTACCCTGGTTACTGCTGGAGCACTGGGAAACACATGTAGTGAGCCCCTAGTGGGCAGGAAGATTTGGAGGACCACCAATTGGAGAAACCTGTGGCAGATAAACAGTATGTCTATATGCTTACATACAAGCAACCTGACATGAGCGTTCTGAGAGCACAGTGGTGACACGGAGGAATTTTGTTGAAGCACAGAGGGATACGATTGTTGGTGTGGGGGCCACATCACAGAGGAAAACATATGTTGTACTATATTTTCATGAGAGACTGGATAATGAATTAATATCACGGAATTCACAGTTTTTGATACATATAAGGATATATGCACAATCACAATGTGCGCTGTTTTGACAATTAAGGTTATTTATGTTCATATGTGTATATTGATATGTCATATATGTTATTGTGATGGGAATAAAGACACACACAGAATTTCTGTTCACAATCATTTTATTGAGGATTTATATATATATATATATATATATATATATATATATATATATATATATATATAATAGCAGCACAGCACCACTTGATTTTACGCATGCTATCATTGACACTAAGGGTTGGCAATGTTTAAATGATGCCAGCAACTGGCACTGAATGTAATAAGCCTTGCTATTTAGACTGCACATTCCAGCTCCACTTTAGGTCACAATTTTTTTTTATTTTTTTTAAATGTACCTGCCTAGAAATGTAAGCACACAGGTTATGCTTTGACCAGTGTCAACCCAATATTGAATTTTCAGGATTTGTTAAGGGGGGGGGGGTCTTAGGGTTTCAAACCCTTTCAAATACGTTGTCTTCTACTGGAATTCTCATTGCAGGTCCTATACGAAACCAACACGCAGTGCAAATAAACGCAGTATAAAAATCTATGATTACAATGCCAACGCCATGCTTCCAACTATGAAAACTTAAACGGTCAATCAATAATTTATATGCAGTGCTATTGATGCTAAGGTTCAGCAATTCTATGTGGGACAACTACGCCTTTCTGCTTTAAACAACACAGGGAGGTCATTCCGATGTGCTGCAATAACAAAAGTAATGAAAAAAGCGCACATGAATAATATAGTAATAGAAAAATCATTGTGCAAAATAAAAGTATTGCTGTCACATAAGCAGCAATTAATTATAAGTCTGCAAGAAGGTCTGGCCTATCCATTTTGTGGCTCATGTCTGGCAATCCACTGCTGAGTAAAGCGTCATACACATGATTGGATTTCCGTCGGATAAAGCCGTGGAATTTTGCCTCAAGGGCATAGGCCGTGAACTTGTTCTGCATACAGCAAAGCTTTTGTCAGGTAAAAAACAGAAACGTGGTTTTTCTGCTCTTTAGCGCCACCCTTTGGGCAACTTCTGCTAATGTTGTGCTATGGTTAGCATTGCTTCTGAGCATGCGTGTTTGTACTTTGGTTTTTTTTCCGACAGGCTTGTGTACACACGATCAGATAATCCGACATCACACATTTGTTGTCGGACAATTTTAAAGCATGCTATCCAACATTTGTTGTCGGAAAATCCGACAACAATTGTCCGATGGAGCATACAAACGGTTGGATTTTCCGACAAAACCCTGCCATCACACATTTGTTGTCAGAAAATCTGATCGTGTGTATGAGGTTTAAGGGTGATCATAAGCAAGATGGATACTGTGAATTCTATGCATGACAGGCTATCTGCTTCTCTTGTAAGTGCAATGCTTATTTTTTTAGCTCAATATTTTTTAATTTTGCTTTGCATTTAAATTTTCTATTTTGATTATTTCATACCATAGGTATCACTTATCTTTCTGAATTCCAAGAAATGCAAAACAAGTATTATTTCTATACTACTGTTTTGCTTATCAAGACTCACTAAATGTTGATATATATAGCCTGATTGTTGCTGCAATTTGAAGAACTATTCCAGGTAGAGCTACTTTAGTCGGTACCATTACAATGATTGCTTTCATGATTGATAGTATGACCTAAACAGATGCACAAAAGAAAAAGTAAAATTACTTCAAACCATAATGACCAGGATTTATATTTACTGTTGAGCTTGTGCTTTGCCATTCTAACATTTAAAGCGGACCTTCAGCCATTTTTTCCACTTTCCATTTATTAAATCTTCTGCCCTTGTTGTTTTAACTTTGGATAGTAAAAAAAAAAAAAAAAAAAAAATCTGTCAGTAAATACCTTTTATATAGCTTACTTTCTGTTTCTTGTCTGGTCATTAGCCTAGGCTTATGACATCATGCACAGCTCTCTCTCTCACTCACTCTCGTGAGAGTTTGGCAGGAAGGGAGGGGGGTGAGTCATAAGAGGGCTAATGAGAGCTGCAGAGCTGGAGGTGTGCCTCTGTGTAAATCCAGGAAGTGAACAGGCAGCAGCTTCAGCTGCCCACAGTTAAAATGGCTGCAGCCAGACTTAGTGGGGGGAGATTTCTGCAGCATATTTGGCAAGTACAGAATCACAGTATATATAAAATAATATGCAAAGTGGTTGGAGGGAAGCTTCAGAATGGCAAAGATGTTGTTATCACAAATTATGTGAGCAGACTGCAGTTCCTCTTTAAATACAACATACACATAAATAATTAAACAGTAAATGTGTTTATAAATTTGAAAGTGTTAATCAGATACATGTAGTGTATTAAATGTGGATTACAAGGGTTCAATCCACTTGTCCTCAGTTCACTTACATCCTATGTGGCAGTGACAATTTTAATACTCTCGGCATTCCGAGTATTCAACTGAAGTACATACACGTCTGAGTGACCGCCTGTCACTGCCTGTCACCCGCTGGGTGTCAGAACAATCCATTTATGTGCTGTCCTCCAAAGGAAAAATGTCCAAATGTCTCTTTGACGTCATTGGGAGTGTGTCCCCCTCACGCTTGATTATGTAAGACCTGTTAAATATAGAACAGCGCAGAGAGAAAGCAGATGGCGTAGGGGGGTTGGGTAACCCCTTTCAAGAGATAGAAATGTTAAGGACGAGTAAGAGGTTTAATCCTTTGCTACAGCTGTCTCTCTCTCTCTCTCTCTCAGCCTCTCTCTCTCTCAGCCTCTCTCTCTCTCTCAGCCTCTCTCTCTCTCAGCCTCTCTCTCTCTCAGCCTCTCTCTCTCTCAGCCTCTCTCTCTCTCTCTCTCTCTCCCTCTCTCCCTCTCTCCCTTTCATTACCCTTTAGCTCTTGGTGCTTAGCAGAGAAAGCAGGTTAATGTACAGGATGATAAATATCCCACTACGTTATATACCCAAACCAAATTAATATATACTGCAAAATAAAATGGTATATTTCAGTCAATCACTAGAGGCGGAGAACATCTGGAGATGAAATGCCTCAATATACAGTATGTATAAATGCTAACTTAGAATTCAAGTTCAATTTACATTTTAAAAGCAATGTGTAGGGGCTTTGTATGTCATTTATTATGTTTAGAACTGAAATCCAAAATGAAACTTAAGAAGGCTAACCTTTCACAACAGGTTCGTTTTTTTTATATAGACAGCGTTCTCACATACCATGTCACACTATGGCATGGCATGCCCATGACCTAGACTAGTGTAGTGTTGCAGAGTGTGGTAAAAACTGCACAAAATGTTATAGTTATTCATCTATCTACCTAACATTAAAGATATTGGTGAGAGGTGATGTTTATGCAGAGCTCATGGACTGGAATAGCACTCATTCAAGTCTTGCTTTTAGTTTAATGCCATCGAGTTAATGATATTACATGTTGAACCACCAGATTGTAGAGCAGTTTTTCTTTTAGATTACTTACTAATGCTACTCGCTCTAAGATATTGTAAGTGCTAGGGAATAGATTGGGAAAGCACTTTTTTATACATTTGTGTTTTGTTACTATATAGGATATACTGGGTTTATTTGTTTTTAATTGTGTCTGCCCCAGGGCTTTTTTTTCTCAGAGAATAGCTGCAGGAACTTCCCCTTTCGGAGTCACCCATTGTCTTTGCCCCTACCTACCTCCGAGCACCCTTCCTTGGTTCCACCCCCTTCCCACCTCCCAGTACTGCCCCTTTTAGAGAATATGTAACCAGTAACATTTGTGGTACTAAGTAATTTGTATGGAACTTGTTAATGATACAAGAAAAGCAGTAAAATAGATCCCCTACACCAGGGATATGCAATTAGCGGACCTCCAGCTGTTGCAAAACTACAAGTCCCATCATGCCTCTGCCTCTGGGTGTCATGCTTGCTGCTGTCAGAGTCTTGCTATGCCTCATGGGACTTGTAGTTTGGCAACAGCTGGAGGTCCGCTAATTGCCTATCCCTGCCCTACACCCAACAACAACAAGCCTCCAGCAGCCAGCTACAATAGACTGGTGCCTCAACAGTAGATACCCCTCCAGCGACAACTGACCCCCCAACAACATAAGACCAACCCCAGCAACAATAGACCTTCCCACTCCAAAAATAGATCCCTTCCAGGGATAATAGGTCCCCCAGCAGCAACAATAGATATCCCCTGCAACAATAACCCCCCCAGGAAAAATATATCTCCTCCAGAACAATAGATCCCCCAGCAGCCAGCATCAATAGATACTGTAGCACACCTGAGCAACCCTTGCCACCATATACATGCAGTGCTGGAGGTGCCAGAA
This sequence comes from Rana muscosa, assembly GCA_029206835.1. Classification (NCBI taxonomy): domain Eukaryota; kingdom Metazoa; phylum Chordata; class Amphibia; order Anura; family Ranidae; genus Rana; species Rana muscosa. The sequence continues at coordinate 415,340,322 of CM055120.1, forward strand.
CTGCATTCCCCCGCGTTCCCGCTGAAAAAAAGGCCTGGTCTGCCCGCAAGGTTTACCCTGGACTCCTTTTCAGGAGCAAAATTTGTAGCTAAATTTTGTTTAGAGAGATTTTAATACTGCAAGCTCATATTACATACAGCTGAATTAGGCTGGCTATACACGGTTCGAATCTCGGCCAGTTTGGCAGGAACCGGCCGAGATTCGCGCCGTTAATTGCCACGCTGAATGTGGTTACAGGAAATAAATTTGCACTGTGTAATTTTTTTTATAAAAAGTTGGACTCAACCTGCACTTTGTTTCTAGTTCTAGCTGGTAAACCCTAGATTTGCTGTGGTAAGCCGTATCCTTATCAAGGATTGTAAAGGGATGTCAAGGATGCATTTTTTTCTTTTATTACAACACAGGAATTGATAATGTCCTTATAACAAGTAGGTTCACTTAGCATATTGGGCTGGCTGGCCTCAGTACCTAGGCCAGTGTTTCTCAACTCCAGTCCTCAAGGCGCCCCAACAGGTCATGTTTTCAGTATTTCCCTCAGATGAAACAGCTGTGGGAATTACTAAAGCAGTTAAACTGATCAAATAACCTGTGCAAAACAATGGAGAGCCTGAAAACATGACCTGTTGGGGCGTCTTGAGGACTGGAGTTGAGAAACGCTGACCTAGAGAACAGGAGGTAAAAAGCTGCAATGAATTTGCAAACGTCCTTGCAACGTCTAAGGGACCTGTAAAGGAGAGATTTATTCTCATTGTAAAGATCATTTTATTATTTGTCCATTTTTGGTCTCAATAGCATACATACAATTTAGTATGTCAGTTCTTGGCTAGCGTTGCAGTGTTTGAACATGCATAGAGATCTGACATTCACTGGAGTGGAAACATCACTTTTTTTTTATGTGTGTCAAACCAACTGCTGACAAAGAAAAATAAAAAATTCCTATTCTCAGAACAGGGACCTCCATGCACATCTTTTTCTCACCAGTAACATCCCTGATTAGGTGTCTCTACCCCCTCTCTGATGCTTACTCTTGATTTAGACACATTTCTTTGTACGTCATCGATATATGAGGCACTAGGTCATGCTATCCAGATACAGCTGCTGTAACTGAGCACCAGGCTATGAAATGGAGCTCAGTCGCAAGGGACAACCTTTCTAAAATTACTGCTTTATTTAACCCTCTGCTACCAGTGTAAAAGGAAAAACAATGTCTGCAATATATATATGAGAGGTCTTCAAAATACATACAAATGTTTTACAAGTAAATACCCTTACCGTTTTCTTCTTTATTTCAGATCCTCAGAGTTCTTTGCCATGAGGTGCCATGTTGAACTTCCAGTGACCAGTATGAGAGAGTGAGAGCGACCAACACCAAATTTAATACACCTGCTCCCCATTCACATCTGAGACCTTGTAACACTAACGAGTCACATGACACCAGGGAGGGAAAATGGCTTATTGGGCCCAATTTGGACATTTTTACTTAGGGGTGTACTCATGTTTGTTGCAAGCGGTTTAGACATTATTGGCTGTGTGTTGAGTTATTTTGAGGGGACAGCAAATTTACACTGTTATACAAGCTGTGCACTCACTATTTTACAATGTAGCAAAGTGGAATTTTTTCAGTGCTGTCACATGAAAAGATATAATAAAATATGTACAAAAATTTGAGGGGGGTACTCACTTTTGTGGGATACTGTAGATATATACACTAGATTGTCAAAAGTATTGGGGCGCCTGCCTTTACATGCACATGAACTTTAATGGCATCCCTATCTGCGCTTCTGGAAGAATGGTCAAATATTCCCATAGACACACCCCTAAACCTTGTGGACAGCCTTCCCAAAAGAGTTGAAGCTGTTATAGCTGCAAAGGGTGGGCCAACTCAATATTGAACCCTACGGACGAAGACTGGGATGCCATTAAAGCTCATGCGCGTCCCAATACTTTTGGTAATATAGTGTGTGTATACTGTATATAATACGACATACTGTACATGACATATATTTTTTTACTTGAGACATGTGGCACATTGAGGTCATTTTTGTCTGCTTTCTGGATGTTATTTCATTGATATTGCATGTTATCTTGTTGTTTGACAAGATTGTCAATTCACAAAACTCATTAACTCTTCTTATCATAATAAGGGTGCTATGCTCAGCAATATCACACTATGCCAGAGACTAATCCATATATTATATGAAAAAGACATGGAAATCCAATGTGCAGTGTAAAGTGTGGAATAGGGTAATTTTAGTAGTATTAATGTCAGATAAAATTGGTCAAACCATCTCATCATGTAAATAAATAATAGCTTAGACATTGTTACACTTACTCCAAGAATTTCTATGTACTGCTGTTTTTCCCACGGTCGCTGGGTCTCAGACATGACCTCTTGTGGTATAGAAATCTTTTTGTTTGGCTCTGTTTTATAAACTATAATATAGTTTAATTAATAGGGGTGTCATAATCCCTGTGTACTTCATCATCACTCAAATCGTATATATGTGGCACAGCCAGGGCATTACTGTGAGATGACATACAAGCACTAGGAAATCCTTTTGCCACTGCAGAGCAAGAACTTACTCAAGTGATTACTTAGATGGATCTCTTATACATGTGTGATATTATGTAATAATATGCAGACTGAAAACAGCAATGTTTAACCACTTAAGCCTCTTAAGCCCCGGACCAATATGCAGCTATTTGCGATTCGGCACTGCGTCGCTTTTACTGACAATTTCGCGGTCGTGCGACGTGGCTCCCAAACAAAATTGGCGTCCTTTTTTTCCCACAAATAGAGCTTTCATTTGGTGGTATTTGATCACCTCTGCGGTTTTTATTTTTTGCGCTATAAACAAAAATAGAGCGACAATTTTGAAAAAAATGCAATATTTTTTACTTTTTGACATAATAAATATCCCCCAAAAATATATAAAAAAATCTCAATCTGCGTTTATTGATTGGTTTGCGCAAAAGTTATAGCGTTTACAAAATAGGGGGTAGTTTTATGGCATTTTTATAAAAAAAAAATAAAAATTTTTTACTAGTTATGGTGGCGATCAGCGATTTTTTTCGTGACTGCGACATTATGGCGGACACATCGGACACTTTTGACACATTTAGGGGACCATTGTCATTTTCACAGCCATCAGTGCTATAAAAATGCACTGGTTACTGTGAAAATGACACTGGCAGTGAAGGGGTTAACCACTAGGTGGCGCTGTAGGGGTTAAGTGTACCCTAAGAAGTGATTCCTACTGTAGGGGGGCGTGGCTACACATTACACGTCACTGATCGTCTGTTCCAATGACAGGGAACAGACGATCACTGACATTCCACAGAGAAGAACGGGGAAAGGTTTGTTTACACTTTCCCCGTTCTTCAGCTCTGTGACCCGTTCGCGAGACACCGGCGGCGATCGGGTCTGCGGGTCCTGCGGGCACGGTCACGGAGCTCAGGACCGGGTCGCTAGCGCGCCGGCGGCGGCGCGCGATCCACGGCTGCGCTCTTAAAGGGCAACGTACCTGTACATTGATGTGCCCAGCCGTGCCATTCTGCCAACGTATATCAGCGCGAGGCGGTCCTTAAGTGGTTAAGCTGAATGTAGTTTGTTTTTTATTGCACTTCAGATTGGCATTGATCTCATCATGACAGTATTAATGGAAAACTTACCATTCAAGAAATGGATGCGTAACTCCAGCACTGGACTGTTGAGATCCTCCTACATTTGTAGGTTGGCTAGATTACAAGACAGCAGTGAATGGAGGAGGGTGTGGCTCACCAAATAAAATGACCGGCTGTACCAAATCCTGGCTCATATGGTGCCCTCAAGGACTGCAACTGGGCACACAGTGAACAATTTGCCATACTTCACACAAGCTTCAGCTTTTAAATGTGAGTATAAAGGGCAATATGTACACCAAGCACTTACAAAACTTTCAGCAAACTTCAAACACCTTTAGGCTAGGTTCACATCTGTGCGGGTGTTCCCGCTGCCCGTCCACACCTGTTTACGCAGCTGCATCCGCAACCATCCACACAGAAAAATGCTGGAGATGCGTGCTGGTGCTATTAATCCTAATGGCATACCGCACTTAGTGGAAATCATTCCCACACTGCACTTGTGGTTCCCATGTGGGCTGCGATTCCAAAAATGGTGCATGGACCTTTTCCCTGAATATTAAGAGGCACGGCAGCCCATTCAAATGGGCTGCCATGCCCACGTAAAATGCGTCTCGCAGAGCTGCATCAATGTGAACCTAACCGCATGGAAGCCCTTAAAGTGTATCTAAGCCCAAAACCAAGAATGTAGTATATTGCAGCTTATCATTATATTCATGGTGGTGAATAGATGGTGGTAACTGCATTCATTTTCTTTTGTTTCATACTTCTTGGCTACGGCTCACCGCCACTGTATCTGTGTGGGGGGAACAGTGTAGTCAGCCTAGGCTGCTCTCCTGATATAGACTACGAACGTGTCTTTTTCTTTTCATTGCCATTACATGGGGTGGGGGTCAGGGTTGCCAACCATTAGTAACAGTTTGCAAAATCTGTAAATTTTTACATCTGTTCATGAATGTCCGTCACAGACATGCAATGTGCATGTCCAGAACGGACATTCACAGACTAGGGTGACCACATTTCCAAACTACCATTCAGGGACTCCCTCCCTTCCCAAAAATCAGCTTGTGCTGTAACGAATCACAGCACAGTGATTGGACACAAGAGGCAGGATTTATGATTTCTCCAATCACAAGCAGGGGGCGGGATTGTTCTCCTCCAGGCATTCCCAGCCAGGACAAGTACTGTCGGTGAGTAAAGCGGTGATGTTAGCGGCCTATTTTGGGGGCATCAGTTTCACCTGAGGGGGTGGCTGTGTCAGTTTCATTCCGGGACGCTGTATTGTCCTGGAATGAATGTGCCCAGGACAGACCTGCAAAATGCGGGACTGTCCCGGGCAATCCGGGACACGTGGTCACCCTATCACAGACGGATGTAAAAATCACAGATTTTACAAACTGTCCATGAATTTACCAATGGTTGGCAACCCTGGTGGGGTGCAATTTGTAGTTACCAGATGATAGCTAGTAAGGAAGATTATCTTTGGTGCACCTCTCAGGAAGTTTTTGGCAAGATCAACAAGTATTTTTCTACTTCCTGAAAATGTTCTAAGCTGAAAAAATAGAACAGGAAAAATAATGGAACCACCACACCTAAGAATGCATGGTATGACAATTTGTTCTTGGTTTTAGAAAACTTTTTAAAAGTAAAACTAAACCCTACCTGAATGACATTTGGTTTGCTAAAGAGATGTGTATCATAAACAGCTGTTTTTTAAATCAAAGACTGTTTTCACATACCTCACAACTTTTTGACATGAGAAAGAGGGACACCTTTGAATACAAAGTATGTAAGGACACACCCCAGTTACATGGACCATGAGCACTAGGGGTGCGGAATTTAATTGGTGCATCGCGATTCGGGCGTCCCCGATGCGGCACAGATGCAGGGAAACCTAATAATCTATTATCCCCGATGTCTAGCCCCGCCCCGCCCCTCCCCTCCCCTCCCCTCCCGGGAGAGCTGTTACCTCATTTGTTCATTTTTTTCTATGATGCGTTCATGTGACTGCCCGGCCCACCTCTCTACTCTCTGCTTTCACGTCTCACGTCTCTCCTGGCGTCAGGAGAGACGTGAAAGCAGAGAGGAAAGAGGGCAGTAACATGAGCGCGGCATATACACACTGTTTCCCCGCCGGATTCTGTTCCCCCTGGCTCTCGGCTCCTATCGGAACTCCGCCCCCCCCCCCAGCCCTGTACATTGCCGCTCCCTCCTACTGTTCCTCACGAATGCAAATGCTCCTAATACCGCCCGCCTCTCCAGCCCTCTGCTTTGCCGCTCACGCCTACTGTTTTTTCACGAATGCTAATGAGCAGAGGGCTGGAGAGGCGGGCGGTATTAGGAGCATTTGCATTCGTGAGGAACAGTAGGAGGGAGCGGCAATGTACGGGGCTGGGGGGGGCGGAGTTCCGATAGCCGAGAGCCAGGGGGAACAGAATCCGGCGGGGGGAACCATTCTCGGCACAACAGGTATGTTTTTTCTTTAAAGTAAAACAGATATTATACTTACCTGCTGATCTCCTGTAGCATGTCCGCAGTCACTGGCCATCTCCTGTAGCATGTCCGCAGTCACTGGCCATCTCCTGTAGCATGTCCGCAGTCACTGGCCATCTCCTGTAGCATGTCCACAGTCTCTCTGACCATCTCCTGTAGCATGTCCGCAGTCTCTGACCATCTCCTGTAGCATGTCTGCAGTCTCCCTGACCATCTCCTGTAGCATGTCCGCAGTCTCCCTGACCATCTCCTGTAGCATGTCCGCAGTCTCTGGCCATCTCCTGTAGCATGTCCGCAGTCTCTCTGACCATCTCTGGTAGCATGTCCGCAGTCTCTCTCAATCCATCTCCTGTAGCATGTCCGCAGTCACTGACCATCTCCTGTAGCATGTCCGCAGTTACTGGCCATCTCCTGTAGCATGTCCGCAGTCACTGGCCATCTCCTGTAGCATGTCCGCAGTCACTGGCCATCTCCTGTAGCATGTCCACAGTCTCTCTGACCATCTCCTGTAGCATGTCCGCAGTCTCTGACCATCTCCTGTAGCATGTCTGCAGTCTCCCTGACCATCTCCTGTAGCATGTCCGCAGTCTCCCTGACCATCTCCTGTAGCATGTCCGCAGTCTCTGGCCATCTCCTGTAGCATGTCCGCAGTCTCTCTGACCATCTCTGGTAGCATGTCCGCAGTCTCTCTCAATCCATCTCCTGTAGCATGTCCGCAGTCACTGACCATCTCCTGTAGCATGTCCGCAGTTACTGGCCATCTCCTGTAGCATGTCCGCAGTCACTGACCATCTCCTGTAGCATGTCCGCAGTCTCTCTGACCATCTCCTGTAACATGTCCGCAGTCACTGGCCATCTCCTGTAGCATGTTCCAGTTTCAGCTGTTGCCATGATCACTGCCCAGATCTCCTTTGCAGGGTTGCTACTTTCTCTTTAACTTACCAACCAATCAGCAACAAAACGAATTCACCTGTCTAACAGTGCGTTTAAAAATAGGGGTTTAGTTGCCCGCATTTGCAAATACATGTGTAAGCTGCAGGCCGCGTCAAGGCTCCCTGTATGCTGCAGTCCTAACTCTAAAATTTAAGGTCTCCTCAATGGAAGCACATGTATGCTGATGGATAGATATAGGGCAGGTGACTGGGGGGAGCCCACCCTCCATTAAAGGGGCAGGAGCACACTAAACACCCAGCACATGGAAGCAAAGGTGCTAGTGCGTTGCCTGACCACAATGACAACAATACATATAACAAAAATGTCACTGCCCTCATCTATGACTGGTCTTCACAGCAAGGAGCATTGGATGGGCGGACGCATGTCAATAAAAAACACACAGAATATCCAAGCTCAACTTACCAACCAATCAGCAACAAAACTAATTCACCTGTCTAACAGTGCGTTTAAAAACAGGGGTTTAGTTGCACGCATTTGAAAATACATGTGTAAGCTGCAGGCCGCGTCAAGGCTCCCTGTATGCTGCAGTCCTAACTCTAAAATTTAAGGTCTCCTCAATGGAAGCACATGTATGCTGATGGATAGATATAGGGCAGGTGACTGGGGGGAGCCCACCCTCCATTAAAGGGGCAGGAGCACACTAAACACTCAGCACATGGAAGCAAAGGTGCTAGTGCGTTGCCTGACCACAATGACAACAATACATATAACAAAAATGTCACTGCCCTCATCTATGACTGGTCTTCACAGCAAGGAGCATTGGATGGGCGGACGCATGTTGTTGCAGAGATAGTCCTAACCTCGCTTAAATGCATACTATAAGTGATTAAAAAAACCTTTTGTCTATATAAAATGAAATCAAACGATAACGTCGGGAAAAGAGAAAACAATGACATTTATTTATACAGAACTGGTACCCCCTAATAGCAAGGTGATACCAATGTTACACGATACATAATAGGAATATTGCTATGACAAACATGATACCAATGTTACATGATAATAGGATTAAGAGAGCAAACGTGAAGTAATATTAATCTTAAACATGGGAGAGAGAGAGAGAGAGAGAGAGAGGGAGAGGGAGAGGGGCAGAGAGGCCGAGGGAGAGGGAGAGGGGCAGAGAGGCCGAGCGAGAGGGAGAGAGAGAGAGAAAGAGGGAGAGAGAGGGAGAGAGACAGAGAGAGAGAGACAGAGGGAGAGGCAGAGGGAGAGAGGGAGAGAGAGAGAGGGAGAGAGAGAGAGAGAGAGAGCAAATTACGTGACCATGTCGTCTGCGTCAGATCTTCATTCGCAAGGGCCTCATCATGGCTCTGGCTGACTAATTTATACCCCTTCCATGCCAGAATCCAAAATCCGGTGGTCTCATTGGTTCAAAGCTGACCACCTGATTGGTTGAAATCTCAAGTCTCTTTACCTAGCCTGCCTCTCTCTCTAAAGCTGAAATACTGGTTGCTTTATCAGCAGTGTAACCAGTTCCCGCATTAGCATGCTAAGGGCCCCTGCAGTGTAGACAAAAGATATCTGAGTATCACCTGAAACCTCCCTTATATTCTCAGTAGGCAGTAAAAACTGTCCTTTAGGAACATAACTTGGCATTATATCACAAAATATATATATATATTCCTGTAACATTATATACGGTTACACCCATCCCCCTACATATACATCCATTGGGGCATGGTGCTTTATTTAGTATATGAAATGTTCAAAATCTCCACCACAATGTCAATAAAAAACACACAGAATATCCAAGCTCAACTTACCAACCAATCAGCAACAAAACTAATTCACCTGTCTAACAGTGCGTTTAAAAACAGGGGTTTAGTTGCACGCATTTGCAAATACATGTGTAAGCTGCAGGCCGCGTCAAGGCTCCCTGTATGCTGCAGTCCTAACTCTAAAATTTAAGGTCTCCTCAATGGAAGCACATGTATGCTGATGGATAGATATAGGGCAGGTGACTGGGGGGAGCCCACCCTCCATTAAAGGGGCAGGAGCACACTAAACACCCAGCACATGGAAGCAAAGGTGCTAGTGCGTTGCCTGACCACAATGACAACAATACATATAACAAAAATGTCACTGCCCTCATCTATGACTGGTCTTCACAGCAAGGAGCATTGGATGGGCGGACGCATGTCAATAAAAAACACACAGAACATCCAAGCTCAACTTACCAACCAATCAGCAACAAAACTAATTCACCTGTCTAACAGTGCGTTTAAAAACAGGGGTTTAGTTGCACACATTTGCAAATACATGTGTAAGCTGCAGGCCGCGTCAAGGCTCCCTGTATGCTGCAGTCCTAACTCTAAAATTTAAGGTCTCCTCAATGGAAGCACATGTATGCTGATGGATAGATATAGGGCAGGTGACTGGGGGGAGCCCACCCTCCATTAAAGGGGCAGGAGCACACTAAACACCCAGCACATGGAAGCAAAGGTGCTAGTGCGTTGCCTGACCACAATGACAACAATACATATAACAAAAATGTCACTGCCCTCATCTATGACTGGTCTTCACAGCAAGGAGCATTGGATGGGCGGACGCATGTCAATAAAAAACACACAGAACATCCAAGCTCAACTTACCAACCAATCAGCAACAAAACTAATTCACCTGTCTAACAGTGCGTTTAAAAACAGGGGTTTAGTTGCACACATTTGCAAATACATGTGTAAGCTGCAGGCCGCGTCAAGGCTCCCTGTATGCTGCAGTCCTAACTCTAAAATTTAAGGTCTCCTCAATGGAAGCACATGTATGCTGATGGATAGATATAGGGCAGGTGACTGGGGGGAGCCCACCCTCCATTAAAGGGGCAGGAGCACACTAAACACCCAGCACATGGAAGCAAAGGTGCTAGTGCGTTGCCTGACCACAATGACAACAATACATATAACAAAAATGTCACTGCCCTCATCTATGACTGGTCTTCACAGCAAGGAGCATTGGATGGGCGGACGCATGTCAATAAAAAACACACAGAATATCCAAGCTCAACTTACCAACCAATCAGCAACAAAACTAATTCACCTGTCTAACAGTGCGTTTAAAAACAGGGGTTTGGGGGGCGTGGCCTGGATAGCAATGGGATAGGTCGCATGTGATGTGAGCTCCGTCTGCCCATACTCCTAACCTACCATCCTGTCTGTATCCTGCTCGGTTCCTGCCATCCTCTACATCCGAGGACATGTCCTGCTCTCCCTGTGGTTCCTGAAGCCTGTTAGCCCGCTGGTTTGCCGCCACTGCCGTCGCGGCGCTTCCCGGTCCTCTGCTTCAGGAAAGGCCCCGGCTTCGGCCTAGTTCCTGGTTCGGCGGCCATCTTGGCCCTCCCGACGGCGGCCCTGGACACTTCTCCTTGCCTCCCTGGGCGCACTGGGCTCCATCCTCTCCTACATCGGCACCCGGATTACCTGCTGCAGCTGCTGGGGTGCCTTTGCACTCTGCACCTGCTGTGAGAGCGGACCGCGGTCTCGGCCTGACTCCCGGAGCGGCGGCCATCTTGCTCCACCCGGAGACATCCTTGGCAAGTATTACAGGCCTCCCTGACTCCCCTGAGCTCAGATTCCCCTGCATGCAGCCTGTTGCCAATACAGCTGCTTGAGAGTGACCTGCTGCTTGCGTTGGGCCACCCCTGGGCAGCGGTGGGGGGGGGGGTTGTGGAGGACCCGGCCTCCTTAACAGCGGCCATATTGGTGCACCCAGGGATCTTCCCTGCTGCCCTACAGCATGTCTCCGTCTAAAAATAATTCTGAAGCCATTGATAAACTGGCCAAATACCGCCGGCTTGAAGAGGGGGACCGGCAGGTCAGAGACGGCGCTGCTGCTTTCCTGGAGGCGGATCACTCTGTGGTGGCTACTAACAAATTACTGGATGCCATCGCCCTGTGCCAGAGCACGCTTACCACCAAGATCGAGGAGGTAAAAATTGATGTGTCCCTTATCCGGCAGGATCTTTCTACCCTCAGGGACCGCGTGACGGAGACGGAGACCCGTATTAGCAGAGCAGAGGATATCTTGCACCCTTTACAACATACCACTGATGAGGTGCGCCGCCAGTTACAACAGATTAGCGCAAAACAGGATGACATGGAAAATCACCTTCGGAGATGTAACCTCCGCTTCATCAGTCTTCCTGAGTCTGCTGAGGGCACCGACCCGGAGAGCTTCCTTGAAAACCTCCTAACCTCAACCTTCGGCAGAGACGCATTTTCGGTAATGTTTGCAGTGGAGAGAGCTCATCGAATCCCTGGCCGTCCTCCTCCCCAAGGAGCTCCACCGCGTACCCTGATAGCGAAGTTCCTTAATTTCAGGGATCGCGACAAGATCCTCCGCCTAACCAGAGAGAAGGGGAATATCCCCCATACCAACGCACATGTTGCCATCTTCCCGGACTTCTCCAATGAGGTGCAACGGCAGCGGTCCAGGTTCCAGGATGTTAAGAAGCGCCTCCGCACTCTACACCTCAAATACGCCATGCTGTACCCTGCAAAGCTTCGTGTGGAATGCGACGGTCGGACCCACTTTTTCGAGGACCCAGAGTCGGCATCCACTTAGATTGACCGGAGAAATCGGCGAGATTGAGCATACCGCGCTGTCTGGGAGCTGTGAGTACTTTTCTTTTCTCTCCCCTGCTGCCCCCTGTGCCGGTGGCACTCCCTGTTCGTGCCCTGGTGATTCGCCTCACGGTTGCTCTGTTGCTAGTGGGTGCCCTCCGCTGGGACGGGGGAGACAGACTTGATAGCCTTTTCCGCCCCTCCTCGGATCTCACAGCATGCTCGCCACCTTCGGGTGACCTAACTGTTAATTCCCCGTTCTCCCCACACATGGGAGATACTTGTAGAGGGCAGCTTACCGAACGTTGCTGGAACTTCCTATCCTACTTTACGTACCACCCTGATGGCAGGCGGGGCTTCCTCCTGCACGGCTGCAATGGTGTTGTGCTTTTGTGGCCCCTACACCCCATGCACTTCTCAGAGAAGAAGTCGCCCCCCTAGGTTCTCTATGGACTTTTTTCACTCCCCCCGTTTACCTGACTGTTTTTTCCTCCTTTTTTGTTTTCTGTTCATCACAGGTATCTATGTCCCTTTGAAATTAAGTCCCTCGCCTCCAATGCTTTTTTCACGTTGGATGTCCCCGGTTGATACCTGGTTTTGGGATACTATGTTCATGCCGAGTTGGGGTGGCACTGGACTGGGAGGGAAGGGAAATGTTTTGGCTGTTTTTTATTTGCCACTATGCTCACAATTGTTTATTTCTGCTAAAGGTACTATGTCATTGTCATACATGCACTATCAATATTGGTTGCTGATGTGTTCTGTACTGTCTGATGTGTCCTTATCTGCTCTGCTGGTTCTGGTCTGGCTGCGGTCTATTATACACACCATATACCCACCATGAGTTCCCTGAAGTTCCTCACGTGGAATGTTAGAGGCTTGCGCAATAAGATCAAACGCACAGCGGTCCTGACATTTCTCAAATCTCAGAGAGCTGACATTATCACACTGGTCGAGACCCATGTCACGGGCCACTTGCAATCCTCCCTTAAAAAACCTTGGGTGGGGTGGGCTTACCACGCCACTCACACCTCATATTCCAGAGGAGTATCGGTCCTGGTTGCCAAACGGGTACCTTTTGAGCTAATACTGCTCCGCACGGATCAGCAGGGCAGATATGTGTTTATGCACGCCACCATTAATGGGTCTCCTATCCTGCTACTTGCCTGCTATATTCCCCCCGCGTACAACTCAGCTGTAATTCAGGAAGGCCTTGCCTTTATGACCCAATACCCCTCCGTACCGGCAGTGTGGATGGGGGACTTCAATATGACCCTGATCCCCGCTCTGGACCGTCTGGGCACACTGGATCCCCCCCTTAACCCACCGACCCATACCAGACTGCACCGCATAATGACCGACTTTGCTCTTGTCGACACTTGGCGCCACAAACACCCGCACACTAAAGTCTTCTCATGCTTTTCAGCCAGTCATAACACAATGTCACGAATTGATTTTGTTTTTATCTCAATGTCCCTGCTGCCTAAGCTAGGAGATGTGGGCTTTGCTCCGAGAGTACTCTCGGATCACGCCCCCTACTGGGTCACGATCCAGCTCCTGAAGGCTTCCCCTGCTCCTTCTTGGCGGCTAAACCCGTTCTGGCTGACTGCCCTGCGGGACCAGGATGACATCCCCACAGAATTGCAATACTATTTTACGGCCAACAGGGACACTGCCACGCATGATGTGGTGTGGGAAATGTTTAAACTTCACGCTCGTTCCCTACTTTCCACACGTATTAACAGGCTTAAACGGTCATCAACACTTATTGTCCAGCAGGCTGCGGAGCACCTGCAGGTGCTGGAGGAGGCGTTCCACCGGGACCCCTCGCCCAGCGCGGCCAACAATCTAAAGATTCAGGCGCGCCAGGTCTCCCAATTGCACATAGAGAAGGCTAAACAACGTATCTTCTTCTGTAGACAGAGGGTGTTTGAGTATGGAGAGAGATCGGGCAAACTGCTCGCATATCTCGCCCACTTGGATATGCGTCCCCCTGTGGTGGTGTCCTTGACCGACCCACAGGGGAACGACATCACCGATCCGCAACTGGTGGCGGAGGAATTTGGGAGATTCTACCGTGCACTCTACACTTCCAGGGTCACCCACACTCCCCAAGACACCAGGGACTACCTAGCGGGAGTTCAATTCCCTAGACTGACAGACGACCAGCTTGAAATTCTGGAAGCCCCTATTACTGAGGAGGACATTTCTGAGGCCATTTCCTGTCTGGCCTCATCCAAGGCCCCAGGATTGGATGGCCTACCTCTTGAATTCTATGCCACCTACTCTGAAATCCTAATCCCTGAACTTAAGTACCTGTATAAATCCATATTTGACTCAGGAGTTCTACCCCCATCTATGGGAGAAGCCCAAATAGTCGTAATTCCCAAACCCGGAAAGGACCCTAAATACCCGAAGTCGTATAGGCCCATTTCCTTGTTACAGGTAGACATTAAAATATTAGCTAAGATTCTAGCCTCCCGCCTTAACCAGGTTATTCTGTCATTGATACACCCTGACCAAACTGGCTTTATGCCAGGGAAGAACACGGCCATGAATATTCGCCGCCTATTTATGAATATTCAGGGGTCCCATGATGAAATTGGCTCGAGGGTCGTGGTGGCGCTGAATGCCGCCAAGGCCTTCGACTCCGTGGAGTGGAACTACCTGTGGGAGTGCCTCTCAAGATTTGGATTTGGCCCCAGCTTTATTCGCTGGGTCCAACTCCTCTATCAGTCCCCAAGGGCCAGAGTATTTGTGAATGGTTGGCTTTCTGACCAGTTCCCGCTGGAGAGAGGGACCCGGCAGGGCTGCCCCCTTTCCCCCATGCTATACGCATTGGCTGTGGAGCCGTTGGCCATAATGGTCCGTGCGGACACTTGCATCCGAGGCCTCAGGATGGGGAACCTGGAAGAAAAGATTGGGATGTATGCCGACGACACACTTTTGTATCTGGCGGACTCCGGTCCTTCTCTTATAGCAGCCCTCCAGTCCATAGAACGTATGGGTGGCCATTCGGGTCTGAGTATTAATTGGTCTAAGTCCCAGATCCTTCCGATTGACCATTTCCCCCCCTCGTTCGCGTCCCCTCCTCTGGCTCTTCCAAGGGTCTCCCAGATTAAATACCTTGGCGTACAGGTCACCAGATCGCTCTCAGATTATAAACTACTGAACATTGAACCCCTGTTTGCTCTGATCAAGAACAAGACGCAGACTTGGGCCAGACTACCCCTGGGTGTTATGGGTCGCGTCAGCTTAGTTAAGATGATACTCCTTCCCAAGATACTCTATTTGGTCTGGCATGCTCCCCTCTATATACCACACATTTTTTTCAGGACAATTGAATCCATCCTGAATTCATTTATTTGGGGTCATGGCAGACACAAATTATCTTGGAGAATTCTGAAGAACCCTGTGACGTTGGGAGGAGCTGCTCTCCCTGACTTTCAGGATTATTATTTTGCCTCCCAACTGTCCCACTTCTATTATTTTGATAAACATTAGGCTTGTGCAATTCGTTTCGTAACGAATCGAAATTCGTCCGAATTTAGCAACTTTCGGACATTCGGAAGCATTCGAATTTCCGAACAAAGCAATTACGAATAAAACCGAATCCGAAATAAATTATACCGCAAAATAGCGAATGCCCGAATGTCTTCGGCATAATTCGTTATGAAAAAACTTATGAATGTACAAATCCATTGGAAACACAATAACACTCACTCTGCTCTGCTCTCTGCTTCTCCTTCACCGTGCTGAACTCCCTCTCAAAATGGTGTACAGGGGCGGAGGCTATAGCCGCATGTAAAAAACGAAAGTAAAATACGAGATTTCTAATCCATTCGAAGCACAATAACACTCTGCTCTGCTCTCTGCTTCTCCCTCACCGTGCTGAACCCTCTCAAAATGGTGTACAGGGGCGGAGGCTATAGCCGCATGTAAAAAACGAAAGTAAAATACGAGATTTCGAATCGTTACAAATAACCGCTATGTATTTCGAAAAGTACAAATCCATTCGAAGCACATTAGGCATAATAGGCAGCGTCGTCGTGAGAGAGACACAGAAAATTACGAATCAACGAACCCAAAAAAAGTTACGAAAGTAGGAGTTGTGTCCAGAATCAACGAAAAACAACGTACTCTACCGAAAGTACGAATTATAAAGCAACAAAAAATTCAACGAAAAATGTCGCTTGCAAAAATACGAATGAGTCCGAACACGAAAAATCCCGTCTAGCAAAATTACGAATGATTACGAATCAACAGGACCGGAAAGAAACGAACCGAAACGGAACGAATTTTTCCGTTGTGCACAAGCCTAATAAACATGAACTAACGAGATACCAGACACTACTCTGTGAGCACCCAGATGACTCGGCCCACACCCCACTTCAATCGGTCCTAAGAGCCCCATTGACAAGACGCCCCCCCCAACGCACAGCAGACATGTTGACTCACCACCGGAGGGTATGGCGGACGGCACTGCAAAGAACTGGGACCCCAAAAGTACACTCTCATACCCCTCTCTGGTACAATACATGCTTGCCAGAATTATTGTCCATTCCGGACCCCGCGGCGTGGATACGCCATGGGATCTTATGCATACACCAGATCATGACCGCTTCAGGCCTTAAACCATTCCAAATGCTGAAGGACGAATTTTCCCTCCCCAATTGCCTTTTCTTCAGGTATTTGCAACTCCGCCACGCCATACAGGCCCAGTTTTCTGGCTCTTACCCGTCCCTGGCAGTTCCCTCCATAGTGGACACAGTCACGGGTAATGTGCCTGCTAAGCTCATCTCCACTTTGTACTCCGCCATTCGTCTCCCTAGCACCACAGCATTGGCCTATACTGCTAAGACTAGATGGGAGGCGGATGTTGGACTTATAGAGGATGAGGACTGGGGCGAGATTTTGGAGGACGTGAAAAAGGTTTCCCCCAAGCTGTCGGACCGCCTCACACAGCTGTACATCATACATAGAACATATCTGACCCCTCAGAGAGTAGCACGTTTCAGGCCCACGTACAATCCAGGATGCCGCCTCTGTGACCATACCCCGGGCTCCTTCTACCACCTCATATGGTTCTGCCCTACCATTCAGGCATACTGGACACAGGTGATACGCTTCCTACACGATCAGATGGGCTCCCCTGCTACCCTTGACCCAAAGATGTGCCTACTTGGCCTGTTGCCAGACTTGGATGCCGACAAACCCCTCCGTACCTTTTTACATGAGACGCTATTCTTGGCAAGAAAAGTAGTGGCCCGTAATTGGATGCAGGCCCTGCCCCCTACAATTCAGTGCTGGAAAAAGGCGGTTAGCGATGCTCTCCCATATAAAAAACTGATTTATGTACATAGAGGGTGTCCGCTAAAGTATGAGAAGGTCTGGGACAGATGGATGGCGGATGGTGAAACGTGTACTTGACATGTCGATTTTTTATTTTTGTTGTGTACCGGCTCTACTTTCACTGCTGTTATTATCTTTATGTCACACAGATGCTTCACTGTGTTCATGTATGTACTATTATATTGGCCATACTGGCTTATGTTGATTTATGTACCATGCATACTTCTCAATAAAGTTGGTTTTCTTCCAATTAAAAAAAAAACAAAAAACAGGGGTTTAGTTGCACGCATTTGCAAATACATGTGTAAGCTGCAGGCCGCGTCAAGGCTCCCTGTATGCTGCAGTCCTAACTCTAAAATTTAAGGTCTCCTCAATGGAAGCACATGTATGCTGATGGATAGATATAGGGCAGGTGACTGAGGGGAGCCCACCCTCCATTAAAGGGGCAGGAGCACACTAAACACCCAGCACATGGAAGCAAAGGTGCTAGTGCGTTGCCTGACCACAATGACAACAATACATATAACAAAAATGTCACTGCCCTCATCTATGACTGGTCTTCACAGCAAGGAGCATTGGATGGGCGGACGCATGTCAATAAAAAACACACAGAATATCCAAGCTCAACTTACCAACCAATCAGCAACAAAACGAATTCACCTGTCTAACAGTGCGTTTAAAAACAGGGGTTTAGTTGCACGCATTTTTAAACGCACTGTTAGACAGGTGAATTTGTTTTGTTGCTGATTGGTTGGTAAGTTGAGCTTGGATATTCTGTGTGTTTTTTATTGACATGCGTCCGCCCATCCAATGCTCCTTGCTGTGAAGACCAGTCATAGATGAGGGCAGTGACATTTTTGTTATATGTATTGTTGTCATTGTGGTCAGGCAACGCACTAGCACCTTTGCTTCCATGTGCTGAGTGTTTAGTGTGCTCCTGCCCCTTTAATGGAGGGTGGGCTCCCCCCAGTCACCTGCCCTATATCTATCCATCAGCATACATGTGCTTCCATTGAGGAGACCTTAAATTTTAGAGTCAGGACTGCAGCATACAGGGAGCCTTGACGCGGCCTGCAGCTTACACATGTATTTGCAAATGCGTGCAACTAAACCCCTGTTTTTAAACGCACTGTTAGACAGGTGAATTTGTTTTGTTGCTGATTGGTTGGTAAGTTGAGCTTGGATATTCTGTGTGTTTTTTATTGACATGCGTCCGCCCATCCAATGCTCCTTGCTGTGAAGACCAGTCATAGATGAGGGCAGTGACATTTTTGTTACTTTCTCTTTAAGCAGAGTGCATGAGCATCATGGGAAATGTAGTTCCAAAACATCTGGGGTGCCAAGGTTCGCCATCACTGCTATAGAGCAACCCCTTGCATGTAGGGATTAGAGCTGTGTCTCACTATGCCAGGCATGTCCAAATTTCGGCCTGTGGGCAAATTGCGGCATGCATTTCAGTTTCGAATGGCCCGCCTGTTTACACGGCGACCTTTGTAATAGGAATTCCTGTCTCCTGCGCTGCCATTGGACGACTGTTCTGTCCATCATAGGAGGCGGGACTTTGTATTAAAGAAGCCGCCAAGAAAACAGGAGTTTCTCCTGTATGTAATGTGTTAGCGCTCATCCCGCCCCCTCCCTGTCGCCTCCAAGGCTGCAGATGGGCATGGATCAGGCTGCACTGATGGCAATGGTGAGTCTGCATTCATGGCAATGCAGGTGCTGCATTCATGGCAATGATAGGGCTGCATTCATGGCAATGGAGATGTTGCATTTATGGCAATGGTGAGGCTGCATTCATGGCAATGGGGGTGCTGCATTCATGGCAATAGTGAGGCTGCATTCATGGCAATGGTGAGGCTGCATTCATGGCAGTGATGGGGCTGCATTCATGGCAGTGATGGGGCTGCATTAATGGCAATGGTGGGGCTGCATTCATGGCAATGAGGGTGCTGCATTCATGTCAATGGGGGGTGCTGAATTCATGGCAATGGGGGTGCTGCATTCATGGCAATGGTGGGGCTGCATTCATGGCAATGGTGGGGCTGCATTCATGACAATGGGGGTGCTGAATTCATGCCAAAGGTGGTGCTGCATTCATGGCAATGGTGGAGCTGCATCCATGGCAATGGGGGTGCTGAGTTCATGGCAATGGGGGTGCTGCATTCATGGCAATGGGGGTGCTGCATTCATGGCAGTGGTGGGGCTGCATTCATGGCAGTGGTGGGGCTGCATTCATGGCAGTGGTGGGGCTGCATTCATGGCAATGAGGGTGCTGCATTCATGGAAATGGGGGTGCTTAATTCATGGCAATGGGGGTGCTGCATTCATGGCAATGGTGGGGCTTCATTCATGACAATGGGGGTGCTGCAATTATGCCAAAGGTGGGGCTGCATTCATGGCAATGGGGTGCTGCATTCATGGCAATGGGGTGCTGCATTCATGGCAATGGGGTGCTGCATTCATGGCAATGGTGGGGCTGCATCCATGGCAATGGGGGTGCTGAGTTCATGGCAATGGGGGTGCTGCATTCATGGCAATGGGGGTGCTGCATTCATGGCGATGGGGGTGCTGCATTCATGGCAATGATAGGGCTGCATTCATGGCAATGGAGATGTTGCATTTATGGCAATGGTGAGGCTGCATTCATGGCAATGGGGGTGCTGCATTCATGGCAATAGTGAGGCTGCATTCATGGCAATGGTGAGGCTGCATTCATGGCAGTGATGGGGCTGCATTCATGGCAGTGATGGGGCTGCATTAATGGCAATGGTGGGGCTGCATTCATGGCAATGGGGGTGCTGCATTCATGCCAAAGGTGGTGCTGCATTCATGGCAATGGTGGAGCTGCATCCATGGCAATGGGGGTGCTGAGTTCATGGCAATGGGGGTGCTGCATTCATGGCAATGGGGGTGCTGCATTCATGGCAATGGGGGTGCTGCATTCATGGCAGTGGTGGGGCTGCATTCATGGCAGTGGTGGGGCTGCATTCATGGCAGTGGTGGGGCTGCATTCATGGCAGTGGTGGGGCTGCATTCATGGCAATGGTGGGGCTGCATTCATGGCAATGGGGGTGCTGCATTCATGGAAATGGGGGTGCTTAATTCATGGCAATGGGGGTGCTGCATTCATGGCAATGGTGGGGCTGCATTCATGACAATGGGGGTGCTGCAATTATGCCAAAGGTGGGGCTGCATTCATGGCAATGGGGTGCTGCATTCATGGCAATGGTGGGGCTGCATCCATGGCAATGGGGGTGCTGAGTTCATGGCAATGGGGGTGCTGCATTCATGGCAATGGGGGTGCTGCATTCATGGCAATGGGGGTGCTGCATTCATGGCAATGGGGGTGCTGCATTCACGGTAATGGTGGGGCTGCATTCATGGCAATGGGGGTGCTGCATTCATGGTGATGAGGGTGCTGCATTCATGGCAATGGGGGTGCTGCATTCATGGCAGTGGTGGGGCTGCATTAATGGCAATGGTGGCTGCTGCATTCATGGCAATGGGGGTGCTGCATTCATGGAAATGGCGAGGCTGCATTCATAGCAATGGTGAGGCTGCATTCATGGAAATGGGGATGCTGTATTTATGGCAATGGAGGCGCAGCATTCATGGCAATGGTGAGGCTACATTCATGGCAATGGGGGCACCATATTCATGTCAATGGGGGTGCTGCATTCATGTTAATGGGGGTGCTGCATTCATGTTAATGGGGGTGCTGCATTCATGGCAATGGTGGGGCTGCATTAATAGCAATGGCGAGGCTGCATTCATAGCAATGGTGAGGCTGCATTCATGGCAATGGGGGTACTGTATTTATGGCAATGGAGGTGCT
Source organism: Rana muscosa (assembly GCA_029206835.1). Classification (NCBI taxonomy): domain Eukaryota; kingdom Metazoa; phylum Chordata; class Amphibia; order Anura; family Ranidae; genus Rana; species Rana muscosa. The sequence goes on from CM055120.1 coordinate 415,361,133, forward strand.
GAATTAATGGCAATGGTGAGGCTACATTTATGGCAATGGGGGTGCTGTATTTATGGCAATGGGGGTGCTGCATTCATGGCAATGGCAAGGCTGCATTCATAGCAATAAGGGTGCTGCATTCATGATAATGGTAGGGCTGCATTCATGGCAATGGGGGTGCTGCATTCATGGCAATGAGGGTGCTGCATTCATGGCAATGAGGGTGCTGCATTCATGGCAATGAGGGTGCTGCATTCATGGCAATGGGGGTGCTGCATTCATGGCAATGGCGAGGCTGCATTCATAGCAATGGTAAGACTGCATTCATGCCAATGGGGGTGCTGTATTTATGGCAATGGGGGTGCTGCATTCATGACAATGGCAAGGCTGCATTCATGGCAATGGTGAGGCTGCATTCATAGCAATGGCGAGGCTGCATTCATAGCAATGGCGAGGCTGCATTCATGGCAATGGGGGTGCTGCATTCATGACAATGGTGAGGCTGCATTCATGGCAATGGCGAGGCTGCAATTATGGCAATGGGGGTGCTGCATTCATGACAATGGTGAGGCTGCATTCATGGCAATGGCGAAGCTGCATTCATAGCAATGGCAAGGCTGCATTCATAGCAATGGCGAGGCTGCATTCATGACAATGGTGAGGCTGCATTCATGGCAATGGCGAGGCTGCATTCATAGCAATGGCAAGGCTGCATTCATAGCAATGGTGAGGCTGCATTCATAGCAATGGTGAGGCTGCATTCATAGCAATGGTGAGGCTGCATTCATGGCAATGGGGGTGCTGTATTTATGGCAATGGGGGTGCTGCATTCATGACAATGGTGAGGTTGCATTCATGGCAATGGTGAGGCTGCATTCATAGCAATGGCGAGGCTGCATTCATAGCAATGGCGAGGCTGCATTCATGGCAGTGGGGATGCTGCATTCATGGCAATGGTGAGGCTGCATTCATGGCAATGGCGAGGCTGTATTCATAGCAATGGTGAGGCTGCATTCATGGCAATGGGGGTGCTGTATTTATGGCAATGGGGGTGCTGTATTTATGGCAATGGGGGTGCTGCATTCATGACAATGGTGAGGCTGCATTCATGACAATGGTGAGGCTGCATTCATAGCAATGGTGAGGCTGCATTCATAGCAATGGTGAGGCTGCATTCATAGCAATGGTGAGGCTGCATTCATGGCAATAGGGGGTGCTGTATTTATGGCAATGGGGGTGCTGCATTCATGACAATGGTGAGGCTGCATTCATGGCAATGGCGAGGCTGCATTCATGGCAATGGGGGTGCTGCATTCATGACAATGGCGAGGCTGCATTCATAGCAATGGCGAGGCTGCATTCATAGCAATGGTGAGGCTGCATTCATGGCAATGGGGGTGCTGCATTAATGGCAATGGCGAGGCTGCATTCATAGCAATGGCGAGGCTGCATTCATAGCAATGGCAAGGCTGCATTCATAGCAATGGTGAGGCTGCATTCATGGCAATGGGGGTGCTGTATTTCTGGCAATGGGGGTGCTGCATTCATGACAATGGTGAGGCTGCATTCATGACAATGGTGAGGCTGCATTCATGGCAATGGCGAGGCTGCATTCATAGCAATGGTGAGGCTGCATTCATAGCAATGGCGAGGCTGCATTCATAGCAATGGTGAGGCTGCATTCATAGCAATGGCGAGGCTGCATTCATGGCAATGGCGAGGCTGCGTTCATGGCAATGGGGGTGCTGCATTCATGACAATGGCGAGGCTGCATTCATGACAATGGCGAGGCTGCATTCATGACAATGGCGAGGCTGCATTCATGACAATGGCGAGGCTGCATTCATAGCAATGGCGAGGCTGCATTCATGGCAATGGTGAGGCTGCATTCATGGCAATGGTGAGGCTGCATTCATGGCAATGGTGAGGCTGCATTCATGGCAATGGGGGTGCTGTATTTATGGCAATGGGGGTGCTGCATTCATGGCAATGGCGAGGCTGAATTCATAGCAATGGTGAGGCTGCATTCATAGCAATGGTGAGGCTGCATTCATAGCAATGGGGGTGCTGCATTCATAGCAATGGTGAGGCTGCATTCATAGCAATGGTGAGGCTGCATTCATGGCAATGGGGGTGCTGTATTTATGGCAATGTGGGTGCTGCATTCATGGCAATGGCGAGGCTGCATTCATAGCAATGGCGAGGCTGCATTCTTGGCAATGGGGGTGCTGTATTTATGGCAATGGGGGTGCTGCATTCATGACAATGGTGAGGCTGCATTCATAGCAATGGTGAGGCCGCATTCATGGCAATGGGGGTGCTGCATTCATGGCAATGGTGAGGCTTTATTCATAGCAATGGCGAGGCTGCATTCATAGCAATGGCGAGGCTGCATTCATGGCAATGGTGAGGCTGCATTCATGGCAATGGGGTGCTGTATTTATGGCAATGGGGGTGCTGCATTCATGGCAATGGCGAGGCTGCATTCTTGGCAATGGGGGTGCTGTATTCATGGCAATGGGGGTGCTGTATTCATGGCAATGGGGGTGCTGTATTCATGGCAATGGGGGTGCTGCATTCATGGCAATGGCGAGGCTGCATTCATGGCAATGGCGAGGCTGCATTCATGGCAATGGCGAGGCTGCATTCATGGCAATGGCGAGGCTGCATTCATGGCAATGGCGAGGCTGCATTCATGGCAATGGGGGTGCTGCATTCATGGCAATGGGGGTGCTGTATTTATGGCAATGGAGGCGCCGCATTCATGGCAATGGTGAGGCTACATTCATGGCAATGGGGGCACTGTATTTATGTCAATGGTGGGGCTGCATTCATGGCAATTGGGTGTGCTGCATTTATGGCAATGGTGAGGCTACATTAATGGCAATGGGGGTGCTGTATTCATGGCAATGGGGGTGCTGTATTCATGGCAATGGGGGGGGGGGGCTGCATTCATGGCAATGGTGGGGCTGCACTCGTGGCACTTGTGAAGCTGCAGATGGGCACTGATTAGGCTGCATTGATGGGCAGTGACCCTTATTTTGCTTCACATTTCTTTATTTAAGATGTACGTTTTTTCCTGAAACATCTCTCTTAAAGTGAAGGTGCGTGTTATGCGGTATGTCCAAATAACACGGCCGAGCTCATCCTAATGCCGCGTACACACGATCATTACTCACGGCGGTTAAAAAAAACCGCCGTGAATAATGACATTAAAAACGAGGGAACGGCTTGTTCCCCACACACGGTCGTTTTTCATGTCATTTTTTCTCTTGTCGAGAAAAACGACCGTCTGTGGCTCCGCGGCAGTGTTTCCCTATGGGAAACACTGCCGCGGAAAAAATGTCGGCAAAAACAACGAGAAAAATTAGAACATGTTCTAATTTTTCTCGTCCGTTTTTAATGCCGTTTTTCTCGTCGAGAAAAACGACAAAATGCCCACAGACGATCGTTTTTCTCGTCAAAATGAAAAAACGGTCATGTGTACACGGCATTAGACTCTTCTTCACCACACACAGCCACAAAGGCAAGAGAATTCTTGTTGGGTAGTGTATTAGTGCTTGGACGAACACACTTAGACCGAATTTTAATGGTTCAAAGAATGTCAGGCAAAATGGTCGGCCCTCAAGCATGTTCACTTCTTTAAATCTGGCCCTCTTTGAAAAAAAAAAGTTTGGAAACCCCTGCCCTACGCTGTGTGCATCAATAGAAACACACATACCCTACATAGCCTAGAGTGGCAAGGCACCCCCCTGCTCTTCCCTTCCTTCTCCAATCTAATAGATTAACTAGAGAACAGAGATGTGCACGGACGTGTTCAGGAGTCTAGTCCCAATCCACCTACCTGATCCGGCTAGGAAGCCGACACTACACACCGCTAATCACAGGCAGTGAGACATTTCCTATCTGTGCAGCTGCGGACTGGGAAATGTCCCACTGTCTGTGATTAGCGGTGTGCAGTGTTGGATTCCTGGCAGGATTGGGCAAGGGGGTTGGGACTAGGATCTCGAACAAGCCCGAGCCCATCTCTATTGGAGAACGTACTTTCCACTGGTAACTCTTTTTTATTTTATCACACTATACCATGACATAAATCAACACATTATCATAACATATGTATATATATGATCCATCCATTTACGCCTCCCGCTCCCAACCTCCTATAACTCTTTATTGTAGATATGGGTCGGGATTGGGCAGGCTTGGTTACAGTGGTCTTTCTTACCGCAACTTGGCCTGTCTGCGGTACCTCAGGGATCTAAATTGGCAGCAAAGTCTCTAATTTATACGAAGAGACCCTACCGTCATTTTGTCCCTCAGCTTGCATAGATCAGCGGGAGAGCTTCCCATACAAGTTTTTAGTCTAACAACACATATAAATTTCCAACAATAACACAACCCACAAAATTTAATCTCTGTGTCTGGATTTCAGTGACCATGCCCAGGGAATCTCCTGCACCCCTACCTACTGTTAGGTTCAAGAAATACCCTAGTTCCATGACTAACGCTACATCGGTATCCTCTAGGACAAAGAAACAAACTTGTCTATGTCCTAAATAATACCCAGGTGCTTCCTTCCCAGCAATGATCTCTCCATCCAGAACACAGTACCGTGTATTGACCTGGTATGCAAAGGACATGCTTCCGACAGAGGGAAATATCAACCTGCCCCCAGCTTCCGTATTCTATGATCACATGTGGGTCAATTAGCCACCAATGCAACAAGATAGAATCCCCAGTCAGCAAGCCCATTGATGCCACAAAATATACAGACCGAGTCTGCACTTCTGTCATACAGCACAAAACCTTTCACAATCCAAACCCGTACAGCCCATCCAGGCATTCGATCACCACTTTGGATTAGTGTAAGCGCTGTGTTTTGGCAACGTCTTACTGAGTGGTGATGCTAACTCATCAGGCCACTGCCCCTCATGTGGAGATACGGTCGATCAGCTAGATGCTGGTCGATAACTCCGCCTGCCCCTGTGTGCATGCCAGAGCCAATGACATATATCTGTCCCATACCATCTCACACTCTCTACCAACTCTCACCATGGTTGACAAAATCTTGATCCACTTTACACTGGGTATTTATGTGACTCAAAGAGGGGGCATCAATCTCTCTGAGTAACAAAGCCCCGCCTGCTGTCTGAAGCTATGGCTGAGAGTTTGTTCCCTAGGAGATCGATGTCCACTCCACCAACACCCATCCCAGCTCCTATTCCCCCAATATAGTGCTGAATACATCCCTCCTCTTTCAGGTTACTTCTTAGAAAAAGCGCTCCGCGTATCTCTGGGAGCAAGCCACTGACATACTGACCACACTTGATTCAGAGTATATTCAGCACATATAGGACAATAGGTCTTTATCAACCACTATGAGATGCTAAAGTGCCATGTGGTGAAGGTATACTGTACCCTGGTAGCCAGTGTGTATTCCCTTTGTTCAACGGAGCATGCTCTTGTGTGTGTTCACTGGCATTACCTGTGCAGGGTTTCAACCCTCTCAGGTGAGACATCAATTAGATGTATCTCCCACATGTCCGGTTCTGGTGTCCCACATGTCCACTAACCGAGAGCTTCTCTTTAGGACTGCTAAGATTGAGACACCATCCCTACGAGGAAGTTTTCACCCCATTGATGTGTCACCTAGTACCCTCTAGTCTGGCCAACAGACACCTTTAATTGTCAACCTCCTAGGTACCTGCACCATATTAATTCAGTTACGTCAATACATGTCCCACATAAAAAAAATAAAAACATTTCCTTCTTTCGATTCCTCCTCCCATAATAAAAAGAAAAAACATATATTACATCTCTTGTTCTGAAGGATTGGATAGGTTATATTCCTTCCCCAACCTCCAACCCATTGCATTTGTATTCATAGCCCGTTTGCATTCATAAATGACAGGAGAGACTGTGGCAAAATGTTTCACAAGTCTCGTTGTTGGGCAAAGTCCTTCAGATTCAGTATCAGCGCAAAAATTGTCCATAAGAAAAAGGAACCTTATATTTCAAGTATTAGTCTGAATCTTTTCTCTCCTGAACGTTTATAAGAACAAATTTTTCAGTGTGGTATGGCACAGACGAACAGCCAACCAGATGAACATCCTTCATCTCTGTTCCAGAATCCTCTCCAATCTCGCTCCACCAAGATTCTGGAAGTTAAGAACAAGAGCAGAATCAAATTCTTATCCATAATATCTACTAACACAGGAATTTAGTATTCCTGACTTCTGAACAAATTACCAAAACAACCATGATTCCTTTCGGATGAATCCACTCTAAAATGGATCCCCATGGTATGAGTAAAAATCTAAAATAAAAAAAAAAATGCACGTGAACGTTGCTTCTCAAAAATTCTAAATTTTAAGCACTCAAAAAAGACAATGCATAATCTGTACTTTAAGATCTACGCCCCTTTCAGGTTTAAAAATCCTAAATCTTTGGAACTTTTTCCACCTGAACGAAAAGAAAACAAACAAGAGAGAAGAAAAGAAGAAAAAAAATTCCAGCAGCTAAAATGGCTTCCTACCAACTTGTCCTAGACAAAATGTATTCAGCTGCTAATTGAGGACATATTCAGCGACCACCTAGTCAGTTGCTAATGACCCCCTTTTTCAGGTGTACTAAACCTAACAATGTTTCCACCTGAACAAACAAAAACAAACTAGATGAAACAATATAATAATAAAAAAAAACAATGAAACTAATAAAAAAAAAAAAAAAAATGAAAATTAATAAAAATTCAAAAATGCAAAAAAAAAATAATAATAATAATCATAAAAAAAAAATAGTAATTCAAAAAAAATTCAAAAAAATAAAAATTTACAAAGACAAAAATGTAAGAAAAAAAAATTAAAACTTAAAAAAATTATTTTTCTTTGAAAAAATGAAAATCAATAAAATTCAAAAATTCTAAATCTGGCCATCAACACACAACAACATGGCAAGACAACCATCATCAAACAATGACAAACACTCAACTTTAATTAAAGACATCCACAGACTTTTCTCATGAGAAGAGTAAGTGCTCATTCCGATCTGGAAGAGAATTAGTTAATGGGAAAACAAAAAAAAACAACATCTGTATTTCATCCCAACATTTGTAACTTCATTTGTAAGTCTTTACTCCATTAATGTCTGACTATTGTTTAATTTTTTTTCATTGTTTGCAAACAATTACTAATTAATGAGCTCATGGTACCATGTGAAAACCTAACCCTTGCTCTGCAAAATTTGCCCACTGTTTCCACTTTGAAGGATCTGTAAACAAAACACAAACATTAGTATCCAAACCCGTTTAACTTCTTCCCTGGTCTCTAGAAAAAACAAAACACAAAGACGGTTATTGACAAAAAATTGAAACTAACAGTATTTAAAAAACAAAATAACGATCCTGCGGCCTATCCTCGAAAATATATACATATCAAGGTCCTCTATAATATTCCAAACCTGAAGGGCAAACCTCTGTAACTCACATCTTATTCATAGCAAAGAAACATTAACCAGAAAATTCTCACCATCCCTGCAGCTCCCTAAGGGCTGCTATCCTTGTTTCCCTCCATTGCTATATTTGAATGAACATGTGGCTCCCTCCATTTTTCATAATAATGCCTTGACTGTCTTAATTGAGTATTACGGCCTCTATGGCTATTGCTACCCCATCGCACCGAATACACTTCACGCCTTGGGGTGGTTTTGGGGTGTTGAGGTCTTTTTTTGATGTCATTATTTGCCGCCCAACAATATCTGGCGATGTGACCCCCCTTTTTACATAGAAAACATTTAAGGGTTGGTCTCCCTGCATGGGTCCTTCTCTGAGCATAAGGCGACAGGGATTCACATTGTTGCATAACATTAGTCTGAACAGACTTTACACTTTCATCGTCTGAGGAGTAATCATTAGGGATGGACTCATCAGACGTCTCCCCTAAACCAACTCCAGAATCATTACGATCACTAGTATCTGCATCTGCCTTTGACCCATATTCCCTATAACTGGACTCTTGACAGAAGTCTCGCAGGATGATGACAAAATTTTGGTAGGATCTAGCATTCCTCAGAGCCATTCTAGTGGGATAGCTTACATAACACTTATTGGCCATTGAGTATATGAAACTTGCATCATCCTCCAATAAGTCAGGACAGTTGAGCACCTTCGTATACAATGTCAGATACTCACTGCAGAACAATATTGGGTCATCTCCTCTCCTAAATTTCATTTGTTGTAAATCACCCATACCATTATCGCGACTGTCTACAATACGCTGTAATTCTTTCCTCCGCACCTCTGCATCTGCTAAGTTATCATTAACCCATGCAGATAACTGGCCTACCAAAGGTCCTGGTAGCCATGCTTTTAGAAGAGAGCATGCATCCTCATTACTCAACTGGAATTTAAGCACTAGAGCCTCAAATTTATTGGACAGACTCACTGGTGACTCCAGGGTGTTAAATTCACCCAGAATCTGGCACAAAGTAAGTCTCTCTTGGATTGTAATCAAACTGTTATTCTGATTTGCAGCTATAGGTGCAATATCTGACTGTGTTTCATCATGGCCCTTTTCCTCATTGATTGTGCAGATATCAGCCAATTGACATGTTCCTTTGTGCTCATTGAGCGATACTATACATTGCTCTTTAACAAGAAGCTGGGAGTCTGCATTTGCTAATTTTCTTTCTAAAGATATACCCAACTCTTCCATCTCTGACAACTTTATTCGCAATGATTCTAAAAGTTTGCCCTTCATTTCACAATCTATGCTGCACCTATGAATCTGCTCTTTTAGATCAGTATTTCTTCCTGACAAACTGGCTATTTTTGCCTGCAATTCATCCCTCTCATTACTGTTGGCCGCTGCAATCTTCCGAAGGTTTTCACTGACTCTCTCTATGCCCTCCCCAAAATGTCTTCTCTGTGATTGCCATTCTTCTCCCATTTGCTCAGATATATCTTTAATTCTGAGCAACACTGCAATCTCATTTGCTAATCTTTCTTTCTTCACTTTTTTCTTTAACCGTTTACCCAATAATCTGGCATTCCCTTGGTGACACTGAGCCAACAGATCATCAAACTGGCTTTTAAGAGGTTCATCTGTACATGAATGATAATTGGTAGATGCATACTTTTTAACATACGTATACACAAGTTCCATTTCAGCACTATACAATCCACCAATACACAATTATTAGTTCTAACCCTGTACTGAGTAATGAGCCAAACTCAATTACCTTTAGCTGTTACAACTCACGAATCAAAAAAAAACAATCTTCATTCATTACCACTGTTACCTGATATCATTCAAAACAATTGAACTTTTGCATGTCCATTGTTATGCAAAATCTGTCTCTAGCTACAGTGACCAGCTGCTTACACACACAGCCACAGATCTACAAATCAGCTGTTTACCATACACACACAAAGGAATCAACCCCCCCCCCCCCCCAAAAAAAAAACTTGTTGCCTGCCATTTAAAATTAGCTTGTAACTTGCTGTAATTAGCTGTAAGTTCTACAGAGTTCTACAGAGCACACTCTTCATCAGTGCTCTCCTTTTATATTACATGCCACATTGAACTTCTCTAGGAACAGCACATGGGTAAATTATTAAAAGCTTAATAAAAAATGAAAATAAAATAAAAAATAAAATAAAACTAAACTAAAAAAAAAAATTGAAAAAAATTTTCATAAAAAAAATAACTTTAAAAACGTATTTCAAAACTTTTCCTAGAACTTTCAGAACCATCAAAGCATGGCTTCAGAATTTTCAGTTATGGGTTATTTGAGGACTTCTTAGCTTAACGGACTCGCACAAAAATAAATTTCGGGTTTGAATTCTGTGAGAAATATATCTCAGTCCCATAGGGTGCCAAATATTAGAAACTATGCAATATTATATATATTAATCCATAATCTATAACTATTGCATCTTTGTATTAATTGTATAGTCCCTTGTTTGCTAGTCTAGCCTATCAGAGCATGTTAGGCCTGATGATGCACTATATAGTATAAAGACAAACGCAGCTGCTTCGTAATCAAGTCATCTTACATTTATTCCTCTAAAATAGGAAACATATATATATATATACACAACAGATATCAGTTACAGTATACAACAACCAACAATAATATGAAGCATACTCAACACTCCTCTTGCTAAGGTTCTGCTGGCTGAGTTCCTGGATATAATAGAAGGCTAGGCCTCTGTAGGTCACATGTCTTAGGCCCGAACCCACAGGCTGCTATTAAGCCTTCAGAGATGCATGTGATCTCAGCCAGATCCTAGATCAGAGAGCTTGCAGTCAAATAGGCAGAATTCTGTGTAACAACCCTTTTACCAAGCAGTCACCATTCAGACCTCCCCCATTGCCTTCTGGTCCAATGATTGTTCACAGGGCCGTCCCTCTTCCAGCTTGCTTGTAGAGTATCATCATTAAATTCTTTGAAGCTTCCACCACACCAGGGGGCCTCGAGACAAGCCTTTCTTTACTATGCAAACTTTGGGGATGGCAAGTGCCATCTGTTCTTGGTTGTAAAAACAGATGTGTAGAGATTTCAGCTTCCCAACACATACTCACCTCCATAATGCAGCATCAGCCTGATGCTGCAACTGTCCCTCGTCGGCTCTAAGCCTAAGAACTGTACGATCACATGACCTCTGATCGCTCAGTTCTCTGTGCTTTGAGCAGAGAACAGTAACTATCAATCACCGAGAACAGTAACTATCAATCACCGCTCTGCCCCTCCGGTGCTCACTGGAGTACCAGGCTGTGAGGGGGGAGCGGGAGCCGCTGGCTTTGGCTCCCAGCCACTTGCCGAGCCAGCTGCCGATCAGGCATCTGGGTGGATCCTAACAATATGTTTGGGATCCTTCCAGAGCCTGGAGCGACTTATTTTGTAAAGAATGCTGTCGGCTGATGTCACATCAAGTGTCAACCACCCCAACCTATAACTGGCTTTTGTAGCAATCCACATCACAAACAAACAAAAAATCTCCCAGCACATGTACCAGCCAGCCTGCAAAACAACCCAATTGGTCTTGGCCAACAGTTTACATTAAAATCTGAGGGTTTTGTTTGCAGGCTGGCTGGTAAATGTGCTGGGAAATCTTTTGTCTGTCACAGCCGACTTTAGCCTGTTGTCCACTGATTCTGGGTCACAGGAGAGCTCAAGTGCACTCCTGTGACCCACAGGAGAATCGTGGCCAAAAAAGCTTTGGTCATATTTTTCTTTGAATACTTTTGAATCACAGACCCGGAACAAGCATGTTGTAAATAATTACCAAGTGTCAGTTTACCTTTTGCTGCCGCCAACGTTTGCCATACATCAGCAGTAGTGGGGGTTTTACACACACACTCTATGTAAATCTGTAAAGCCGACTTTACAGTTGCCCGATTGCTTACACACACCCGCAATAGTCAGTTTCCCCCTCCCCCCCATGCATGCCACCGCCATGATTCCTGGCTCTATGCTCCCATCAATGGACTCAGAACCAGCATGGCGGGTGCTGCTGCCAGATAGAGGGGAGGTAGATCAGTGAGCATTCATTTGTTGATCACCCCTTCCTACTAAGATCACTTCTGTATCCGGCTGTCACTTTCCCTGGCCACTGTGGTTGGGGAAGAAACTAATTGATCATGCTCTGTGTGTGTGTTCTATTAGTTTCAGCAGAGGGCAGGTGAGATATCAGGGGTCTTAAAAGACATATTACATATTGCCGCTCACGCTGGAATGGGTGCAATAATTCTAGGGTCTATTATTCAGAAAACTGATGATCTATAAGGACTTTTAAAGTGTTGCTGTTTACAGGTATACACAATTTTATAGCATGAGCAGATCTCGTCTTTTATGTTTTACCAACAAATTGGGTAATATATTGTGTTTGTGTGCCCCCCTAAAATCGACGGCATTGTATTTTTTACAGAATTTTTGCACTTTATAAACTGTTGCGCTAATATCTTGTAACCTAAAAAAATTGGAACTACCACTCTTTTGTTCTCTGGGGTGTTTGCTTTCAGAAGATATACACCGTTTTACTTGTTTTAACTAATCTTCAGGCCTAAAATGATTTTTAATGTGTGTGAAAGCAGCTCTGGCAACGAAAAGGATTAAAGTTGTAACAGGTCAGCGTCTCTAAAAAACTGCAGTAGTAAATCGCTGGGTGATTTTTTATTTTTTTTAACCTGAAAGGTAATGTCATAATGTGTGTGCATTGCATACTAGCACATAATGTGAAACTCACCTGAAAATAAAACCTTCCAGCAATGCGCTGTCACCGCTGGAGGCCGCCTCCATCTTCACCTGGTCTTCCTTTCGGGTCCCCGGACTCCGGCTGTGTGACTGACCAGAGCCGCGATGATGTCACTCCCGCGCATGCGCGGGGGAGCCACAGTTTACAGCACTAGACTCTGAAGGAACGGCCCGGGCTGCTGTTCCTTCAGAGCGCATGCGTTGGTGACATCACCAGCTGCATATACAGTAAATACCTCCTAAACGGTGCATGTTTAGGAGATATTTACAGTAGCTATAGGTAAGCCTCATGTAGCACCCTCTAGTGTGCTAGAAGTATAGTGCCATGTTTTTGTGAGAGTAGGTAAATTTCCAGGCTTGGCTGGCCAAGCCTGGGTGTGTTTTGATCTGGGTTGGGAGTAACTCAGGGCAGAGCTAGGTGACTCACAAGCAGCATCAACAAGACCTCCCACATCTCTCCAGAATGTTCTAGTGTTTTCTGGCAAGGGAGGAGGAGAGGATTTTGGGGGAGCCCTGACCAATCCCTGTAACGGGTGGGCCCGTGGAACCCAGAAGTTCTTAGAAAGTATGAGCCAGAAAATAATGGACATTGAGAATATGTCTTGCATTGCTTTAAAATGGGTCTGTAATATTAATCCACAATATTGCCCAGGATATCTGTAAATAATTATTTACTGTGTGTTTGATTCTGAATTCAACATGTTAGTTGAAAGATGTTAATGTCATCACCTCCAACCAGCTGGATGCCTGTTGTAATGTTAATGAATCCAGACTAGCTTCTAAAGACCTTTTCATTGTTGTTTGTGGTGATGTGGATTGGAGCTTGGTAGACAGTCTGGCTGCCTATTATGGGATGTTTAAGTGTCTTGCTGTGAGGAAAGGGGGGGATCACTCCAGCAACCCCTCCTGCTAAGACTGTTTACTGAAGGAGAAGTTTGAACACACCTGACCTGTATCACCATTGTCATTGGACAGTTTAACCCGCCCTGTTTCCCAAGGATGGGAGGGAAGTGTTTTGAAGAGAAGTGTGTTACCATGTGCTTGCAATAAAGATTTTTTCCCTGTTTGAACCTCATACAGAGCGTTTGTCTCGTATCTGGGGGAGAATTATTCCTATGGGTCTCGGTCGCCTGACTGTGGAGTGTCGGTAGCTGATGTGTGTTTGGGAATGGAATATATTTAAATGACGTTAACCCCTGTCGTTACAATCCCCAACTTGGATTGGCAGGTGGCAGGCCACCTCAAATACCCAAGGTCAGCCTAGCTGGGGAGGTGTTGGTGATCGGGTGGAAGATAAAGATGGAGTGTTAGGCTGTCAGGGCCTTTGAGGGAGCTCCTCAGTCTGGGGGAGGGGGGGTGACCTTGGGCCTGGGCTCGGGTGCGGACGGGACTCTCTTACAATCCGCAGAGGTGTCCTAACCAGGAGGCACAGGAGGAGCAAGAAAGGACAGCAGGAGAACACTGCTGGGCAAGTCTTCAGGAGTTCCACAGAGGCAGCCAGGAGGGCTGGTGAGTGACACAAAGTCAAAAGAACTGGGGAGGCTTGCCTGAGAGGACTGGGATGAGCAGTCTGGGATGGGTGCAGAGCCAGTCAGGAGGATTGTGGTGGCATGGGCAGTGGAGAGGGGCAGCTGCAGCCAGGAGGGCTGGCAGTGCCTAAAGAGGTGGTGCTGGGAGCAGTAGCAATGTGGACAGCTAGCACTGAGACTACCTACAAATTTGCTACACTAAAGGGGCCTGCAGTTATTGCCTGCAAAGGGCATCTGCTTTAGGCCTGGCTGAGCTAATGTCAGGCCTACAAATCTGTGCTAGCTGGTCCAGGAATTGCAAGTCAGTGATGTCCTTGAGGTGTTGAGGAGAGATATTCTGTAAGCAAGTGATGTGCTGGAGGAGGAGAGGAGATTGTATATACCGTGAGTGTATAGAGTTATGTCCCAACATTGACTTTCAATCATCTGGGCATCTCATGATTTCCCTATCCCTAGCCAAGTTAATTCCCCTCCTCAATAAAAATACTAAAACAAGTGCAAAAACTTCCATGTCTCTGGATGCTTGAAATTGTGTGCCTGGCTGGGCAGGGTGATAGACGGACCACAACACTCAGCAGCCCTTACAAGGGTTCCGCTACACTTAAAGGAGCACTAAAGCTTTTTTTTTTTTTGCTTAAAAATAACAAACATGTTATACTTACCTCCACTGTGCAGCTCGTTTTGCACACAGTGGCCCCAATCCTGGTCTTCTGGGGTCCCTCGGCGGCTGTCTTGGCTCCTCCCCGCAAGGACTCCACACCTTAATGCGAGTGAGCTCGCATGGTGTGGAGTGATTGCGGGCGCGCTCCCGTGATACAGCGGCGGCCATAGCCGCCGACTGTATCACTCGGCCCCGCCCCCCGGCGTGCCGCGTCATTGGATGTGATTGACAGCAGCGCCAGCCAATGGCTGCGCTGCTTTCAATCTATCCAGTGTAGCCAATCGGCGGCCAGGCAGAAAAACAAAGAGGATGACGGGGACGAGCATGGGACTTTCGAGGGGCCAGGTAAGAAAAACGGGGGCTCGGGGGGGGCGGTATTGTCGAATGTTTTTTCACCTTAATGCATAGGATGCATTAAGGTGAAAAAACATGTAACTTTACTACTCCTTTAATATAGACTTACCTATAGGTACAAGTCAGAGATGGGAGTTTACTCTCAATGTAAAGGCCAACTCCATGAAAATGAAAAATTCCACCCACCCTCCTTCAATGCAAGGGTTAATTGTTCATAGGGGCAGTGGATTAAGGAAAAAATACCTTCCTCCTCGAAAAAGCAAGTAAGTGGAAATCTACTCGACAGGGGACACAGCATTAAAGCCTAATTGAACCTTCAGTTTAAATCTGCTAAATACATTTCAGGTGCATCAAAACAAAAGGTGTGCATGCTCGTAGGCCCCTTTCACACGGGTGATGCAATCAGGTCAGTCTTTCAGTTTTTCAGAGCAGGACTGTGTATGTGTCCGTGTCCACTCTGCATAGCAGAGCGGACACGGACCTGTCATCCGCCTACTCAGCAAGGATCAGTGGAGAGATCCCCCGCTGAGCAAGCAGATTCCGCTTCCCAGAGGCACCTGTAAGAAAGGGACCTTACTTATTTTTTTCTAATAAAAAGCAGCCACAGCAGGAGTAGAAAAATGTGTCCCCTGCCAGTATGTTAGAGAGAAGGAACCTTGCTCTCTGGGTGGACTATAGGTCTGACTCAGCAAGGGAGCTGAATAAAGTAGAAGGAAAGGCTCCCCTTTAACTCACTCCTAAACACTCCTAACCACAACAGTAGAAATTCTGCATAGTTCAAATATTTTAAATATGCTTCTTTGTACCCGTATTGTATTTTCTTTTAAAAGTGCTTCTGTAATGTGACCACACAGCCAGGGCCGGCCATCAGGAATTTTGGGGCCCCTTGCACAGCTTCAGGCATGGGCCCCTTGGAGCAGAGGAGAACCGGGGGGGTGGGGGTGCTGCCGCAAATTGAAAAGCGGGCGGGGCTGCCGCGAATTGAAGGGGGGGTGCCACGAATTGAGAAGCGGGGGGTGCTGCCGCCGCAAATTGTTGAGGTCGGGGGGGCTTTGGGTGCTGACGAACAAAAAAAAAGAACAAAAAAAAGGGGGTTGTCATCCGGGGCCCTCTGGGCCTCTTACAAAAAAAATAAAACATTTATTAAAAAAAAAATTTATAAAAAAAAAAAGGGGGGTTGCCATCCAGGGCCCTGTGGGCCTCCGGGCCTCCGGGCCTCTGGTCCCCTGACAAAAAAATAAAAGGGGGGGTTGCCGTTCGGGGCCCTGGGGACCTCTGGGCCCCTTACAAAAAAAAAGAAAAAAAAAAGGGGGGGTTGCCATCCGGGCCCCGGGGGAGCTCCGGGCCCATTACAGGTGTACTGCCTGTACCCCCCCGATGGCGGCCCTGCAAAAAGCTGTCGGCTTCAGTAGATCAGTGGGCTGTTGGGAGTGTCCTCCCTCTCCTAAGGCTCTGTTCACACCTAGGCGTTTTTGGGCATTTTTCTGCTCTAAGCCTCAGCTTTAAAAACGCCCAACAAGACAAATCCCATTCATTTCAATGGCCCCTGTTCACATCTGAGCTTTTTGTCATCTTCAGCAAAACGCCTGAAGCTCAAAAAAGTACAAGAGCTTATTTTTTGGCAGATTACAGGCGTTTTCTGCTTTTTACATTGGTGACCTTTTGACCAGTACAAAAATGCAGCAAAATTGCAGCAAAAAACGCACGACTTTCTGCCTGAAAACAAATTGCCTAGGTGTGAACAGAGCCTTAGGATTGTCACTACCAGAAGTGACGTACCTAGCTAATGGTGCTGATGGCTGGGTGGGATGGGGGTGTGGCCGCCAGGCGGTAGGGAGGTAGAGCTGTGTGGTGTGGGAGCGTGGCTGTGTGGGAGCGTGGCTGGGTGGGAAGGGGCGGGGCTACTCAGTGGTCTGCTGATTATTTTTTACACAGAGTCCGACAACGGTTTACGGAAGTACCTGTGAGTTGCCACATTCAGCTCAACAGGCAGACCGTTGTTGGTACAGAACAAGAGATTGCTGATTCTCTAGATTAGAAACTGTAGTCTAAGCTAGACAATCAGTAATAAAGAAAATGCATAATATAAAAGTTAAAGGTATTTGACATACTAATCATTGGCAAATTTATTTTTTTGGGAGGAATTCCACTTTGATTTTGAATAACTAGAATACTTCTGTGTGTAACTTATTTTGAAATGAATATGAGCCTGAATATCACTGCCTGTTGAATCCCATTTTGTGATCTTGTTAATCACTATTTCCCTTTTTAACCACTTGCTGATCGCCCTATAGCACTTTTACTGCTAGGTGGCAGCTCTGGGCAGGATCACGTAAATACTGTATGCGTGATCCTGTACTTCCGCCTGCAGGGGGAGTGCGTGCCGCCCACGGCCGCTTCTGCTGTGATTCTTTACAGCAGAAGCCGATCTGCGGGTTCCGGACACTCGATATGCTCCGGCACCCACCGATCATCAGTAAACAACACAGAACGGGGATCTGCCTATTAGACATGTGCACTGCCGAAAAAATTATTTGTTTTCATTTAATTCTTATTGGTTTTTTTTTCAGGTCATTCGTTATGATTGAAAACTCGTTATTTCGAATAAATTAATAACTTCGTAAAAATTTAAATTTGTTACATTCCATTCGTTTAGATACGGTATTCGTTATTTCAATAATTCGTAAAAATCCAAAATTCGAAAAATACGAAAATTTGAAAGGACAAAAATCCAAAAATTCGAAAGAACAAAAATCGGAAAATTCCAAAGAACAAAATTCCAAAAATAAGAACGAAAATCTGAAAATCCTAATAATAACTAACTATTAAATTATAGGTATTGGAATTTCCTTTCAAATTTGGCTGTTAGTGAACAAATACAAATTTATCCGAAATAACAAATACTGCATCTAAACAAATGTAACGTAACAAATTAATAATAATAATAAATAATAATAATAATACATTTTTATTATTTAACGAATTAATAATAATAAATAATAATAATACATTTTTATTATTATTATTTATTATTATTAATTTGATACATTCTATTCGTTTAGATTTTCAAAAAATGTGTAACTTCGAATAAATTCGTCTTCGTTACGTTCACTAAAAGCCAAATATGAATGGAAATTGCAATACCTGTAATTGAATAGTTAGTAATAGTTATTGTTAGTTAGCTATTATTTTGGATTTTGGATTTTTCAGGTTTTTTGAATTTTCAGATTTTCGTTCTTATTTTCAGATTTTCGTTCTTTCGAATGTTCATTCTTATTTTTGGATTTTCAATTTTTTATTTTATTTTTTTCAGATTTTTCAAATGTCGGATTTTCAAATTTCTGATTTTCGTTCTTTCTAATTTCGGATTTTCCTTCTTTTGAATTTTCGAAAGGTTTTTGTTAATTTGAATATTTCCGAATTAACCAATATGGCGAATTTCATCGAAAAACATTGGAACAAAACAAATTGCACATGTCTACTGCCTATGTAAACAAGGCAGATCGCCCTTCCGACAGGAGGATATTGACTTAAGGAGTGATTCCTCTTTTTCTGGTGCTCCCCTGTGATCTCCATTGCTGGATTTGATGCTCCCCCTTTTCTGCTCATGTTACTTGAACAATAGGATTCTAATAAATTTGTTTATCACACGCGTGATAGCTAACATATAGCCTAAGAGCCGGTTCACACAGGGGCAACACGACTTCCAGCGCGACTTTGGGAGGCAACTTGGACACGACTTGAGCACGAATCCCAGTGAGTCTCCAGGCAACTTCAAGTTGCCTCCAGGACAGGCGACTTTCCAGTGGCCAATCAAACAATAATCAGCTCTGTGGGAGGGAGGGGGGAGGGAGGGGTTTGCCTGAAAAACAATTTTTACTTCCTGGAAAGTTGCTTCAGTTAAGACAGGGGATCCGACTTGGAGGCAACTTCCATTGAAATCAATGGGTACAAGTCGCCTAGAAGTCAGATTGAAGTCATACAGGAACCTTTTCTGAAGTCGGAGCGACTGCAGTAGTGTACATTAAGACGGCTCCATTCACTTCCATTACTTTTCTAAACCGTGCGACTTGGGTCGACTTGAAGTCGGATCCCAGGACACCCCTGTGTGAACCGGCTCTCACAGCTCCTGAAGAAGCAATATAGCGAAACATGTTGTGCAAACAGGCATTTATATAGCTTCATATGCATAATATGGTTGTCTATTGTGTTGTGACAATTTATATGTGTTTTTCTGTCCTTGAGAGTTATGCGGCGTACACACGATCGTTTTTCATGCCATTTTTTTTACCGACGTTTTTCACGTCGTTTTTTTTCATGTTTCCTCTCAAGCCTGTCTTGCGTACACACGATCATTTAAAAAAACGTTCAAGCAAAGCGCAGTAACGTACACCACGTACGACGGCACTATAAAGGGGAAGTTCCGTTCTAATGACGCCACCCTTTGGGACGCTTTTGCTCATTTCGTGTTACCGCGTGTTAGTAAAAGTTTGGTGTGAGACGATTCGCGCTTTTCAGTCTTCGTGCTTTGAAGATCGTTTTGTGGAGTTCAATTTGTGCCTGTGGGTTTGTATCTGTCTTGCAGTGCTTGTAGTCAGTTCGTATCTGTTTATTCAGTGCGTTCTTGTCTGCTCATTCCTGTTTTTCAGCTTGTTCTTCATAGGCCTTGCTGTTCTTCCGTTCGTTCTTCTAGTTCGTTCTGAGCTGCCGACCGTTATCTAGCCATGTTGCGGCTACGTACTCGTCGTAGAGTTCGTGCTGTAGTTGGTGCAGGGGTTCATGCTGTATCCCGGCTCCAGGCCATGAACAGGGTGAGGAGGAGTTCATGGACCAAGAATTGGTTGCTCCAGCGGCACCAGTTCTGTCATATGCCTTTGTTGCGGGAGATCAGGGAGAATAATCCTGAGGACTACAGGAATTTTCTTCGGATGTCTGACCCTGTATTTCAGCATCTGTTGGCTTTGGTGTCCCCCTACATTACCAGGCAGGACACCGTTATGCGTGAAGCCATCAGTGCTGAGCAGAGGCTCATTGCCACGTTGCGATACCTGGCGACTGGGAGAAGCCTTCAGGACTTAAAGTTCTCCACAGGCATATCCCCCCAGGCTCTGGGGATCATTATACCAGAGACGTGTTCTGCCATCCTTCAAGTTTTGCAGGAGGACTATATTAAGGTAAGTGTTCTTATTTCAAACATCACATTGTATGTATTTCTTTGTTTAATTTTTTTTTTTGGGTTTATTAGCAGTCCCTAATTCCCATGATTCCCATGATTCTTAGCTGCAGGGAATGTCCCCTTTCTCCACATGGTTATTTATTTTTGGGAATGTTTTTATTAGGCCTACATTTAAATTTGCCTTACCTAACCTCTCCAGAATGCTATCCTGGGGCCATACCCACCTTGCCTAGTCATTTCCATGTATTTTATTCTATGCTCCATCGTAGTGCTTTACCCTAAACGCCCCCTAAAGATTGCCTAGGAATGTAAAATTTTTCAATAATTCATACAGAGTGCTACAGCCTACATTTGTGATCTCCCCAACTCATCTTCAACCCCCCCCCCCCATTTTTTTGGGGGTTTGTTTTTGGTTTGTTGTTGCTTACTAATAATGTTTTAATTTTTCGGTTTCTCCCAATGTTGGCCATGAATGGTTTTCTTAAATCTGCTTTCAATGTTTCTGTCTCAAAGTATTATTTTTTTTTAATTTAATTCCACAGTTCCCTTCTACGCCACATGAATGGCAGAATGTGGCATCTGAGTTTGCCCAACGATGGAACTTTCCGAACTTTGGAGGGGCAATCGACGGCAAACATGTTCAGGTCGTCCCACCACCCCATTCGGGATCCTTTTATTATAACTATAAGGGGTTCCACAGCATCGTCATGATGGCAGTGGTGTCGGCCACCTACGAATTCCTCTATGTGGACGTTGGCAAGAATGGCAGGATGTCTGATGGAGGAGTCTTTGCACAGACGGAGTTTGGGGAACGGCTCCTTTTGGATCAGCTGGCCTTGCCACTAGTGGAGCAGAATGTGGAGGGACTCCCATTTGTCTTTGTGGCGGATGAGGCGTTTGGCCTGAGTCCCCATTTGATGAGGCCATTCCCGCAACGCACCCTCACCCCTGAGAGGAATGTGTTCAACTATCGGCTGGCCAGAGCAAGAAGGGTGGTGGAAAATGCCTTTGGCATCATGGCCAGCCGATTCCGCCTGTTCCTCACCTCCATCCACCTTGCCCCTTACAAATGGAACCATGTTGTAATGGCTTGTTGTGTGCTCCATAATTATCTCAGGGTGCATTCAAGCAATTATCTGACTTTGACTGGGCCTGAGGCCTCATTATTTGAAGTGGAAAATCTTGTGGCCCTGGAAGCTGGCCGTCCAGGCTTGGCCCCCCAAACCGGACGTGAGGTCCGTCAACAATATGTCGATTATTTTGTGGGTAGGGGGGCCATTGATATGCCTGATGAATTTTAACCTTATTATTTTTAAAAATAAAACCTTTTTTGGAGAAAATATTGTTTAGGTGTTTTCATTTAATATTCTTTTAGGTTTCTCGTCGGTTTACCTAGTGCACTTGTATTGCCATGTGTATTTTGCATTCTTAACCACTTCTCTGTGCACGAAAACCCCCTTCCTGCCCAAGCCATTTTTCAGCTTTCAGCGCTGTCACACTTTGAATGACAATTGCGCGGTCGTGCGACGTGGCTCCCAAACGAAATTTGCGTCCTTTTTTTCCCACAAATAGAGCTTTCTTTTGGTGGTATTTGATCACCTCTGTGGTTTTTATTTTTTCCGCTATAAACAAAAGAAGAGCGTCCAGTTTGGAAAAAAAACACTATTTTTTACTTTTTGCTATAATAAATACCCATTTTTTTTTTTTATAAAATTTTCCTCAGTTTAGGCCGATACGTATTCTTCTACATATTTTTGGTAAAAAAAAAAAAAAAATCGCAATAAGCGCGTATTGATTGGTTTGCGCAAAAGTTATAGCGTCTACAAAATAGGGGATAGATTTATAGCATTTTTTTTTTTTTATTAGCAACGGCGGCGATCTGCGATTTTTTATTGTGACTGCGATATTGCGGCGGACACATCGGACACTTTTGACACATTTTTGGGACCATTCACATTTATACAGCGATCCCTGCTATAAAAATGCATTGATTACTGTATAAATGTGATTGGCAGGGAAGGGGTTAACCACTAGGGGGCGGGAAGGGGTTAAATATGTTCCCTCAAAGTGTTCTTACTGTGGGGGGAGGGGACTGACTGGGGGAGGTGACCGATGGTTGTCCCTATGTACAAGGGACACACCATTGGTCCCCTCTCCCTCACAGGACGTGGATCTCTGTGTTTACACACAGAGATCCACTTTCCTGCTCGTTTCCCGGGCAATTGCGGGTGCCCGGCGGCAATCGCGGCCGCCGGGCACGCGCACCGGGGCCTTGTGAACGCGGCGCGCGCCTCCTAGCTCGTTTTATGACGTCCTCCCAGAACGAGAGTGTCCTCCGCCCGCCGTCAATTGACAGTGGGCGGGGGACAAGTGGTTAATTAGCCTTCATTGTCAGTGTAAACACAAAACATTGTTTAGTTCACTTTGCACAACATTTACATAATGAAGCCACAAATTCTGCTTAAGAAAATACCTTTTTTAATTATTTTTGAGGAAACTTCCTTTGAAGTGTAGATGTTATTAAAATATTTTGGGGGTTAAAACGCATGAACAGCCATGCCTAAAAAAATTAACAAATAAAAAAACGTGAAAATGTAAACATGTACTATTCATTATCAAGCTTAAAACAAAAACAAACCTGCCAAAACACAGCAAGTTCAACGTTCTTTTGTGTTCAAACATTATACACGCCCAAGCACAGCCATTATTTTTTGTAGCTTTTCCTCAACCCGCTTGGTATTTTGCCTGATCTCTATCAAGTCTCCCTTTATTTTTTCAAGGTCACGACAGCCGACCATTAGGTATTGGATCAGGATCTGGGCACTGTGATGTGTAAACTTTTCGGGGTCTCCGGCCAGAACTGCACCTAAACAAAAACAAATCATGTAGTATAGAATATGTAGGCCTACATCTATTAACCTGCATCTGTCTGGTTTGACACTGACCTCTTGTGGTGCCACTTTCCACTTCCACAACTTCACGTTCCTCTCCATCATGTGGTTCTGGGGGTATTGTTGAAGGTGTTGGATTTCTAGGCTCATCTGACGTAGCTTTTTGAAGCCCTATGGAGATTGCAATAAAAGGTAGAGTTTCATTAGTAACTACCGGTAATAATTTTTTGGCCACAAAAAAACAAGAAAAAGAGATTTCTAAATATTATTTGGAAGTGTGGTCCATATTTAAATGTACCCTCAGTGACAACCGGAACTCATGATTGGATACATTGCCAAAACCAGAGCATATACTTTTTGAAACAAAGTTTGACACATTGTAACACCCCAAAGTATATACACAGGATCACCTGTGTGTGACACCCTAAAAATGTAGGGGTTTTGTCCCACACTTGTACTACTGCGTTCAGATGTTTAAGCAGCTGCTGAGCATTCTCTCCCTTAACATTACAATACCTACCCTTTTTCCCCCCAAAAAATTTGATTTGGATTCTAAATATAAAGCAAATTGTTTACCAAATTTGCTCCCCAAAACCCCAAAAAAATTGTGTGTTCACACTGGATGATCCAAAAACATCGTTTTAGGAACTGGACGGAGAAAGAGGTTTACTACGTCCGTTTAGTGTGCGGACGAACATTGAAAGTTGTTATCTTTCCCTGTACTATATCAAAGTCTAAATATACACGACTTAATACAAGTAATAATCTTAAGGCCTCATGCCCACTGGCGTTTTTACAGCTGCGTTTTTTGCAGCTTAAAAACGCCTGTCCATGTTATTGTAAATATTTTTTTTTTTTTTTTTTTGAAAAAAAAAAAAAAAACGTCGGAGCTAAAAACGCGACCACGCGTTAGTGCGCGCTTTTTGCACGTTAGTGCGCGTTAGTGCGCGTTTTTGCGCGTTTTTTGACGCTCGCGTTTTTTCCTGCCAAATTCTGACGCTGAGGAACGCACTGGCCCTGGGTTTTTTTTACAGCTTACAAACGCCTATGCTCTTTACAGCTCAAAAACGCCTAGGTGGGCATGAAGCTATAGACTAACATGGACAGGCGTTTTTAAGCTGTAAAAAACGCTCAAAAACGCGGCTGAAAAAACGCCCGTGGGCATGAGGCCTTAGCAGGGGAAATGAAGAAAAAGTACTTACTTTTTCCTATAACTTTCTTGATTCTTTTGTATTGGTCGGGCTCCCGCAACTTCAGATAAGACCATCGTTTTCTGAGCTGTTCCTTCGTTCTGCACACCCCGAATTTTTGGTGAAGAGTTTTGACCACTTTGCCCATAATTTTTGTCTTGACAAGATTAGGTCTTTTATACGGCCCATGCTTGGCATCATAATCCTCCCTCCTCAAAATGGCCACCATCTCCACCATTTCCTCGAATGACATGTTGGATGCCTTATATCTCCTGGATCGGGATTTGGGCTCCTCTGGAATTTCCTCCTCTGTAGAGGTAATCTCAGCCACCTGTGTCTCCGCCATGTTGTTAAGCACTATGACGAGCGAGAAGGGGCGGGGAAAGTACAATCTCGAACGTCGGAGGCGGGGAAAGCGTGCGGAGTTTCACGCATGCGCAGTGTATATCAAGTGAAGATCCATGTGTCGAAAATATGTTCATTTGGCGGGAGAGGGAGTTAGCAATGAACGTGTTGACCAAGGTACATAAGTTTTTAAGGATTTGGGTTTCATCAGAGGAGGAGATTTTGGGCTTGAAAATCTGTCAAAAATGCTGATTTGATGAATGTTGCCTGAAACATATGTATTTTCTTGTTGCTTGATTTTACAGAGAGAATGAATAGTTTCAAAAACCCTGACTTTATGGGGGAGTTCATTGATAAATGGAAAGACCTCCCTATCCTTTGGCAGACAAAAAGTGGTGGAAATAAATATAAAGTGGCCAGGACAGCAGCACTGGAGAGCCTGCTTGCATTTTTGCAAACACAGATACCCAGAACAACTCTCCAAGATGTGAAAACCATAATTGCTACCATCAGGGGGACATACAGGACCCAGAGGAATATGGTCCTGAAGTCCCAGAGGTCAGGTGCTGCAGCAGATAAGGTTTATAAACCCAGTCTGTGGTACTACAGCAAGTTATCTTTCCTGGATGACCAGCTGGAAGTGCGGGAATCTCTCTCCACTCTTCCCCCCAGAGGTCAATCCAGCCTTCCTTGTAGCCAGCCCTCCAGCCTTCCTTGCAGCCAGCCCTCCAGCCTTCCTAGCAACCCTGCTCTGGCTTCCCCTGAGGATCAAGATGAGGTCCTTGAGGAGGCAGATTTGGATATATGGAGCCAGGTAAAGTATTGATATCTACATTTACAGGTCCTTCTCAAAAAATTAGCATATTGTGATAAAGTTCATTATTTTCTGTAATGTACTGATAAACATTAGACTTTCATATATTTTAGATTCATTACACACAACTGAAGTAGTTCAAGCCTTTTCTTGTTTTAATATTGATGATTTTGGCATACAGCTCATGACAACCCAAAATTCCTATCTCAAAAAATTAGCATATTTCATCCGACCAATAAAAGAAAAGTGTTTTTAATACAAAAAAAGTCAACCTTCAAATAATTATGTTCAGTTATGCACTCAATACTTGGTCGGGAATCCTTTTGCAGAAATGACTGCTTCAATGCGGCGTGGCATGGAGGCAACCAGCCTGTGGCACTGCTGAGGTGTTATGGAGGCCCAGGATGCTTCGATAGCGGCCTTAAGCTCATCCAGAGTGTTGGGTCTTGCGTCTCTCAACTGTCTCTTCCCAATATCCCACAGATTCTCTATGGGGTTCAGGTCAGGAGAGTTGGCAGGCCAATTGAGCACAGTAATACCATGGTCAGTAAACCATTTACCAGTGGTTTTGGCACTGTGAGCAGGTGCCAGGTCGTGCTGAAAAATGAAATCTTCATCTCCATAAAGCTTTTCAGCAGATGGAAGCATGAAGTGCTCCAAAATCTCCTGATAGCTAGCTGCATTGACCCTGCCCTTGATAAAACACAGTGGACCAACACCAGCAGCTGACATGGCACCCCAGACCATCACTGACTGTGGGTACTTGACACTGGACTTCAGGCATTTTGGCATTTCCCTCTCCCCAGTCTTCCTCCAGACTCTGGCACCTTGATTTCCGAATGACATGCAAAATTTGCTTTCATACGAAAAAAGTACTTTGGACCACTGAGCAACAGTCCAGTGCTGCTTCTCTGTAGCCCAGGTCAGGCGCTTCTGCCGCTGTTTCTGGTTCAAAAGTGGCTTGACCTGGGGAATGCGGCACCTGTAGCCCATTTCCTGCACACGCCTGTTCACGGTGGCTCTGGATGTTTCTACTCCAGACTCAGTCCACTGCTTCCGCAGGTCCTCCAAGGTCTGGAATCGGTCCTTCTCCACAATCTTCTTCAGGGTCCGGTCACCTCTTCTCGTTGTGCAGCGTTTTCTGCCACACTTTTTCCTTCCCACAGACTTCCCACTGAGGTGCCTTGATACAGCACTCTGGGAACAGCCTATTCGTTCAGAAATTTCTTTCTGTGTCTTACCCTCTTGCTTGAGGGTGTCAATGATGGCCTTCTGGACAGCAGTCAGGTCGGCAGTCTTACCCATGATTGCGGTTTTGAGTAATGAACCAGGCTGGGAGTTTTTAAAAGCCTCAGGAATCTTTTGCAGGTGTTTAGAGTTAATTAGTTGATTCAGATGATTAGGTTAATAGCTCGTTTAGAGAACCTTTTCATGATATGCTAATTTTTTGAGATATGAATTTTGGGTTGTCATGAGCTGTATGCCAAAATCATCAATATTAAAACAAGAAAAGGCTTGAACTACTTCAGTTGTGTGTAATGAATCTAAAATATATGAAAGTCTAATGTTTATCAGTACATTACAGAAAATAATGAACTTTATCACAATATGCTAATTTTTTGAGAAGGACCTGTATATGTTACAAAAGTGATGATTTTTAATTGATGTTTTAGTATTGTTAGGTATTTAATGTTCAAAAAAAAAGAGGATTTAAAGAGCAAGATACAGTAGTGGTCAAATTTGATGGGGACAAGGCAACAATATCAGGAGGCGGAATCTATGCAAAATGAATACCTTTTGACATTCAATTCAAAAATGTCTGGCTGGAGGTGAACAATGTGTGTGATTGATGGTGGCAAAAAATAAAGAATGTCCCTTTCTTTTTTTACAGCCAGAGCTGAACCAGGAAGAGGGTGATGTTGGGGACCAGGAGGAGGCAGGGCCCAGTGGCACACAGGAGGAGGCTGGGCCCAGCACAAGAGCCCAGATGCCTCCCCTGATAATGAAACAACGAGGGCCAAGGAGAGCTAGGCAGGTGGAGGAGGAAACAAGAGCCTTTCTAAAAGAGGCTACTGTGGCCCTCAGAGAGGCACCCTCTGCTGAGGAGGGCTTTGCCGTAGTCCTGGCCCATAAGTTAGGCCAAATGGACTTGCGGCAAAAGCTCTATAGTGAAAACCTTTTGCTGAAGGTGATTAACAAGGGGTTGCTCGGTGAACTGACCAAGCTGCTGCTGCTGCTGCTGCTGCTGCTGCTGCTGCTGCTGCTGCTACTACTACTACCTCCTCTCCTCCTGATCCCCAGCCTCCGAGGAAGCACCCAACAAAGGCTGCAGGGAAGGCTGGAGAGAAGGCTACAAGGAAGCGAAAAAAATAATGCCTGCTGTAGTACCACAGACTGGGGACATATATGACTTATCTGCTGCTGTTCCTGACTAGGGATGAGCTTCGTGTTCGAGTCGAACATACGTTCGACTCGAACATCGGCTGTTCGATCGTTCGACGAAGATCGAACGATTTGGGCCGTTCGCGCCAAATTCGAGTGACGCGAACGGCCCACAATGCACTACGCCATCGCAGTGTCATCCAGGCGCTGTGATTGGCCAAGCATGCACTGTGACCCCGCATGCTTGGCCAATCACAGCGCCGGCAGCGAGGAGAGCAATGATTGGCCACAGGCAGGATGCCTGTGGCCAATTATTGCTGAGGGTGTTTAGTACACGCCCCACACTATAAAAGGCCGCCAGCACGGCGGCCTAGTGTAGTGTGTTCCGGAGCAGGGATAGAGCAGCATAGGCAGGGACAGTGACTGTTATTTCTTTCTTGCTTAACCTGGATTCCTTTAGTTTAGGGAAAGAGAAGGATAGGTAGGGAGAGTGTCAGTGTGTTTTGTGCTTGTGCTATAGTGTGCTTAAAAAAAACATTTATTCTAGGGACAGAAAACTGTAGGTAGGGACAGTGTCAGTTTCTTTCACTCTGCAAGTCCTTGTTTCCAGGGACCTGGAAGGACAGTGAGTGAATTGTCCTTGTGCTATATTGTGCTTAAAAAAACATTTATTCTAGGGACAGAAAACTGTAGGTAGGGAGAGTGTCAGTTTCTTTCACTCTGCAAGTCCTTGTTTCCAGGGACCTGTAAGGACAGTGAGTGAATTGTCCTTGTGCTATATTGTGATTAAAAAAAACATTTTTTCTAGGGACAGAAAACTGTAGGTAGGGAGAGTGTTTTTTTTCTTTCACTCTGCAAGTCCTTGTTTCCAGGGACCTGGAAGGACAGTGAGTGAATTGTCCTTGTGCTATATTGTGCTTAAAAAAAAACATTTTTTCTAGGGACAGAAAACTGTAGGTAGGGAGAGTGTTTATTTTCTTTCACTCTGCAAGTCCTTGTTTCCAGGGACCTCTAAGGACAGTGAGTGAATTGTCCTTGTGCTATATTGTGCTTAAAAAAAACATTTATTCTAGGGACAGAAAACTGTAGGTAGGGAGAGTGTCAGTTTATTTCACTCTGAAAGTCCTTGTTTCCAGGGACCTGGAAGGACAGTGAGTGAATTGTCCTTGTGCTATATTGTGATTAAAAAAAACATTTTTTCTAGGGACAGAAAACTGTAGGTAGGGAGAGTGTTTTTTTTCTTTCACTCTGCAAGTCCTTGTTTCCAGGGACCTGGAAGGACAGTGAGTGAATTCTCCTTGTGCTATATTGTGCTTAAAAAAAACATTTATTCTAGGGACAGAAAACTGTAGGTAGGGAGAGTGTCAGTTTATTTCACTCTGCAAGTCCTTGTTTCCAGGGACCTGTAAGGACAGTGAGTGAATTGTCCTTGTGCTATATTGTGATTAAAAAAAACATTTTTTCTAGGGACAGAAAACTGTAGGTAGGGAGAGTGTTTTTTTTCTTTCACTCTGCAAGTCCTTGTTTCCAGGGACCTGGAAGGACAGTGAGTGAATTGTCCTTGTGCTATATTGTGATTAAAAAAAACATTTTTTCTAGGGACAGAAAACTGTAGGTAGGGAGAGTGTTTTTTTTCTTTCACTCTGCAAGTCCTTGTTTCCAGGGACCTGGAAGGACAGTGAGTGAATTCTCCTTGTGCTATATTGTGCTTAAAAAAAACATTTATTCTAGGGACAGAAAACTGTAGGTAGGGAGAGTTTCAGTTTATTTCACTCTGCAAGTCCTTGTTTCCAGGGACCTGTAAGGACAGTGAGTGAATTGTCCTTGTGCTATATTGTGATTAAAAAAAACATTTTTTCTAGGGACAGAAAACTGTAGGTAGGGAGAGTGTTTTTTTTCTTTCACTCTGCAAGTCCTTGTTTCCAGGGACCTGGAAGGACAGTGAGTGAATTGTCCTTGTGCTATATTGTGCTTAAAAAAAACATTTTTTCTAGGGACAGAAAACTGTAGGTAGGGAGAGTGTTTATTTTCTTTCACTCTGCAAGTCCTTGTTTCCAGGGACCTCTAAGGACAGTGAGTGAATTGTCCTTGTGCTATATTGTGCTTAAAAAAAACATTTATTCTAGGGACAGAAAACTGTAGGTAGGGAGAGTGTCAGTTTATTTCACTCTGCAAGTCCTTGTTTCCAGGGACCTGGAAGGACAGTGAGTGAATTGTCCTTGTGCTATATTGTGATTAAAAAAAACATTTTTTCTAGGGACAGAAAACTGTAGGTAGGGAGAGTGTTTTTTTTCTTTCACTCTGCAAGTCCTTGTTTCCAGGGACCTGGAAGGACAGTGAGTGAATTGTCCTTGTGCTATATTGTGATTAAAAAAAACATTTTTTCTAGGGACAGAAAACTGTAGGTAGGGAGAGTGTTTTTTTTCTTTCACTCTGCAAGTCCTTGTTTCCAGGGACCTGGAAGGACAGTGAGTGAATTGTCCTTGTGCTATATTGTGCTTAAAAAAAACATTTATTCTAGGGACAGAAAACTGTAGGTAGGGAGAGTGTCAGTTTATTTCACTCTGCAAGTCCTTGTTTCCAGGGACCTGTAAGGACAGTGAGTGAATTGTCCTTGTGCTATATTGTGATTAAAAAAAACATTTTTTCTAGGGACAGAAAACTGTAGGTAGGGAGAGTGTTTTTTTTCTTTCACTCTGCAAGTCCTTGTTTCCAGGGACCTGTAAGGACAGTGAGTGAATTGTCCTTGTGCTATATTGTGATTAAAAAAAACATTTTTTCTAGGGACAGAAAACTGTAGGTAGGGAGAGTGTTTTTTTTCTTTCACTCTGCAAGTCCTTGTTTCCAGGGACCTGTAAGGACAGTGAGTGAATTGTCCTTGTGCTATATTGTGCTTAAAAAAAAACATTTATTCTAGGGACAGAAAACTGTAGGTAGGGAGAGTGTTTTTTTTCTTTCACTCTGCAAGTCCTTGTTTCCAGGGACCTGGAAGGACAGTGAGTGAATTGTCCTTGTGCTATATTGTGATTAAAAAAAACATTTTTTCTAGGGACAGAAAACTGTAGGTAGGGAGAGTGTCAGTTTCTTTCACTGTGAAAGTCCTTGTTTCAAGGGACAGAGAAGGACACCTGAAGGTAGCCCTTATTGCTTTTTTCCCATCTCCCTGCAGGCCATCTATTAGAATGTCTGGAAGGCAAACAAGGAGAGGCAGACAGTCAGGAGGCAATAAAAGAGGGCAAGCAGGCTCTGTGTCTGGGGGCAACAGTGCTGGTCGTGGACGCGGTGCATTGTCATCAGCACATGGCCATGGGACACGCTTGTCCTTCTTTTCGGCAGCTGGACATGTTGAGCCACATCATGCCGAAGACTTGGTAGAGTGGATGACCAAGCCCTCCTCCTCCTCCTCATCCTCTCTCACCCAGGCTCAGGGTACTGGAAAAGCAGCTGCCAAAGCGTCGTCTTCCCTGGTATCAATGTCAGACAAATCATCAGTCACTCCTTCCCTAGACCCACCATGTCCTCCTCCTGAGGAGTCCCCCGAACTGTTTCAGCACAGTGTTGGGTACATGCTCCAGGAGGATGCCCAGCGTTTCGAAGGGTCTGATGATGAAACCCAGCTAGAGGAAGGCAGTAGCGTGAGAGCAGACAGAGGGGATGCTCAAGAAGGACACCAATCTGGCAGTCATGTTCCAGCAGCTGCAGCATACTGCCAGATTGGCTCCAGTGATGAGGAGGGAGGGGATGATGAGGTCACTGACTCCACGTGGGTGCCTAATAGGAGAGAGGAGGAGGAGGAGGATGAGGAGGAGGCACATCTCCAACGAGGCAGGATGCCCTTTGGTGGCCAGCGTAAGGGCAGTACACCGACGGAATCACACCGCAGAGCTCCGCCTGTGCAGGGCGCTGCCTCTGCCCGTCATTCAAAAAGTTCTTTGGTGTGGGCCTTTTTTGAGGCTAGTGCATCAGATCGCACAGCTGCTGTTTGCAACATATGTCTCAAGCGTATATCGCGTGGCCAAAACATCAGCCGCTTGGGTACCACATGCCTGACCAGACATATGTTGACCTGCCATGCAGCTCGTTGGCAAGCCTACCTCAAAGACCCACACCAAAGAACAAAGCGGACCTCTCCTTGCACCGCATCAGCTGGGATCTCCAACCCCACTATAACTTCAGTCCTCTCTGAAACATGCACTGAGAGGAATGAAGGTGTAGAATTAGGTGTGTCACAGCCAAGTACTTGCGCCCACTCTGCTAGCAGTACACCGACGTCCGATTCTAGCAGGCAAATTTCCCTGCCCCAGCTGCTGGACCGTCGAAAGAAGTTCACTCCCAGCCATCCACATGCCCAGCGGTTGAATGCTAGCTTGGCTAAATTGCTAGCGCTTCAACTGCTGCCTTTTCAGTTGGTAGACTCGGCCCCCTTCCGTGAGTTTGTGCAATGTGCGGTTCCTCAGTGGCAGGTTCCCAAACGCCACTTTTTCTCACGGAAGGCTATTCCGGCTCTCTACCGGCATGTGGAAGGCAATGTCTTGGCCTCGCTGGACAGGGCGGTCAGCGGTAAGGTGCATATTACCGCTGACTCATGGTCCAGCAGGCATGGACAGGGACGTTACCTTTCTTTCACGGCCCATTGGGTCACTCTTTTGGCAGCTGGGAAGGATTCAGGACAAGGTGCAGTAGTGTTGGAGGTTGTCCCACCGCCACGCCTCCAAAATGCTACTACTGGTTGTGACACACCTCTCTCCTCCACCCCCTCCTCTTCTTCTTCCTCCATGGCCTCTTCCTGTGGTTTGTCCTATGAACCAGCGGTGCTCCGTAGCCGTTCACGGGGCTACGCAAGTACGCAGGCAAAAAGATGCCATGCCGTGCTTGCGCTGGTGTGTTTGGGGGACAGAAGCCACACTGGGGCAGAGGTCCTGTCTGCTCTGCAGGGCCAGGCCGAGAGGTGGTTGACGCCACGCCAGCTTAAGCCAGGAATGGTGGTTTGCGACAATGGCACCAACCTCCTCTCCGCCCTCCGACAGGGACAACTGACCCATGTGCCCTGTGTGGCTCACGTCCTTAACCTGGTGGTGCAGCGCTTCTTGGGCAGGTACCCGGGCTTACAGGATGTCCTGAGGCAGGCCAGGAAAGTCTGTGTGCATTTCCGCAGATCTTATAATGCCAGTGCTCGCCTGGCTGAGCTGCAAAAGGAGTTGAACCTGCCCAAGAACCGCCTTATATGTGACATGCCCACCAGGTGGAACTCAACGTTGGCCATGCTGCAGCGGCTGCACACGCAGCAGAGGGCCATCAATGAGTACCTGTGCGACTACGGCACCAGGACAGGGTCAGGGGAGCTTGGTTTTTTTTCTCCACGCCAGTGGGGCATGATCAGGGATGCATGCACTGTCCTGGCACCATTTGAGGAGGCCACGAGGATGGTGAGCAGTGACAGTGCATGCATCAGTGACACTGTACCTCTTGTCCACCTGTTGGAGCACACGCTGCGTGGAATAATGGACAGGGCACTTGAGGCAGAACAGAGGCAGGAAGAGGAGGACTTCCTTGCCTCTCAAGGCCCCCTTTACCCAGACAGTGTTCCTTCTGTCCCACCCATCGCACAGGAAGAGGAGGAGGAGGAGGAGGAGGAGGATTGTGTCAGCATGGAGGTGGAGGCTGGCACTCAGCATCATCAGCAGCAGTCTTTTAGGGATGATTTACAGTCCCAAGAAACCAGTGGACTTGTACGTGGCTGGGAGGAGGTGGCTGCGGATCATGTCGTCCTTAGTGACCCAGAGGACTCCGGAGCGAATGCCTCAGCAAACCTACGCTGCATGGCCTCCCTGATCCTGCAAAGTCTGCGGAAGGATCCTCGTATTCTTCGGATCAAGGAGAGGGACCATTACTGGCTGGCCACTCTCCTTGATCCACGGTACAAGGGTAAGGTTGCGGACCTTATGTTACCGTCGCAGAGGGAGCAGAGGATGAGACAACTCCGGGAGGCCTTGCAGAAAGGTCTGTGCAACGCGTTCCCAGAGACTGGGAGGTTGCAAACTCCTGGTCCTGGACAACGAGTTGCTGAGGCTTCGGCCAGTCAAAGAAGGAGCGGTGGGGAAGGTGGCCGTCTGACCGATGCGTTCAGACAATTCTTTAGTCCGCAGCCCCAAAGTATGATCGGTTCCAGCAACCATCGCCAGCGTCTGATAAACATGGTGCAGGAATATCTAGGGGCAAGGTCAGACTTGGACACCTTCCCCACCGAAAATCCTCTGGCTTACTGGGTCTTGAGGATGGATCACTGGCCAGAGCTTGCACAGTATGCAATTGAGCTACTGGCCTGTCCTGCATCCAGCGTTCTTTCGGAACGCACATTCAGTGCTGCTGGAGGATTTGTCACGGATCACAGGGTGCGCCTGTCCACCGACTCGGTTGATCGACTGACTTTCATCAAGATGAACCAGTCTTGGATCACCACCAGCTACCACACACCTGATGCTGATATAACAGACTAATTGATTTTAACATGTCACATCCCTTCAAGACTGATGCTGATGCTGAGTGCCTGTGCTGTTATGTTGACTGGCTATCCTCCTCCTCCGAGTCCTCAATGATACGATTGATGATGATAGCTTGTAAGATCATTTTTGTTTATGGGTGCCGCCACCAGTGCCTAACGCCCAATTTTTCAGCCCCTGTTTAACAGGGGCGTGTAATTACAATTTTTGAAGCAATACTTTGCAACAGGGCTCATTGCTGTGCTCCAAGTACAGTATCTGTGAGGAGTTGCAGTGTTGTGCCACCAGTGCCTAAGGCCCAATTTTTCAGCCCCTGTTTAACAGGGGCGTGTCATTACAATTTTTGAAGCAATACTTTGCAACAGGGCTCATTGCTGTGCTCCAAGTACAGTATCTGTGAGGAGTTGCAGTGTTGTGCCACCAGTGCCTAAGGCCCAATTTTTCAGCCCCTGTTTAACAGGGGCGTGTCATTACAATTTTTGAAGCAATACTTTGCAACAGGGCTCATTGCTGTGCTCCAAGTACAGTATCTGTGAGGGGTTGCAGTGTTGTGCCACCAGTGCCTAAGGCCCAATTTTTCAGCCCCTGTTCAACAGGGGCATGTAATTACAATTCTTGATCTAATAATTCACAGCAGGGCCCATTGCTGCACCCACCAAGAGTAACTGTCAGGGCTTACAGTGTTGTGGCACCAGCACCACCATCAAAGGCCCAATTTTTACTACCACTGTTCAACAATTATATGTAATTAAAATTCCTGATATAATAGTTGACAGCAGGGCGTTCCAGCACCAACCAAGAGTAACTGTGAGTGCTTACAGTGTTGTGCCAACACCAACAACTAAGGGGCCTATTTCTGCAGAGTATATACGGCAGGTCGCTACTTTCAAACATCCAACTTACAAACGACTCCTACTTGCAAACGCAAGAAGACAACAGGAAGTGAGAGGAAATCTACCACTAGGAAGGAAAATTCTCTCCTGTAAGAATAAATATGGGAGAAAGGTGTCTCCTCTGTACTGATGCTTTATCAGCAATCCTTGTTTCAAGAAAAAGACCACATTTCAAAAAGAGTTGTCATTGGGACGGAAAGTGAGGTGAAATGTTCTGAACAGGGGCACAGACAGCAAAACAAATGTTACAGGGGTGATAACCCTTACCTATGTTTTCCAAAAAGTTTAAAAATAGATTTTTGGTCTGGAGCTACACTTCAACAATGTACCTGTTCAAAATTACAAACAGACTCTACATAAGAACAAACCTACAGTCCCTGTCTTGTATGCACCGCCTGTATAGGGCTGTTCAGAGTATATAGGGCCTTTTTTATTTTAAGTGCGGGGTTCCCCTTAATATCCATACAAGACCCAAAGGGGCTGGTAATGGGCTGGGGTAGGGGGGGGGTCATGGGGTAGCTATGCCATTTTTCTTAAAGAATTTCATCCATATTACCGGGACCAGACATTACATTAAAGCCGCAAGCAGTTTTAAATGGCTTTTTTTTCCTTTAGAAGTGTCATTTTGTGCAGGGACAGTTCTAAACACGGGAAACACGTGGCACTTCACAGGCATACTTTAGACACCCCCCAGGTACGATATTTAAAGGAATATTTGACTTTTTTTTTTTCACTTTATGCATCATTAAAATGACTGCTCCCGAAAAACGACCGTTTTTAAAACTTCTTTTTGCATTGATACATGTCCCCTGGTGCAGAACCCGGGTTCCCAAACCCTTTTTAGGACAATAACATGCATAATAGTTGTTATAATTAGCACTTTAGAATTCGAACGTTCGCATCCATTGTATTTAATAGGGTTCTAATGTTCGTTCGAACTTTCGGTCCGTTCGCGGGTTCTGGTGCGAACCGAACCCGGGGGTGTTCGGCTCATCACTATTCCTGACCTCTGGGAGTTCAAGCCAAGATTCGGCTCCATTTTTTTTTTCAATTAAATAGTTTGGTTTTGACATCTTGGATGGTTGTTGTGGGGTCCAAAGGATGCACAAATGCAAGCAGGCTCTCCAGTGCTGCCTTCACGTTTAATTTGTAATGTACCTAAATAAAGGATTCTTTTTTTTGGCTTCAAATACTTGACTATGTGATTTGTATTTCAAAAGAGACTTTGCTAGGGAGTAGGCAGGGACATTTCAAATAATATTATTGTTATTAACAAGGGACACAAACCTCCTTGAGGCAAAATGAGACAAATTTTGAAGGTTGGTGTGGTAACTTTACACACCAATAATTTAAGCAAAATCACCCAAAAAAAATAAAAGAAGCCTACATATATCAAAGAAGCCCATCAAAAATAATAAAGCTAACTTAATTACTAAAATAAAATAAAAAAATTCAAATTTTTGTGATCTTTATATTTAGTTATGAATTTATGAGGGAGATGTGGCTTCAAAAGAATATTTTACAATCATTAGATCAATTAGGAATTACTAAAGAAGCTAGTTTGGCATAACTCTCAAATGTCATTAGCAAAAGAAGGTAATTATTTAAGCATTATCAAAAGAAGAACGGAATGCGCAGCATTAAAACGATGCTATTAATTCCACCGTGACAAATGTGCCATCTCCATTTCCAACGCTAGTTTTACCAGAACGAGCGCTCCCGTCTCATACTTGATTCTGAGCATGCGTGTTTTTTTTCACGTCGTTAAAGCATACACACTATCGTTTTTCACGTCGTTAAAAAAAACGACATGAAAAACGACGTGAAAAAATAGAGCATGTTCGAAATTTTTAATGCCCGTTTTTCACGTCGTTAAAAATGCTCTGGAGCATACACACGATCGGTTTTAATCGCCATTTTTAAAAATGGCATTTTTAACGGCATGAAAAACGATCGTGTGTATGGGGCATTAGAATTGTATACTCTTTTTAATATTTAGTATGAATAAAATATAAAATGTTATATTTAATAAATTTTCTGTGTATATTTGTGGCAGCATTAAAATCCCCTTCTCCAGTTCCAATGTCAAAAGTGTCAGTTATTGTCTGATTGTCCTCCTCAATATCGCTGCTATAAGTTGCTGATCGCCGCCATTACTAGTATAAAATAAATAAATAAATATATCCCATAGTTTGTAGATGCTATAACATTCACATAAACAAATCAATATATGCTTATTGGGATTTTTTTTGCAAAAACCAGTACAGTTTCTTTTTTTTTTAATCCTATAAATTTATCTTTAATTTATGGGATAGGTTTTATAGCAGAAAGTAAAAAACTTTTTTTTTTGTTTGTTTGTTTATAGCACAAAAAATAAAAAATGCAGTGGTGATCAAATACCGCCAAAAGAAAGCTCTATTTGTAGGGGGGGAAATTACATACATTTTATTTGGGTACAGGGTTACACAACAGTGCATTTGTCAGGTAAAATAACGCAGTGCTGTATCGCAAAAAATGGCCTGGTCATGAAGGGGGTAAATCTTCCAGAGGTCAAGTGGTTAATATAGCAATTAGATTTTATACTGTACCTTGTAGAGGATATCTCTGTATTGTGTCTGTACCAACTGTGCTTACCAATTGGTGTCTCTTGTCCAGGACAACACAAACACAGGAGAAAAGCAAGTCTATGCTGATGTGTTCAGGATGGGCTTTTTACCGCAGAATCGCAATGCTACCAGCAATCGTTCTTTCACACCACTGTGCTGCTTCTTGCATTGACCTGTTTCAAGGGCTCTGAAACCTGAACTCAGTAGAGCACAACAAAGAAAGAGAGATCCTCATTTGTCCTAGAAGAGAGAAACTTTGACACATCGTATTGGAAAATCTATACCCTGTGCTATTTTTGGTGCCTAAACAAACAGCCATACAATATTTAATTTTCAGTGCAACATTTCGCTCATTCACACTGGCAATGACATACATGTTTTTATATGCATTTATAGGACATTTATAACTGCATGGGATGATTTTAAATGGTATACACTATGCATTCACCTGTGTTTACATGCATTTAGTTTGGCTGCGCTTAGAGAAAATAGAATTCTGTGCATCCAGGGAGAGTTTAGATCTCTAACGCGTTTAAACACATTTAAACGCAGGAAAACCTAAAGCCGTGTTAAACCCAAAAGCAAACATTTATTACATTGCAGTTTACTAATTCTTCGATGTGAAAGCTGCATTACTCTTCTTTTTTAGTCTTTTTTTCCTTTATTTTCATCTGGCGATCCAGCCAGTAAGTCTGTTTTTTTCTTTTTTTAAAGAACAATCTCTCTACCAGATGTATCCGTTTACAGGAATGAGACAAACCATTTAATAATGGCAGAGTTGCGTACAATTATCAGCATTTATTCATGTAAAACCTTTCTCCTAAAAGGAGAAAAAAATGTTTGCTGTAACTGATTATAAAGAGTGAACTGAAGTTTGGCTTCAATTTGTTAGGCTACATGTACAGTAGCCTACCCTGACCGCAGGAAAACAAAAAACGTGACAAAAACGCTCCCCTCCCCCCAAGGCTGACAATGTGCTGTCTGCTGTTACCCCTGTGCTCATTCATCCAGAGACAGTGCATCCATAAGGGCGCACGGGCACTGCCCCCTCTCTCCAGCCACCCCCTCTATGACCAATGAATAGATTCATACATTGCATGAATCTATCCATGGCCGCCGCTGCCACCCCCTATTCAAACTCCCGGCCCCATTTCGGGTTCCGGGCGCCTGAATTACAGCTGTGGGGGGTGTTTTTGAAGCACCTGATCAGAGCCATAGGCTCTAATAGGTGTCAAAAAAGATGACCTGCGAGCGTCATGCTTGGCGCTCGCAGTTCACCCAGGTGTGTTAGAAAAACAAATGAATATTTGATTTCCTAACACTGAACCGCCTCTCCGCCAATCAGGTGCTCTGTTACCCCGTTACCTAATTGGCTGAAACGACAGGCACTGTGATTGGATGCCTGACGGGAGGATTGGACGGGAGGAGAGGACGGGAAGAGAGGACGGGAAGAGACGCATGGAGGACACTGCTCGCCGCCTTCACCCACTCCCCACCGAGACAGAGTAAGTGCTGGGAAGACGGCAAGTGGGCGGGAGGTCACAGTGGTGGCATTTGATGGCACAGTGACAGCATTTGATGGGCATAGTGGCTGTGTTTGATGGGCACGGTGGCTGCAATTGATGGGCACGGTGGCTGCGTTTGATGGCACAGTGGCTGCAAATGATGGCACAGTGGCTGCAAATGATGGCACAGTGGCTGCAATTGATGGGCACAGTGGCTGCAATTGATGGGCACAGTGGCTGCAATTGATGGGCACAGTGGCTGCAATTGATGATTTTTTTTTATAGTTTGTTTGCGCCCCCCCAAAAATTTTGAGCACCAGCCACCAATGTCCAGAGAGATACAGTAGATGTGTTACTGGCCAGATCATCAGGTGAAAACAGAGGGGAAAGGCCCAAAAAAAGAAAACCCATGCAACCACCACGTCTAATAATTGGTAAATTGCAATATATTACATTTTTGGTTTTGGATTTAATACTGCTTTATACTGGGAAGCATACAATTAAATTATACTTCCCAGATTATTTCTCCTGCATTTTAATAAAACAGGTGGAGGAAGCTAGTGTGAACTTAGCTGGGAGCAATAGTAAGGCCTCATGCACTCTGGGCTTTAGCTTTCAGGCACTTAGGTGTGGGCTGAGGGCACAAGCGCACCATCCAGCCCTGTAAGACTCTGAGAGGCTGACAGCGGCTGCGGCTGAACGGTGCACTGAGCACAATAAAACGCACATATTACAGCGTGGTATCACAATGTACAAATCGTGGTGCATTGCAGTCATTTATAATGGCACCCACAATGCACATACATTACGGCCCACCATAGGAACGATTGTTGATTTGTGGTGAGATGCCTTGGAAAAAATGAATGGCCTTGCCTTATAGAAATACATGCTAATGCACAAAATACAGCAAATACACTGGAACGCAGTAAAGCAGTGTCAAGGTGGCTTTAGAAACAAATTATGTCTGTATACAAAGCTATTTTTTCTGATCGGTATTGGCCTCTAATGCCCTGTACACACGATCGGAATTTCCGATGAATTTGTTTCATCGGAAATCCCGATCGTGTGTGGGCCCCATCTGACTTTTTACCATCAGTGTAAAAAATGGAAAAAAAAAAACGATAGGAAATTCCGATCTTCTGTGTGGAACTCCATCGGAGAAAAATCAACGCATGCTCAGACTAAATTAGGAGACGGGAGCGCTTGTTCTGGTAAAACTAACGTTCGTAATGGAGATAGCACATTCGTCATGCTGCAAATTATTGCATCGTTAAATGTAGCGCATTCTTTTCTCCTTTCTAATGCTAGAACAAATGTTATTTTTCGCTGCGGATATTCACACCGAGTTCTAACAAACGTATTTATTTGTTTCTTGTGATCTCATGAATCTTCGTATTTTATTTTAAAGCCATGTCTCCAAAATATCTTATTTATTTTAAGCGCAAAACGGCTAACACCAAACTTTTACTAACACACGGTAACACGAAATCAGCAAAAGCAGCCCAAAGGGTGGCGCCGTTGGATTTGAACTTCCCCTTTATAGTGACGTCGTACGTGTTGTACGTCACAGCTTTTTGGACGGTCGGAATTTGGTCTGATAGTGTGTATGCAAGACAGCTTTGAACGGAATTCCAACGAAAAATTCCTATCGGATTTTAGCCCATCGGAATTCCGATTGTGTGTACGCGGCATTTGTATGCTGG
The DNA here is from genome assembly GCA_029206835.1 of Rana muscosa. NCBI lineage: Eukaryota > Metazoa > Chordata > Amphibia > Anura > Ranidae > Rana > Rana muscosa. Next base: position 415,401,913 of record CM055120.1, read on the forward strand.
GCTTTGGTTGTATGTGAAATCTCTCCAGAAGAGTCAGGTGGATTGGGTAGTATTATAGTGCCACCTAGTGACAATTTGTCTCAGTAGCTTTGCCAGACTATGTACAGTATATTGGTAATTCTGGAAAAAAATCTGGACAAAAAATATAGATATTTTTTAAATCTCAGTTCATTAATTTGCAGCCTTGATTTAGCTGCCCCTTACCCAGCTTGTGTTCCTGTAGAATAAAAAATATTCCAACTGATTGCATCATTTAAAATTAATATGTCATAATTACAGGAGTAAGCGCAAAGCAATTTTTCCTGACATGTCCATGTCAGCATACTGATGGGTTGTCTCTGACCTGTCAACCCCCATTGAACCCATCCATAGAATAATTTCTACTTTTTATGTACTTTTATCATGTACCTACATTCCCTTTTTCAGTCCTCTTACTATTTGGATTGCCCATATGGCACCTTCAGTTTTCCCTTCTGATCTGTATTGGCCTCTTAGTATGCTGGGCTTAGTTGTATGTGAAATCTCTCCAGAAGTGTCAGGTGGGTTGGGTAGTATTATAGTGCCACCTAGTGACAGTTTGTCTCAGTAACTTTGCTAGCCTATGTACAGTATATTGGTAATTTTGGGGAAATAATCTGGACAAAAGATTTTTTTTTATCTCAGTTTAATTTGTAGCCTTGTTTTAGCTGCCCCTTACAGCCTGTGTTCCTGTAGAGTAGGGTGACCAGACATCCCCGGTTTCTGGGGACAGTCCCCGGATTGAGGACACTGTCCCCAGACCAAGTCTGTCCCCGGTTTTGTCCCCGGATTGGATTTGAACAGGGGCTGGGGCAATTTCAAAGACAGTCAGTGCAGAATAAAAAAAAAAAAAATCTGAATTACACACCCCGCTCCGCTGCTCCTACTAGCTTAGAGGGGTGTATTTTTTTCCATTATCCGTGCCCCTTTCTGATGATCATGTGCTGGTCGGAGCAGAGGGAATATTTCTTCAGTTTCGGGTGAATTCCCAATCAGCTCCGCTCGCATGTTCTTCTGCCTTGGCTCAAGTCCCGGCCAGCCACCTGTCTGCTCATCTCCTTGCCTTCCCTGGTGGAGTGATCTTCCTCCACTCCCCACCCAGTAGGAGCCGGGGCCTGGAGAGTAAGACTTGACAGGCTGTGAGGCGGGCGGCGGCGACGGGCAGAGAGTTGCTGATTGCCGCCATTACTAGTAAAAAAAAAAAAATATGTCCCCGGATTTCATTTTAAAAATCTGGTCCCCTTACTGTAGAGTAAAAACTATTCCAATAGATTGCATCATTTAAAATTAACGTCATAATTACAGGAGTAAGTGCAAAGCAGTTAGCACAGCAAATTCTCCTGACATGTCCATATCAGCAATCAGCATACTGATGGGTTGTCTATGCCCTGTCAACCCCATGGAACCCATCCATAGAATAATTTCTACTTCTTTTTTATGTACTTTTGTCATGTACTGTACCTACGTACATTCCCTTAAATAGTCCTCTTACTTTTTTGGATTGCCCATATGGCACCTTCAGTTTTGCCTTTCCATGACTGTAATAAATCCTCAGCTGTTCCCCTTTCTTTTTTCACTGTTGGGTGGCCTCGATGTGACCATATTTCTAAACGCACTTATGTTCAGGTGACACCTCCTGCTTATCACATATTATCCCATATTATCATTGTACTGAAAGTGCCGTGATTCCTGTACTGACTCCAGAAACTCCTCCTCTCAGCACCTCTGTAGTTCAGAAGACAGGCTCTGTGAAATGTGTGACACAGCAGTTGACTACCCACAGACAGGGCCGTCTTTAACATGGGGCATCTGCCCAGGGCCCAGCCATTGTAGGGGGCCCAGAGCAGCTGAGCTGCCCCTGGAGCCCGTCGGGTTTTGGATGGGAGGGGACTTGGATGTACATAACACACCCCTAAACTCTGCAATCTGTACATAGCGCACCCCTTCACTGTGCATTCCATACATAGCACACCCCTCCACCGTGCATTCCATACATGGCAGGAAAGAGAATGGGGGGTGGAGAGCACAAGGAAGAACCTTGAGAACAAGGGGTGGGGCGAGAGCACAGGTGAGGCAGAGAACACAGGGGGCAGCGGAGTGCACAGGGGGAGGTGGAGAGCACAGGGGGGCAGCGGAGAGCACAGGGGGGATGTGGAGAGCACGGGGGGAATGTGGAGAGCACAGGGGGATGTGGAGAGCACAGGGGGATGTGGAGAGCACAGGGGGATGTGGAGAGCACAGGGGGATGTGGAGAGCACAAGGGGCAGCAGAGAGCATGGGAGGATGTGGAGAGCACAGGGGGGAAGTGGAGAGCACAGGGGGCAGCGGAAAGCACAGGGGGGTGGCGGAGAGCATGGGGGAGGTGGAGAGCACAGGGGGAAATGGACAGCACAGGGGGTGATGGAGAGCATTGGAGGATGTGGAGAGCACAGGGGGTGGCGGAGAGCACGGGGGGGGCGGCGGAGAGCACGGGGGCGGCGGAGAGCACGGGGGGGGCGGCGGAGAGCACGGGGGGGGGCGGCGGAGAGCACGGGGGGGCGGCGGAGAGCACGGGGGGCGGGGGAGAGCACGGGGGCGGGGGAGAGCACGGGGGGCGGGGGAGAGCATGGGGGGGATGTGGAGAGCACAGGGGGCGGTGGAGAGCACGGGGGTAAGTGGACAGCATGGGGGGATGTGGAGAGCATAGGGGGGTGGCAGAGAGCATGGGGGATGTGGAGAGCACAGAGGGGGCAGCAGAGAGCATGGGGGGATGTGGAGAGCACAAGGGGGTGGTGGAGAGCATGGGGGGAGGTGGAGAGCACAGGGGGGTGACAGAGAGCACAGGGGGAGGTGGAGAGCATGGGGGGGGATGGAGAGCACGAGGAGCAAAGAGATTGGGTGAGGTGGAGAAATAAGCAGGCATTCCGAGACTGGAGGAGGGAGATGGAGAGAATGATTGTTCTATATACAGCCGCCCCCACTGCTCCTCCTATCCAGGTTGCAGGGGGGCTGAACACACGTTTTCTGTCCTTCTGCTCCAAGGTGCAGCAGGTGTCTGCCTAGCCCCTCCCCCTTTCTTAGTCACGCCAACCGGCACCAACGGCTGACCTATACGGGCGGTCGTAGGTGTCTCTAGCTCCTCCCCTTCATGTTTTCGTCCGCCCAGCGCCGATGGCTAAGCTTAGCAGGCAGCCGGGCGGCCGCAAAGAGGCTGGATGAGCAGCGCGGGCTCAAAGAGCATCCCAGCTGCTTTGGGCCCCGCAAGGACTTGCGGCCGCGGCCCACCGGGCAAGTGCCCGGTTTGCCCTATGGCCAATCCGGGCCTGTGTTCCACTCAGAACAGGCCTACCATGGTCGACCAAAGAAGTTGGGTGCATGTGCTCAGCGTCATATACAGAGGTTGTCTTTGGGAAATAGATGTATGAGTCCTGCCAGCAAAGCTGCAGAGGTTGAAGGGGTGGGGTTAGTCGGCCAGTGCTCAGACCATACGACGCACACTGCATCATATTGGTCTGCATGGCTGCCGTCTCAGAAAGTTTATTAGGATAACCACTAATAAAGGTGAGGTGACTGCACATTCCACCAGTTCAGTGTCTTTCGGCTGCGGTGTCTCCTCAGAGGTTATTTATATAATCATCGTAGCACATTACCAGACTGCTCCTGCCTCTTTATTCATTGTGGATTTTGGTTGTTAAGCTTTCACTGTTTTAATAAATGTATCAGCATTAGTATCTATTTATGTCTGTCTGTTTGGAAAATTGTATCAACACATATCATAATTTTCCTTTTCTGACTTGTCTCTATGGCAGCATAATTTTCCTTATTTATACTTGTGAGTTCTAGTTACAAAAATGCAGGTACCTAGAGAAGGTGGAGTTTTATCTATATCTATATCTATATCCCAGTACCATGTAGCAATGAAGACAAGTGCGTAAATTAAATTACTGCAACAAAAAACGGACGAACGGTCGTCCAAAAATCTGATCGTGTGTACGAGGCTTTAAAGGTATGTGCACTGCAACAGAGCCTGAATGACTCCCCTTACTGACCCTCCTTCTCCCACTATGAGTGCTGCCATGCATTGTATTACAGGAGGCTGAGAAATAAAGAAATCCAGAAAGATTAAAAAAATAAAAAAAAACACATTTAATGACTTTAATGAAAGCACAGCTGGATTAATTAGTAGTGTATATAAGCCTAGAGATTGGCTTTAAAAGTATTTAGTCCTAAACTAGAAATGTAATAATCTAAGGAGTGATCGTTCTATCCACTGCTTATATGTTGTTTATCTATGAATCTTATAGGACTATGAGGAATTAGAAAAGCAATACTGTGATCTTAAAATGGAGACCGCTGTGCTGTCTTTCTTAGGTTATACTTAGGGAGTGCCCTGGATGTGCTGATGGGGCTGGATCTTAACATGAGGCATGGTATACTTAAAGGTATGAAACCTTTTGACAGTAATTGATCCAGGGCTAATAAAGATGCGGGAGTGGCATTTTCCAAGACTTAGCTCAAGTGGCAGACACCAGTGACACTGTGAAATTAAAGGGGTTGTAAACCTTCGTGTCTTTTCACCTTAATGCATCCTATGCATTAAGGTGGAAATAAGAGGAATATTGCGCTAGTCCTGTGACTAAACCAAAAGTGAAAAACAAGTGGAAATAAAACAAAAGCGGCTGCACAAAACGTGACCAAAATTCAAATGCAACTTAAAACTAAATCACACCAAGTGAAAGGTGTCACAAAGTGCTAAATGTGAAAAATAATTGAATAAGTCCACATAAAATCCGTTCAAAGACCGTGGAATGTGATGTTCAAAACCAGACGTGTGACAATATCGGTCATCTCATAAACCTTCTGACAAAGGAGTAAGGGAGAATACTCTTACTGGAACTGATGGATCTACTTATTAGGCAGATCGTTAGAAAAAAACCTCCGAACAGTAACTCAATCCACCACAATCATGAAAGAAAGGGAAAATGAAGAGGTGCTCCAATAGTGCGGGTAAATGTGGGTTTATTGTGATTTATATGAAATCCCAATGGCAAGTCGCATCAGCTGGCATGAAGACTCTGGATGAACCACACGAATCGCAGATGGTCATTCGTTGCAAGGAAATCCCAACCTCGAAGAAACTCTAGATTCTCTGGATATCCCTGTGGTCTTCAGGTGATGACAAAATGACCTCCAATCTAGGAATCCTTTTCAGGACTGAAGGATGGTATGATGGAAAAAACCTCCAAGCAGCAACTCAATCCACCACAATCATGAAAGAAAGGGAAAATGAAGAGGTGCTCCAATAGTGCGGGTAAATGTGGGTTTATTGAATAACCGACAAACTTTAAAAGTGATCACAGTACAAAAGATAAAAAAAAGGGCAATACGTGGAGTGGTGTACCAAGCCCACTCCTACACCACTCCACTTATTGCCCTTTTTTATCTTTTGTACTGTGATCACTTTAAAATTTTTGTCGGTTTTTCAATAAACCCACATTTACCCGCACTATTGGAACACCTCTTCATTTTCCCTTTCTTTCATGATTGTGGTGGATTGAGTTACTGTTCAGAGGTTTTTTTATAACGATCTGCCTAATAAGTAGATCCATCATTTCCGGTAAGAGTATTCTCCCGTACTCCTTTGTCAGAAGGTTTATGAGATGACCGATATTGTCACACGTCTGGTTTTGAACATCACATTCCACGGTCTTTGAACAGATTTTATGTGGACTTATTCAATTATTTTTCACATTGAGCACTTTGTGACACCTTTCATTTGGTATGCATTAAGGTGAAAAAAAACACCTTGCAGTGACCAGCCCCCCCAGCCACCCCATTTTACTTACCTGAGCCCCGAATTTCCGTCGGCACGTCCCCGCCGTCCCTCTCTCCATGGGTTCCCGGCTCTTGATTGGATAGATTGATAGCAGTGCAGCCATTGTCTCCTGCTGCTGTCAATCAAATCCAATGATGCGGGCACCGGGGGCGGGGCCGAGTCCAGCATTCGTGTCTGTGGACGCAAAAATGCTGGACTCGGGAGCTTGCCTGCAATGTAACCCCCTCGGGAGACTGCTTCTCAGAGGGGGTTATCTGATGCTGGGAGGCCCTCAGAAAAGGAGGTTTGGGACCACTCTGTGCAAAACGAGCTGCACAGTGGAGGTAAGTATGACATTTATTTAAAAAAAATTATCCTTTACAACCATTTTAAATCAGAGACTATTAAAGAGGGCTTTCTGGCTAATATACCGGTAGTTATATTATACATAATAGAGCTTTCTGAGTTTTTGGAATCCTGTGTTGCTTTGAAAACGATTGGAGCAGTTGCTCCTGGGACTTTGCAAAGTAAACTCAGCCTAAAGCTTCACTATCAGCTCTGCTGACATCTTAAAAAATTACCACACTGGCCTCATGAAGCACATCTTAATAGTTGTACATAAAAATAAAAAATAAATAGAAGGAATAAAATAACTCACAGACATTAATGACCACAAGCTCATGTCCAAATCTTGTGTCAGGATTCTCATGGGTCCTTACAAATGTGAATATTGCATTTCACTGCTAGCGGTATCCAGCCATGGCATGTACTCAGAAACCTGGAAGCCTTTGCCAGACACTGCCAGCTTTGGCCATAGATAAGAAAAAGTTTTGGTCATCTATAATTCTGAGAGTTTATAGTAGGGCTGCAGCTGTCTATGTATTACATTGCTCCTAGCACCTCTCCAGAAGTTACTGAACCAGAGCAAGTATGCAGATTAGAAAAATGTTTCCAATCCACATCTTTGTTAACAACCTTAGCCCCGGAAGAGTTTACCCCCTTCCTGATCAGAGCACTTTTTACAATTTGACACTGTCGCTTTAACTGACAATTGCGTGGTGTGACGTTGTACCCAAACTAAATTTGCGTCCTTTTTTTCCCCACAAACAGAGCTTTCTTGTGGTGGCATTTGATCACTTCTGCTGTTTTTATTTTTTGCATTATAAACCAAAACATTTAGAAAATTTAGGAAAAAAAAATATATTTTTTACTTTTTGCTATAATAAACATCCCCCAAATAAAAAAAATAAATAAATAATTCTTCCTCAGTTTAGGCCAATATGTATTCTACAAATTTTTGGGAAAAAAAGTTGCAATAAGCGCATATTGATTGTAGACGCTATAACTCTTGCGCAAACCAAACTATGGGAACGATCTGTCTCCCCCTCCTCTGACAACACAGGGATTTGTGTTTACATACACAAATCCCTGTGCTGGCTATCGTGCACACGATCGCGCATGGCCGGCGTCAATTGCGCCCGCCAGCCACACGCAACGGGTCCCACGCTGTGCAGCGGGCGTGCCTTCGGCCGCAGTATATCTGCGTGAGTCGGTCAAGAACCGGTTAAGTCACTGTATCAGCATTACAGTAAAGCAACTAGCATTTTCAGGTGAGATGAAAAATGGCTGACTGCATACTTCCTTAGAAAATTGACCAAGACTGCATACTTGCTTAGAAAATTGATCAAGAAGCTCTCTCCTTAAAAAGGAAAAAGTTAATTCTTACATCTGCCACTACCAAAATGCTGCTCAGTTGAAGAGAACATATGGCAGGTACTGGCTGTGTGGTACATGTGACAACAATCTCCCGTATTCTTTATTCGGGATGAGCTAGATTTTTGGGTCGAACATAGAAAAACAAACATTATGGGGCATTCGCGGCAAATTCGAGCGCCACGTAACGCCCCATAATGCACTGTGAGATTGCAGTGCATGGCTGTATGATGATTGGCCAAAGCATGCACCATGACCTGCATGCTTTGGCCAATCCCAGCGCCCTCTGCTACCCTCGGCCCCGTGTAGTGTGTTGTTGGCGTGGATGGAAAGATAGTGTTATTTAGATAGAGCAGGCAGGTTATTCAGTTAGCTGCAGTGTATTATATATATATATATATATATATATATATATATATATATATATTATACACACACACACACACACAGTCAGTCTTGCGTGCGCGCGTGTATTTTATATATACATACATATATACATACATACACTCTGCATCCAGTGTAGCCTATATCTGACTGCAGGCCATTCCTGGTGAACTTTTTCTGATATACTTCAGGTGGTGTACACAGTACACAATACAGTGCAGCCGTGGTTGCTACTATACTTCTGGTGGTGTACACAATACAGTGCACCCGTAGTGCACTTGTTACTGCTTTTCTGGTGGTGTAAACAGTACACAATACAGTGCAGCCGTAGTTGCTACTACACTTCTGGTGGTGTACACAATACAGTGCACCCGTAGTGCACTTGCTACTACTTTTCTGGTGGTGTACGCAGTACACAATACAGTGTAGTGTGGTGTTGAAAATACAAAATTTACATCATGTCCGGAAGGCCACCAAGGAGAGGCAGATGCTCACAGGCCACTAAAAGAGGGCAAGCAGGCTCTGTGTCTACAGTCAATAGTGCTGGTCATGGACACGGTGCATCCTGTGCATGTGGCCGTGGGGCACGATTGTCCTATTTTTCTGCTGTTGTCCGTGTTATTGAGCCACAACATGCAGAAGAGTTGGTGGAGTGGATAACAAAGCCATCCTCATCCTCTTCATCCTCTGTCACCCAGGCTCAGAGTAGTTTGCCTGCCAAAGCAGCCTTTTCCATCGGCCCCTGGTCAACAGTCACTCCTTCCCTAGCCTCACCATCATGCACGGAGGAGTCCCCCGAACTTTGACCACAGTGTCGGGTACATGCTGCTGGAGGATGCGCAGCGATTTGAAGGCTCCGATGATGGTACCCAGGTTGAGGAAGGGAGTAACGTGAGCCTAGGGAGAGGGGGTGCCCAAGAAGGACAAGAAACTGGCAGTCATGTTCCCCCAGCTGCAGCATACTGCCAAGTTTGCTCCAGTGACGAGCAGGGAGGGGATGATGAGGTCACTGACTCTACTTGGGTGCCTTATAGAAGAGAGGAGGAGGAGGAGGCACATCTCTAACGAAGCAGGATGCCCTCCAGGGGGCAGCTTAAGGGCAGACACCCTATTGAATCACACCGCAGAGCTAAGCAGTTCTTTGGCTTGGGCCTTTTTTGACACGTGTGCAGCAGATCGCACCGTTGCCGTTTGCAACCTATGTCTGAAGCGGATCAAGCATGGCCAAAACAGCAGCCCCTTGGGCACCACATGCTTGACCAGACATATGACGACCTCCCATGCAGTCCGTTGGCAACAGCACTTGAAAGACCCACATCAAAGAACAAGGCGGACTTCTCCTTGCTCCTCATCTGGGATCTCCAACCCCACTATACCTCCAGTCCTCTCACAAAACTGCACTGAGAGGAATGTAGGTATAGCAATAGGTGTCCCCAGTAATTGCGGCCAATCTGGTAGCAGTACACCACCATCCAATTTTAGCAGGCAAATTTCCCTGCCCCAGTTGCTAAACCGTAGAAAGAAATTTGGTCCCAGCCGTCCACATGCTCAGCATCTGAATGCTAGCTTGGCCAAATTGCTAGCACTGCAACTGCTGCCTTTTCAGCTGGTAGTCTCTGCCCCCTTTCGTGAATTTGTGGAATGTGCGGTACCTCAGTGGCAGGTTTCCAAACGCCATTTCTGTTCATGTAAGACCATTCCGGCTCTCTACCGGCATGTGGAAGGCAATGTCTTGGCCTCGTTGGACAGGGCGGTCAGCAGTAAGGTGCATATTACCGCTGACTCGTGGTCCAGCAGGCATGGACAGGGACGTTACCTTTCTTTCACGGCACACTGGGTAACTGCTGGCAGCTGGGAAGGATGCAGGACAGGGTTCAGTATTGTTGGAGCTTGTTCCGCCACCACGCCTCCAAAATGCTAGTGGTGATTCTGCCACAGCTCTCTTCTCCACCCCCTCCTCTACTTCTTCCTCTATGGCCTCTTCCTCTGCAGACTTGTCCTCTGAACCAGTGGTGCTCTGTAGGCGTTCAAGGGGCTACGCAAGCACTCAGGCAAAAAAAATGCCATGCAGTGCTTGATTTGGTCTGCTTAGGGGACAGGAGCCACACTGGGGCAGAGATTCTGTCAGCTCTGCAGGTGCGGGCTCAGAGGTAGTTGACGCCACGCCAGCTTCAGACAGGAATGGTTGTATGCGTCAATTGGACCAACCTCCTCTCCACCCTCTGACAGGGACACTTGACCCATGTTCCCTGTTTGGCTCACGTCCTGAATTTGGTGGTGGAGCGGTTCTTGAGCAGATACCCAGGCTTACAGGATCTCCTGAGGCAGGCCAGGAAAGTCTGTGGTCATTTCCACCGGTCATATAATGCCAGTGCTCGGCTGGCTGACATTCAAAGAAATGGAACCTGCCCACCAACCGCCTCATTTGTAACATGCCCACCAGGTGGAACTCAACGTTGGCAATGCTGCAGCAGCTGCACAAGCAGCAGAGGGCCATCAATGAGTACCTGTGTGAGTATGGCACCAGGGGACAGGGTTAGGGGAGCTTGGCTTTTTTTTGCCACAACAGTGGCTACTGATCAAGGATTCATGCACTGTCCTGTCACCATTTGAGGAGGCCACGAGGATGGTGAGCAGTGACGATGCATGTGTAGCGATACCTTCAGTTAAGAGGGCCGCAGATTTAGTTTAGGCCCTGAAGACAGGTCCGCCAACCCCCGGCAATTTACTCGACCCCCTTCTGGCACAGTTAGTCTAGGGTAATATATATATATATATATATCTTATGCTCTATGGTTAAATTCAGACACCAATGCAGTGATAGAAGAATAACGAATTTACTTTCTACTGGCAATAAAATCAACAGTTGTAACAGATCACATAAATCTATCTGCAGAGCCCTGCAGCAATAGTCACACTATAACTAGTAAGATATGGCGCGCACACGTCACGTGTAACAGTACTTCACTATGTGCCCTATGGCGCAGCAACTAAATAAACTATCTAGATGGCCAGGCCTGACCATATAACTCAGTCTCTAGGGGGGTAAAATTCTTCGCATGCAAGTCTTCAAATGGTGGTGCACATTTCAGGAACACATTTGTAATCCAAGGGGGGGGTAAAAATGCCAACACAGTACACTCCACTAGAGATCCGGTTGACTCAGTTCTGCTATGGATCTCCAGTGGGGGAAAATAACTGAAATAGGAACTGGTGGGCCACGGCAGTCTGTAGGCCTAACAATGGTATACAGTATTTGTGGATTGAGCATGTGCTCGCTCACCCCTCCGGACGCGATCCCAGTCCGGGAACTTCCACCCGCTGTGTCTCCACACACAGCGTCCGCAGCGGTCGGGTCTCCGGCTCAGCAGCAGTTGAAGAAACCGAGCCAGATGCCACCCAGGCTCGAGATGGGGTGGAAGGCTCTTTTGGGTAGCAGCGCAAGGCCCCAGGCTTCAGGCCTTGCACCACAGCGGATCCGCACAGGAAGATCTCTCCACTGAAGTCTCGTGTCCCAAAGAGGCCGAGCTCCGCCTCGCCTCCTCCTTATATAACCCCTCCCATGAGTCTCTGGGGTGGAAACATTGCCGAAAGGGGTTCTGGGTGAGGTAGTCCTGGGAGTCTTAAAGGGGACCCCGCTTCACACTCCCCCCACTTAAACTCTTTGGTCCCCAAAGATAATTCTAGCATACATTGCGTACAACCCTAGACAACATTGCGTAAGATGTTGGCATAGGGAATTCCCACCAAAACCGAGGGGTTGAATTCCCTTGCCCACAGGTCTCACTATCATGAGTGGCCTGCCTAACTGTGCCAGAGAGTGAGTGGGGGTTGCCCTCCACCAAATGAACAGTGGAGGGATCCGGATTCTCTGCACTCCTCCTGGCAGTGACCACGGAATCTTCTGAGCTCTTCCCCATTTGTGGGTAAGTCAACTTTTTGGGAGGCCTTATGACTCTTCGAGCCCTTTGCTCTCTTGGGGTTTCTGGCTCTGGTGCCACAGGCTCTTCTTCTGTAGCAGGTTCGGGCAACACGGTGGGCTCTGGAACATCTGCTTCAGGAGCCGAGGGATACATAGAGTCCCTAGGGTCCTTTTCAGAGTAAGTATCACAGGCATCTTCCCAGTAATCTGATGAAGGATTAGATGGGATGAACTCAGTGGCTTCTGCATTCAGTTGTCCATCTATAGTGTCTTCAGTGGTTGGAAGATCTATAGCAGAAGTTCCTGGAGTTGGGGAAGGCCACAGCCAGTCAAGTTCTCTTCCTTCATCTCCACTAAGTTCAGAGGCCTCTCCATCTTCAGCCCGAGAGGTCTGGGACCGGGTATTTGGCCTGGGAGTATCCAGAATAGAGACTGGTTCAGGGGAGTCCCTCACTGGAGGTATCCTGACTGCTTCAGCAAGTGGGAGCAGGTGGTTTCGATGCCACGTCTTCAGTGGTCCTACCTTTCCTTCTGGCTTCAACTTGTAGACAGGTAGGCCCGGCAGCTTCCTACAGATGACATAGGGTTCAGATCTCCATCTGTCTGCAAGTTTGTGTTTTCCGGGGACCCCCAGATTGCATAGCAGTACTCGGTCCCCGGGCTGCAGGTCTTGCACAAGGACATTCAAGTCGAAGTTTCTTTTGTTTCGAGCTCCCCTTTGATCTGAGGCCGCTTGAGCTTGTTCATAGGCTACTTTCAGGTTGTGTCTGAGCCTGTCCACATATCCTTTGTGGGATGTGGCTGAGGAATGGTCTAAAGAGGTGCCAAAGGCCAGGTCCACAGGTAACCTTGCTTCTCTACCAAACATGAGTCGATATGGGGAGTAGCCTGTAGCATCACTGGTGGTGCAGTTGTAAGCGTGTACTATAGCTGCTATGTGTTTGCTCCAATGTTGTTTCTTCTCACTATCCAGAGTTCCCAACATGTTGAGCAGGGTTCGGTTAAACCTCTCCAGCTGAGCATCTCCCTGTGGGTGGTAAGGTGTGGTTCGGGTTTTCTTGATTCCTAACGAATCCAGGAGTTTCCTGATCAGCCGACTCTCAAAGTCCCTTCCTTGGTCTGAATGGAGTCGCTGTGGCAGCCCATAATGGACAAAATACTTCTCCATAAGTACCTTGGCTACTGTGGAAGCCTTCTGGTCTTTGGTTGGGAAAGCTTGGGCATACCGGGTGAAATGATCGGTTATCACCAGAACATTTCCTAGTCCACTCAGGTCGGGTTCGAGGCAGAGAAAATCAATGCATACCAGATCCATTGGGCCTTGACTTTGTAGATGGCCCATTGGGGCAGCTTGATGGGGTAAAGTCTTCCTCTGGATGCAGCGTGCACATGAATGGCAGTACTCTTCTACTTCTGCCCTCATGCAGGGCCAATAGAACCGACTTCTGATGAGTTGAAAGGTCCTTTCCGCCCCTAGGTGGCCATGATTGTCATGTAGGGCAATCAGAACAGTCTCTCGATGTTTTTCCGGAAGGAACAATTGCCATTTATCTTCCAGGTCATCAGAGGGGCCCCTCCGGTAGACCACTCCCTGATGCACCTGCAACCTGTCCCACTCTTTCCTCAACATGCAAGCTTCCTTTGAGGAGTGGCGCATCCTGATTCTCCAGGGCTTCCAGAACCAATTTCCCCATGGGGTCTTCTAATTGGTCGCACCTCAGCTCCTTCTTGGACAGTTTCGGCAGATTGTCTTCCTCCAGTTGGGTTACTCCACAGTATTGTTTGGGGACTCCTACCATGGTAAATCCTATCTCTTCCGCCCTCGAGCCTCCTCTGGCTTGTAATTCAGCCCCTTGACAAAGGGCCCGCACCCCGTCAGGTGCCACTTGAGTCCAGTCTTCTGTGTCACTGGTGGGGGCATGAGATCTCCTGGACAGAGCGTATGCATCTCGATTTCCAGCCCCTGGCCTGTACTTTAGGCTGAAATTGAATCCAGACAGTGCGGCCAGCCACCTGTGTCCAGTGGCATCAAGCTTTGCTGTGGTGAAAAGGTAGGTAAGGGGGTTGTTGTCGGTCTTCACAGTGAACTCCGCCCCATACAGGTAGTCTTTGAGCTTGTCTACTACCGCCCACTTAAGGGCCAGGAACTCCAGCTTGTCAGTGGAGTAGTTCTTCTCGGAGGGGGTCAGGCTCCTGCTCACGTAGGCAACAGGCCACAGCTGTCCTTCGTGTTCTTGGTAAAGTACTCCTCCCAGACCGTCATGACTAGCATCTACATGTAGTTCATAGGGTTTGGTTGGGTCTGCGTAGGCCAAGACTGGGGCAGTGGTTAGGCTCTTCAACGCCTGGAAGGCCTCTTCACACTTCTGGTTCCACTGGTCTCTGACTGACTCTCCCGGCTTCCTGGGCCCTGAGTCGTCCTCTTCCCCCTCGGTCTTGAGTAGTTCATTCAATGGTCTGGCAATTCGGGCGAATCCTTCCACAAACCTCCTGTAATAGGAGCAGAACCCCAAGAAGGATCTGAGTTCTGTTACTGTGGTGGAAGGTAACTGCCTCCAATTTCTCAGGGTCTGTGGCCACCCCTTCTTCAGACACTATGTGCCCCAGATAGTTCACAGAAGACTGGTAGAACCGACACTTCTCAGGCGAAAGCTTGAGTCCCTCCTCACCGAGTCTTCTCAACACTTTTTCCAGCCTCTCTTCGTGTTCTTCCAGGGTTCTCCCAAAGACAATGGCATCGTCCAGGTATACAAGGACTTCAATAAGGTTCATGTCTCCTACAGTCTTCTCCATGAGACGTTGGAAGGTAGCAGGAGCTCCAGACAGTCCCTGAGGCATTCGATCAAACTCAAAGAACCCCACTGGGGTTATGAAGGCGGTCTTCTCCTTGTCTTCTGGATGCATAGGGATCTGGTAGTATCCACTCTTGAGATCCATAACGCTGAACCACTTGGCTCCAGACAAACTCTGTAAAGCGTCCTCTATCCTCGGAGTGGTGTACTGGTCGGGTATGGTTCTCCTGTTGAGAGTCCTGTAGTCTATACAGAGCCTCAACGACCCATTCTTCTTCCTGACCACCACTATCGGGGAGACATAGGGGCTTCTAGACTCCCGGATCACACCAGTCCTCTTGAGTTCTGCGAGTTGTTCCCTTAGATCCTCCAGATCTGCTAGTGGGACCCGCCTGACCCTCTCTTTGAAGGGCTTGTCTTCTTGGAGGCGGATTCGATGGGTGGCACTCCTTGCACACCCCACATCGAACTCATCTTTGGAGAAGATCTTCTCCCATCTGGTCAACTGGGCCTTGGCTCTCTCTTTCCAAGCCCTGGGCAGATTCGGGTTTTCCATGGACAGCTTCTCCCAAACGTCTCCTCCTTCACCCGTCCCCTTGACTTCTGACAGGGTAACCGGGGCAGCAGGGCTCACCTGGCCCAGCAGCATCCTGGCTGGGATTTCCATGGGGCCACCTGTAGTGTTCCTAACACTCACCGGAACTCTACAATGGGCCTTCTTCAGGGCCTTCAGCGGAATCACCTCTGGTATCACTTCCAGACCGGAGGACTCTTCCCTTGGGTCGGACTCCAGCATGACAAAGGGTCCAGGTTTCTCCCAAGTAAGCTTCACAGTGGCTCTGAGACAGGTTACTTCGCCAGGCTGCAACACTACCCCCTCTCTTCCAAGTCTCCATACCTTCCCTATCCCCTCTCCAGGGGTCTTCTGCTCTAGGACCAGCCGTTGGTAGGCCGTCTTCAGCATGGGGCGGATCTTGGTGGCCGCTGGCCCCTTCTCTTTCACTAGAGGGGTCAGGAGTCTTCGGACCAGGTCCGTGTTTGTTCCTACTATAAGGGAACTCTTGTTGGCTTCTGGCGGTCGAGGGCACACAACCGCCAGGGTGTCAAACACTTCGGCCTTCCCAGCCACAGATGGGTCAAAGGTCATCTTGATGGACAGATAGCCATTGTAGGGGAAGCTCTGGGTTCCAATCCCCCATATTTCCAGTTCCTCTATCTTCTGGATGGGCAGGTGACTCAAGTGCTTATCGTAGAAATCCCGGTATAATAGGGTCACTTGTGCCCCAGTATCCAAGATGGCTCTGGTGTAGACTCCCTCCACTTGAATGGGCACTATAGGAGATGGGCCTATCAGCTTCTCCGGATATGGCCTGGCAGGGGTCGCCTTCTTCTGGTCCTTTCCCTTCGGACTCTCTCTCGTCCAACTCCCTTTGGCCTTTAGTCTTTCTTGAGCCTGGTATGCATTGATTTCCCTCCTTTCAATGGGTGTACAGACCCACTGAGCGATATTATTGTTTTTCTTAGGTGTGCATCCCCTCTGGGGAATGCTGTGCCCCTTCTGAGGGGTCTTGCCCCCTTTCTCTGGGGTGTATCTCTGTTGAGGAATGTTGTGTTTCTTCTGAGGGGTTTTGTCTCCTCTTTTCTTCTGCTTCGCATTCAGCTTGGAGTTCACTGAAGATGATGGGCACCCGGTTGACTCCTTCACCGGGGCCCTTGGAGTTTCCCGCCGGCTTGCGGTTATCTGTTTTCTTCTTCTTGGGACTGGAACATGTAGCTGCAATATGGCCAATTCCTCCACAGTTAAAGCAGACTATATCTCCCCATTCTTGTAAAGATGTGGGTGCTGAGGCAATTGGGAATAGTTCCTTCCTTGGTACTTCTCTCCTGGGGCCCTCTGGGTCTTTTGCTATCAGAGAGGTCAACATCTCTAACACCTTGGACATTTGTGATTTTAAAGTGTCTACTTCTGAGTCTCTTTCAGGGGTCATTACTGGGTTGACTAACACCTGTGCAGGGACAACATTTGTCTTAATCATTTGCTGGTCCTATTGTAGTGCCTCCTCATCTCTTATGATTTTTATCAAATCAGAGTAAGTCAGTGACGTTCCTCCTCCCGAGGTTTTCAGGTGCAGCCAGACTGGATCCGAGCGCAACGCTCCCTTTAAGACTTGCTTCATTCTTGCCGCATCTGTATCTTGGGGCTTCATTCCCTTCTTCAACACAATCTTGCACAGCAATCTGTTCAGTCTCCTAACATACTCTGAAAGTTTCTCCTTCGGCTGTTGGAAAGTATGTTCAAATTGGTAGACCATCTGTCACCTTTTCCAATTGACCAAACTCTTCCTGTAGCATGGCTAGACAGTCTTGAGCCGTGCAGTCTGCATTCCCAAACCGAAAACTTTTCACTGCTTCTGCTGCTGCGCCTTTAAGGCTTTCTATCACTCGTTGCCTCTTCTGCGCTTCAGGCACCTCCCATGCCTCTACTGCCTGCAATGCCTGCTCCACCCAGGTGTCAAAATCTTCTTCCCCTGCAGGGACAGGGAGCTTCCCTGAGAATGTCTTCAGTCTCCGGTAGCTAGTCTCTACATGCACCGTGCTTGTCTTCTGACATTTGGTTAGCAGATCCCCTATTGCCTTTATCAATTCTGATGATATAGCAGTGGCAGGTGCAGGCGCCACCGGGGGCGTCACCCTGTCTCCTCTTTCTGGTGAGGTACAGGCCGCGGCCTGCGGTGATCCCGTTGGTGATGGTTCCTTCTTTACAGTTACTGCGTGCGCCAACCTATAGGTTCTGTTGTCTGGCGTCCGCACACACTTGCGCTTGCAAGCCTCTGGCATCCTGTCCCAGTACTCTACTAGTGCATACTGATATGAGATGTCTGGGTCTGACTTTATCTCCGTCACCCACGGTGTGTGATCTGGGGACACTGACTTCATTAACTCCTCTACCGTTTCAGTCGACCATTCCTCCCCAGGGAGGCTGATGACTATCGAGCGATTTGGCTCTACCCTAGAGGCTTTGCACCACTCTTCTACTGCTTGCGGGTCCATGGGGTCCATGCCGGCACTTCTGGCGTTCACCTGCTGTATCAGGATCCCGGACGAGCCCCCACGTGTAGCGATACCTTCAGTTGAGAGGGCCGCAGATTTAGTTTGGGCCCTGAAGACAGCTCCGCCAACCCCCGGCAATTTACTCGACCCCCTTCTGGCACAGTTAGTCTAGGGTAATATATATATATATATATATATATATATATATATATATCTTATGCTCTATGGTTAAATTCAGACACCAATGCAGTGATAGAAGAATAACGAATTTACTTTCTACTGGCAATAAAATCAACAGTTGTAACAGATCACATAAATCTATCTGCAGAGCCCTGCAGCAATAGTCACACTATAACTAGTAAGATATGGCGCACACGCGCCACGTGCAACAGTACTTCACTATGCGCCCTATGGCGCAGCAACTAAATAAACTATCTAGATGGCCAGGCCTGACCATATAACTCAGTCTCTAGGGGGGTAAAATTCTTCGCATGCAAGTCTTTAAACGGTGGTGCACATTTCAGGAACACATTTGTAATCCAAGGGGGGGTAAAAATGCCAACACAGTACACTCCACTAGAGATCCGGTTGACTCAGTTCTGCTATGGATCTCCAGTGGGGGAAAATAACTGAAATAGGAACTGGTGGGCCACGGCAGTCTGTAGGCCTAACAATGGTATACAGTATTTGTGGATTGAGCATGTGCTCGCTCACCCCTCCGGACGCGATCCCAGTCCGGGAACTTCCACCCGCTGTGTCTCCACACACAGCGTCCGCAGCGGTCGGGTCTCCGGCTCAGCAGCAGTTGAAGAAACCGAGTCAGATGCCACCCAGGCTCAAGATGGGGTGGAAGGCTCTTTTGGGTAGCAGCGCAAGGTCCCAGGCTTCAGGCCTTGCACCACAGCGGATCCGCACAGGAAGATCTCTCCACTGAAGTCTCGTGTCCCAAAGAGGCCGAGCTCCGCCTCGCCTCCTCCTTATATAACCCCTCCCATGAGTCTCTGGGGTGGAAACATTGCCGAAAGGGGTTCTGGGTAAGGTAGTCCTGGGAGTTTTAAAGGGGACCCCGCTACACATGCATCAGTGATAAGGCCCGTACACACGGTCTGACTTTTTGCCAACAAACTTCAAAATGAGCACGTTTTCAAAAAAATCCAACCGTATGTACGCTCCATCGGACAAACTTTCGGTTTTCATCGGACAAAAGTTCGCTCTGCAAACGGACAAACTTTTTGGCAACAAAAGTCCGATGGTGCAAAGTCCTATCGTGTGTACAGAAAATCCATCGGAAATACGCATGCCCAAAACCAATGTTAAAATCAACCAACAATAAGAAGTTGACCAAAGGGTGGCGGTAAAGAGCAGAAAAACCACGTGATGTTGGGAAATTTTTTGGAAGGTTTTCTGAAAAGTCCTGCCGTGTGTATGCTATGGGTGTGTCCGGCCAACTCCCTTTGGACAAAAATCCACAGAAAAGTTTGTTTGAAGTCCGACCGTGTGTACAAGGCTATACTGTCTCTCCTGTTGGAGCACATGCTTCGTGGAATAATGGACAGGGCACTTGAGGCAGAACAGCAGGAGGAAGAGGACTTCCTCAGCTCTCAAGGCCCCCTTTATTCAGATGGTATTCCTGCGGTCCCGCCAAACACACAGGAAGAAGAGGAGGAGGAGGAGGATTGTGTCAGCATGGACGTGGAGGATAACACTCAGCAGCAGTCTTCAAGGGATCGTTTTCAGTCCCCAGAAACCCAAGGAGTTGTATGTGTCTGGGAGGAGGTAGTTGTGGATCATGTGATCCTTAGTGACCCAGAGGACTCAGGATCAAATGCCTCTGCAAACTTACGCTGCATGGCCTTCCCTTATTCTGCAAAGCCTGTGAAAGGACCCTAGAATTCGTAGTATCAATAAGAGGGATCATTACTGGCTGACAACCCTTCTTGATCCACGTTACAAGGGTAAGGTTGCAGAACTCAGAGGGAGCAGAGGATGAAACATCTTCAGGAGGCCTTGAAGAAAGGTTTGTGCAATGTGTTTTCCAGACCCTGGGAGGTCACAATTTCCTGGTCCTGGACAATGTGTTGTTGAGGCTTCATTCACTCACAGAAAGAGCGGTGGAGAAGGTGGCCGGCTGACCGATGCCTTCAGACAATTCTTCAGCCCTCAGCACCAAGGTTCAAGCAACCATTGCCAGCGTCTGCATTACATGGTGCAGGAATATGTAGGGGGCAAAGGAGCATTCACTGGGTTATTGGGCACAAAGAAACAATCATAGCGCAGACATCCCTACTAGAAATAGAAACATCAAGTAAAATCTGCACTCACACAGCCAGGAATAAGAGGCGCTTGATAGCTCAGTAAGATGCAATCTCCTCAATAGTCACTTGCATGACTAGCTTGTAGCGTGATTAGGCTCCTTCTCCCTACGCGTTACGTCGAAGTCACTCGACTTATTCAATACATTTCTTTGTTTCTTATCATATCGCTACATGCAAGTGAAACAGCTGACAGCTCTCGTTGGTGTGGACAAGTTTATGCTCATCACGTATATTGACTTCAATTGTGACCAAGCAGTTCATAGGATTATTGTTGAGACCTGGCATTCAGCTTTGTACACAGACCTTTTTATTTGTATTTTATCACAGAAGCCCTCATATATATTTTTTTGGAAATACTATTGTGAATTATATTTGTATTTTTTGATATCCTATAATATTTCACTTTTTTTTTTGTACTAATGCAGATCACAATAGTTTTATTGATATCTAACTTTTTGAGGTATTGTCTCACTCAGTTTATTTTTGCTTATTCACGGTGACATCACTTTAGGATTGTAGGTTCTAGGTTTCCAGCGCACTATTATATTTCAAACACTTCCTGGATTTCATTACTGCAGATCTCGCACATGCTCAGTGCTACACAAGCAGTGTAAAAGGTTTCAGGTCAGGTTTCCATAGCAACGGCAGTGTCAGAGGAAGTTGACCCTTTTTATACAAACCTCTCCTCCCTGCAGAAACCAGTAATATACTACATGTTCAAGAAATTATATATAATCTTGGTGTGTATGTATGTATATATATATATCACACATACACAGGCTACTTTTTTCTGTACAGCTTTTCATTTAAAAAAATGCTAATCTCATCAACCAAATTCATTTATGCATCTAGATTGCATCTCCCCCAGCACAACGAATCACATCACCCCAGTACAACGAATCGCATCACCCCGATACAACGAATCGCATCACCCCGATACAACGAATCGCATCACCCCGGTACAACGAATCGCATCACCCCGGTACAACGAATCGCATCACCCCGGTACAACGAATCGCATCACCCCGGTACAACGAATTGCATGGCTCACAGAACATTGCATCACCCTAGCACATCGAATCGCATCACCTCAGCACATCGAATTGCATGGGTTCTTTTTTTTTTCTTTAACTGTAAAGTTCTTGAGCGGGGGGTGGGGGTTTTGCGCGGGACGGATTCTTTTTTTTCTCCTTTTAACACACTGTACAATTGAGGTGGGGATGGGGGAGGGCTCGCTGGGCAGGGTTATTTTTTTTAAATCGCACTGTACTGTTGTGGAGCGGGGGGGGGGGCCGCCGCGGGGGGGGGAGGGGTTCTTTTTTTATAACTGTAAAGATCTTGAGGGGGTGGTGGAGAACATGCGCGGGACGGGTCCTTTTTTTTTTAAGGTGGGGAATGCTGCCGCCGCGGGACCATTTTTTTTTTTTTAAACAAAACACATTTGTTGTGCCCAGGGGGGGGGGGGTTGGTGGTTTAGGGGTGCTGCAGCGGGACGGCTTTTTACACTACACATTTGTTGTGCCCAGGGGGTGGGGGGGGGGGGTTGGTGGTTTAAGGGTGCTGCCGCGGGACGGCTTTTTACACATTTGTTGTGCCGGGGGGGGGTTGGTGGTTTAGGTTTAGGGGTGCTGCCGCGGGACGGCTTTTTACACATTTGTTGTGCCCGGAGGGGGGGTTGGTGGTTTAGGGGTGCTGCCGCGGGATGGCTTTTTACACATTTGTTGTGCCGGGGGGGGGGGGGGGCGGGGGGGTTGCTGCTTTTTTTTTTTCTCCTACACAGTTGAGCGGGGGGGGGGGGGGGGTTTAGGGGTGCTGCCGCGGGACGGCTTATTTTTTTTCTCCTACACAGTCGTGGATGCTGCTGCCGCAGGACAGCTTTTTACACATTTGTTGTGCCTGGGGGGGGGGGGGGGGGGGATGGACGCTGCTGCCGCGGGACGGCTTTTTACACATTTGTTGTGCCCAGGGGGGGGGCAGAGGTTGGTGGTTTAGGGGTGCTGCCGCGGGACGGGACCCCACCCGCACCTGTTGTTCCGAAATCTCGGGATGAGGGGGACAGCAGTCACATCATTCAGACATCAGCTCACTGAGTAGGGAGGGAGAAGCTCCAAGCGGACCAAGGGAGGGCGTGCCTTGATTATAATGGAAATGAGATGAGGGCACAGGGCCTCCTGGGATTGAAGAAAAACATCTCCCAGGAGGCATAGCCGTCAGTGGATGACGCTAGAAGACCTGTTGCGGCCGCGGCGCGAGATATAAACATACCCATATGAAACAGTGAGTTTAAAAAAAAAAAAAAAATTATATGCCAATTAGTCTTTAGGGGACATAAATACATAGGATGCAAACAAGTTGTAAAAGAGGGTGGAACTCCACTTTAAAGATCGTGGAGGAGGGGTCAAGTGATTCAGAGCTAATTTGATTGCAGATTCACACAGGTACATGGAGGCAAAGGAGAAAAAAAACCAAACAAAGCTTCCCTTGTCAGCATGGGGCATCCCATCTTAACTGAAATCCAGCATTTATAGCAAGGTGTTGAATTGATCCTGGCCTGCAGAGGTTTGCCTAAAAAAATTCTGGGAAGGAACTGGATAATTTTCCAGGATAAAAAAAGCTAACTTTTGATGTTATAAAATTGGGGTTTGTAGCTTGCCATGTAAGAGCCACCTTAGGTCTGAAACAGAAGGCCACCAGGAGCAACAACTGTTAATTTGCAACTGTACTTTTGAGGGGAAAAAAACAATCCTGGGTCATCTATATACATTGAAAGGATTTTAACAAGCTTTGCTGCAAATTCAGAACTTTCTGTTCTGAAGAAATTTCAGCTTGTTTCACCATGTCCTTTTAACCCAGATTCCTGAATGGGAGGGTATTCCATTCTAATCACTTTTTAAAATCGCTAATGAGAAAAGCTCCAGTATCTGTATGCGTTAAGGAGCAGTCAGTTCTTATATGAACAAAAATGAAATTCGGATTTTAGAGGATCTCCAAAATTTGACTTTTAGTGCAGACTTCTTAGAAAATCAGCATCAAGCCAATCACAGAAGCAAATTACATTCCTGAGGGCATTCCTCGTACACCAACAGAAACAGTTAAACGTATGAAAAGGAAGGAGGTCTGACCAGATAACTGCTGTGTTTTTTCTTTCAAACATCTGCCAAATGTGCTTCAACTAAGTCCTGTGCAAAGTGTCTGAATACTTAAGCCTCATACACACGATCGGATTTTCATCGGACAAAGCGTAGGACTTTTGTCCGAAGGGCGTTGGCAGGAACTTGTATTGCATACAAACGGCAAAGAATTGTCGGACAACATACACAAAACGACGTGGTTTTTCAGCTTTTTAGCACCACCCTTTGGGCAACTTCTGCGGGTTTGTACTTCAGAGTTTTGTCCGACGGACTTGTGTATCCCACATTTGTCTGCGGAAAACCCGACAATTGTCTGATGGAGCATACAAACGGTCGGATTTTCCAACAACAGCCTGTTATCACACAATTCCCATCGGATAATCCGATTGTGTGTACAAGGCTTTAACCACTTAACGACCGCTCACTGTATATATACGTCGGCAGAATGGCACCGACAGGCACAATCACGTAGAGCATACGTGATTGCCTTTGTACAGTTGGGGGGTCCAATCGGACCCCCCTTCTATACAGTGAGCGGTGGCTAAGTGTCCGGGAGCGTTCCGGGATGAGGGGGCAGCCATTCGTTTCTGGCCACCCCCTCGCGATCGCTCCCGGCGAATAGAAATGCCCCCTCTGTCTGTGTCAGACAGAGGGAGCAGGAGGAAGTGATGTCATCTCTGGTGCGGCGCTCACATATACCGAGCGCCGTACAAGAGAAGATATCAGGTCAGTGCACACAACACTACACTGACACCAGGACACATAGGGACATAAATCGCCCCCCCAGATCACCCCCCCAGCCCCCAGTCACAGTGTCACTGATTGCAGTGACCATTTATTTAGTGATCACTGCAATCAGTGACATTTGTGACTGTAAAAGTGTCACCAAAGTTTAGTCTTAGGTCCAGTGTAGCCCCCTAACCCCCCCTAATAAAGGTTTAACCCCCTGATCACCCCCCAGATAACCCTTTCACCCCCTATCACCACTGTCGCTTAGCGATCATTTTTCTGATCGATGTCTTAGCGTCAGTGATGCCGATCGGCAGCCAGTAATTTTTTTTAGGTTCGCCGCAGGTTTTTATAGCGTCAGGTACCCCAATATATTATCTAATAAAGGTTTAACCCCCTTGATCGCCCCCCAGGTAACCCTTTCACCCCCTATCACCACTATCACTAAGCGATCGTTTTTCTAAACGCTGTCTTAGTGTCGGTGATGCAGATCGTAGCCAGTATTTTTTTTTAGGTTCGCCGCATGTTTTTATAGCGTCAGGTACCCCAATATATTATCTAATAAAGGTTTAACCCCCTTGATCGCCCCCCCAGGTAACCCTTTCACCCCCATCACCACTGTCGCTAAGCAATCGTTTTTCTAAACGCTGTCTTAGTGTCGGTGATGCAGATCGGTAGCTGGTAATTTTTTTTAGGTTCGCCGCAGGTTTTTATAGCGTCAGGTACCCCCATATATTATCTAATAAAGGTTTTAACCCCCTGATTGCCCCTAGTTAACCCTTTCACCAGTGATCACCATATAAGTGTTACGGGTGACGCTGGTTAGTTAGTTTGCTTTTTATAGTGTCAGGGCACCCGTCGTGTATATAACCCAATAAAGGTTTAACCCCTTGATCGCCCGGCGGGTGATATCAATTAGGTTTTAGCATCAGAGAGGGTCTGAGTCACACCCCAGGCAGCGTCAGGTTAGTGCCAGTAACGCTAACACCCACGCGTGAAGCATACACCCCCCTTAGTGGTATAGTATCTGAACAGCTCAATATCTGATCTGATCAGATCTATACTAGCGTCCCCAGCAGTTTAGGGTTCCCAAAAATGCAGTGTTAGCGGGATCAGCCCAGATACCTGCTGGCACCTGCGTTTTGCCTCTCCGTCCAGCCCAGGCCGCCCAAGTGCAGTATCGATCGATCACTGTCACTTACAAAACAAAAACACACATAACTGCAGCGTTCGCAGAGACAGGCCTGATCCCTGCGACTCCAGTGCTGTAGGAGGTGATTTCACCACCACAGTTAAAAAAAAAAAAGCAAATATGCCGAAGCATTGGGGCAGCAGGGGCGGAGGAGCGATTTTGCTCCTAATGCCGCGTACATACGGTCGAAATTCCGACGGAGGCTTGCCCGTGGAAAAGTCCGACCGTGTGTGCGGCATAACTTTTTTGCGGGAGGATGCCCCCATGCTTCGGCATATATAAATGGTGCGTGTATGCCCATCATTGGAAGTGGGTGGATGAAGGGCGGTATTCTAATGGTGGGCATACCCACCGATCAATCTCTTTTTTCATTCAGCCAACTGGCTGCATGAAATAAAAAGATTACAATACATGTCCAACAAGGACCAGCAACGTACTGGTATGTTGCTGGACTTTGAATGTTTATACCAGAATGATGCCTGCGGGTTTAGGTATCATCTTGGTATCATTCTTTTCAGCCTGCGGCCGGCTTTCATGTAAAAGCAATCCTAGCGGCTAATTAGCCTCTGGACTGCTTTTACAAGCAGTGGGAGGGAATGCCCCCCCCCCCGGATATAAAAAGCGCCATTGGGAAATTGGGAAAGCATTTTATCACACCGATCTTGGTGTGGTCAGATGCTTTGAGGGCAGAGGAAATATCTAGGGTCTAGAAGACCCCAGTTTTTTCAAAAAAAGAGTACCTGTCACTACCTATTGCTATCATAGGGGATATTTACATTCCCTGAGATAACAATAAAAATTATAAAAAAAAAAAAATACTTGGAAGGAACAATTTAAAAATAAAATAAAAAAGCAAAATTAATAATAAAAAAAAAAAAAAAGCACCCCTGTCCTGCCCTGCTCTTGCCCAATGGCGAACGCAAGCGTCGGTCTGGCGTCATATGTAAACAGCAACTGCATCATGCATGTGAGGTATCACCGCAAAGGTCAGATCGAGGGCAATCATTTTAGCAGTAGACCTCCTCTGTAAATCTACTGGGGTAACCTGTAAAGGCTTTTAAAAATGTATGTAGTTTGTCGCCAATGCGCGTTTGTGCGAAATTTTAAAGCATGTCGTGTTTGGTATCTATGTACTCGGCCTAAGATCATATTTTTTATTTCATCAAACATTTGGGCAATATAGTGTGTTTTAGTGCATTAAAATTAAATAAAGTGTATTTTTTAACCCAAAAAATGCGTTTGAAAAATCGCTGCGCAAATACTGTGTAGAAAAAAAAAATGCAACACCCACCATTTTAATCTGTAGGGCCTTTGCTTTAAAAATATATATATATAATGTTTGGGGGTTCAACATAATTTTCTTGCAAAAAAATTTTTTTTTTCATGTAAACAAAAAGTGTCAAAAAGGGCTTTGTCTTCAAGTGGTTAGAAGAGTGGATGTAAGCTTCCTAATGTTGTGTATAAAATGCCAGAACAGTTCAAAACCCCCCCAAATGACCCCATTTTGGAAAGTAGACACCCCAAGCTATATACTGAGAGGCATGTCGAGTCCATGGAATATTTTATATGTTGACACAAGTTGCGGAAAAACGACAATTTTTTTTTTTTTTTTTTGCACAAAGTTGTCACTAAATGATATATTGCTCAAACATGCCATGGGCATATGTGGAATTACACCCCAAAATACATTCTGTTGCTTCTCCTGAGTACGGGGATACCACATGTGTGAGACTTTTTGGGAGCCTAGCCATGTACGGGACCCCATAAACCAAGCACCGCCTTCAGGCTTTCTAAGGGTGTAAATTTTTGATTTCACTTCTCACTGCCTATCACAGTTTCGGAGGCCATGGAATGCCCAGATAGCACAAAACCCCCCCAAATGACCCCATTTTGGAAAGTAGACACCCCAAGCTATTTGCTGAGAGGTATTGTGAGTATTTTGCAGATCTCGCTTTTTGTCACAAAGTTTTGAAAATTGAAAAATATATATATTTTCTTTCTTCATTTTCAAAAACAAATGAGAGCTGTAAAATACTCGCCATTCCTCTCAGCAAATAGCTTGGGGTGTCTATATTCCAAAATGGGGTCACTTGGGGGGGTTTTGTGCGATTTTGGCATTTTATGGCCTTCGAAACTGTGATAGGTAGTGAGGAGTGAAATCAAAAATTTGTGCCTAGAAATCCTGAAGGCGGTGCTTGGTTTTCGGGGTCCCGTACGCGGCTAGGCTCCTAAAAAGTCCCACACATGTGGTATCCCCGTACTCCGGAGAAGCAGAAAAATGTATTTTGGGGTGTAATTCCACATATAACCATGGCATGTGTGAGCAATATATCATTTAGTGACAACATTTTGTAATTTTTTTTTTTTTTAGTCATTATTCAATCACTTGGGACAAAAAAATAAAAAATTCAATGGGCTCAACATGCCTCTCAGCAATTTCCTTGGGGTGTCTACTTTCCAAAATGGGGTCATTTGGGGGGGTTTTGTACTGCCCTGTCATTTTAGCACCTCAAGAAATGAGATAGGCAGTCATAAATTTAAAGCTGTGTAAATTTCAGAAAATGTACCCTAGTTTGTAAACTCTATAACTTTTGCGCAAACCAAGAAATATACGCTTATTGACATTTTTTTTACTAAAAACATGTGGCTGAATACATTTTGGCCTAAAATGTATGACTACAATTGAGTTTATTCGATTTTTCTTATAACAAAAAGTAGAAAATATCATTTTTTTTCAAAATTTTCGGTCTTTTTCCGTTTATATCGCAAAAAATAAAAATCGCAGAGGCAATCAAATACCATTAAAAGAAAGCTCTATTTGTGGGAAGAAAAGGACGCAAATTTCGTTTGGGTACAACATTGCATGTCCGCACAATTTACAGTTAAAGCAGCGCAGTGCAAAATTCTGAATTCACCTCTGGTCCTCTAGCTACCAAATGGTCCGGGGCTTAAGTGGTTAAAGTGTAAGTTCACTGTTACAAAACAATAAATAAAAAATCTTACACTGGACCCCTTCCCCACCCCCCCGCTGTGAGACACCGGGTCGCCGCTTCACAGGTCTGGGAATTTGAAATCCCTGCGGCTTAATCTCCTATCTGTACCTCTCAGCGTGTACAGGTAGGAGGCATTCTGATTGGTCAGCATCGTCACATGGGCAGTGCTGACCAATCAGACTCCATCTAGCCTGTCCTGTCAGCACTGTAGGAGAAGAGAGAAATCGAGGGGGATTTCAAATTTAATCCCTGGATGTGAAACCGCATCCCAGTTCCTAACAGGTGGGGATCACAGGACTCCAGGTCAGTGGGACTGGGGGGGGTATTCCATTGGACGTTCTCCTTACAATTTTTTTTTTTTTTGTAAAGGTAAACTTACCCTTTAAGCACGTCCTGAAGTAGATGAGCTTGTGCCTTGTCGAAATAAAATCTTCACTGTGAGTTCACCTCTGAAGACCCGTGAGTACCAATCTCTTTTGGAATATATGTACTATAGCAGGGATATGCAATTAGCGGACCTCCAGCTGTTGCAAAACTACAAGTCCCATCATGCCTCATGCCTCTGCCTCTGCGTGTCATACTTGTGGCTGTCAGAGTCTTGCTATGCCTCATGGGACTTGTAGTTCTGCAACAGCTATTTAATTTTTGTTTCTTTTTAATATATTCACAGACATTTCTAATTTCATTTTGTCATTATAGTGTAGATTAAGGAGGAAAATTTATTTAAACAACTTCAATATCAGGCAGGAAGACAACAAAATTGAAAAAAGTGAAGTGGGGTCTGAATACTTTATGAATGCACTATATATACATATATTTGCTATCTATGCTGTTTATCTAAACATTGAGGTGTCCAGCGTCTGTAGGTATGGAGGACCAATCTAGATAATGTTTCATGGGCGTGACCGGAAGAAGATGCAGAGTGCGAGCGAGGAGTGAGGGAGGCGTGAGTGCGTGTGTCTCCTACCGTCCTCCATCCGATGCTTTCTGCCGTGTGCCGTGAGTGACGTTCTGTGCTAACCCCCCCGGCTGGGGGAACAAGCTAGCGGCAGTGCGTTAAACGCGTGCCCAATCCAGACCGCTTCCATTGGCCTCTCACTGGTTGCCTGCCCGGTCGTCTGCCTGTCTGCGGGGATCAGAGCCGGCGGGGGGGGCTGTGGTGATCCCGTGTACTGCGAGCAGGAACCGAGATGACAGCTGCAGGTAGCGGGGAGCAGCACTGAGCCACAATGGACCGAAGGAGTCGTTGACAGCGATAAGCCCACAAGCTGTGAACAGGTACCCGGGGAATGCTTGGTTCCTGCATCCCGTTTTCTGGACTAGAGCTCCCTATGACCCATTAACAAAGGCTGGATTCTGGAGCCCTCTACTGCCTGAGGTCGCGTGAGTAAAGACGAGTAGTGTTGTGCAGTAAGCTAACCCAGAGACTGTGTATAAGCTGTTATAGGGAAGTATACAGGCTTGGCCACACATCTATACCATTGCAGTACTTGAACTATCTATATAATTGGCCCAATTTCACCTGATGTTGGATCTAAATAAAAGGGGGGAGTTCCTTATAGACATTTAATATTGGGACCCCTTTTTTTTTTCTTTCTCTTCGGGAAATTGTTGCCATCAACTCCACTAGGTGGCGCTCTCCGCTCTCCTAGGTGGCGCTCTCCTCTTTTCTCACTACATTTGCTCCTGCCACGGGATTGGCCTGCAGGCTGGCCAGCCGGAATTGCAGTCTGGGTATCCCCTAGATAGGATTGGGGAAATCCTGAGAGCCGGTTAGCTGATAAAACCTATAGGCTACGTGGGAAACCAAGCCGGAACTTGTTTTGCTGGTTAACATTTCGAAATTACAGCTAATACTACATCAACAGGCAGCTAATATTATTACCAATAGGGATGAGCTCAGTGTTCGACTCGAACATCGGCTGTTCGATCGTTCGACGAAGATCGAACTATTTGGGCCGTTCGTGCCAAATTCGAGTGACGCGAACGGCCCACAATATACTGCGCCATCGCAGTGCAATCCCGGCGCTGTGATTGGCCAAGCATGCACTGTGACCCCGCATGCTTGGCCAATCACAGCTCCGGCAGCTAGGAGAGCCATAATTGGCCACAGGCAGGTTGCCTGTGGCCAATTATAGCTAAGGGGGTTTAGCACACGCCCCACACTATAAAAGGCCGCCAGCGCGGCGGCCTTGTGTAGTGTGTTCCGGCGCAGGGAAAGAGAAGGATAGGCAGGGACAGTGTCATTGTGCTATTCTTGTGTGTAGGGAGAGAGAAGGATAGGCAGGGAGAGTGTCAGTGTCATATTCTTTGCTAAACCTTGTGTGTGCAGGGAGTGAGAAGGATAGGCAGGGGACAGTGTCAGTGTCATATTCTTTGCTAAACCTTGTGTGCAGGGAAAGAGAAGGATAGGCAGGGAGAGTGTCAGTGTCATATTTTTTGCTAAACCTTGTGTGCAGGGAGAGAGAAGAATAGGCAGGGGACAGTGTCAGTGTCATATGCTTTGCTAAACCTAGTGTGCATGGAGTGAGAAGGATAGGTAGGGAGAGTGTCAGTGTCATATTCTTTGATAAACCTTGTGTGCAGGGTGAGAGAAGGATAGGCAGGGGACAGTGTCAGTGTCATTGTTGCTAAGCCTCCTGCACAGTATACACCTGAAGCTAGCCCTTATTGCTGTGTTTTCCTGGTGTGTTACACTAACAGGCATTTGCAGCACTTACAGCGGGCGGAGTGTGCCTCCTTCACATTATACACCTGAAGCTAGCCCGTATTGCTGTGTTTTCCTGGTGTGTTACACTAACAGGCATTTGCAGCACTTACAGCGGGCGGAGTGTGCTTCCTGCTAAATATACACCTGAAGCTAGCCCTTATTGCTGTGTTTTCCTGGTGTGTTACACTAACAGGCATTTGCAGCACTTACAGCGGGCGGAGTGTGCCTCCTGCACATTATACACCTGAAGCTAGCCCTTATTGCTCGAGCTTTTTTTCTTTTGTGTTACACTAACAGGCATTTGCAGCACTTACAGCGGGCGTTGTGTGCTTCCTGCAAAATATGCACCTGAAGATACTCCTTATTGCTGGTTTTCCCATCTCCCTGCAGGCCATTGCTATGTCTGGAAGGCCAACAAAGAGAGGCAGACAGTCACGAGCCAATAAAAGAGGGCAAGCAGGCTCTGTGTCTGGGGGCAACAGTGCTGGTCGTGGACGCAGTGCATTGTCATCAGCACATGGCCATGAGACACGCTTGTCCTTCTTTTCGGCAGCTGGACGTGTTGAGCCGCATCATGCCGAAGACTTGGTAGAGTGGATGACCAAGCCCTCCTCATCCTCCCTCACCCAGGCTCAGGGTACTGGCAAAGCACTTGCCAAAGCGTCCTCTTCCCTGGTATCAATGTCATCATCAGTCACTCCTTCCCTAGACCCACCATGTCCTCCTGAAGAGTCCCCCAAACTGTTTGAGCACAGTGTTGGGTACATGCTCCAGGAGGATGCCCAGCGTTTCGAAGGGTCTGATGATGATACCCAGCTAGAGGAAGGCAGTAGCGTGAGAGCAGAGAGAGAGGATGCTCAAGAAGGACACCAAACTGGCAGTCATGTTCCAGCAGCTGCAGCATACTGCCAGATTGGCTCCAGTGATGAGGAGGGAGGGGATGATGAGGTCACCGACTCCACGTAGGTGCCCAATAGGAGAGAGGAGGAGGATGAGGAGGATGAGGAGGAGGCACATCTCCAACGAGGCAGGATTCCCTCGGGGGGCCAGCGTAAGGGCAGCACACCGACTGAATCACTACGCAGAGCTCCGCCTGTGCAGGGCGTTGCCTCTGCCCGTTATTCAAAAAGTTCTTTGGTGTGGGCCTTTTTTGAGTCGAGTGCATCAGATCGCACAGCTGCTGTTTGCAACATATGTCTCAAGCGTATATCGCGTGGCCAAAACATCAGCCGCTTGGGCACCACATGCTTGACCAGACATATGTTGACCTGCCATGCAGCTCATTGGCAAGCCTACCTTAAAGACCCACACCAAAGAACAAAGCGGACCTCTCCTTGCACCGCATCAGCTGGGATCTCCAACCCCACTATACCTTCAGTCCTCTCTGAAACCTGCACTGAGAGGAATGAAGGTGTAGAATTAGGTGTGTCACAGCCAAGTACTTGCGGGCACTCTGCTATCAGTACACCGACGTCCGATTCTAGCAGGCAAATTTCCCTGCCCCAGCTGCTGGACCGTCAAAAGAAGTTCACTCCCAGCCATCCACATGCCCAGCGGTTGAATGCTAGCTTGGCTAAATTGCTAGCGCTTCAACTGCTGCCTTTTCAGTTGGTAGACTCGGTCCCCTTCCGTGAGTTTGTGCAATGTGCGGTTTCTCAGTGGCAGGTTCCCAAACGCCACTTTTTCTCACAGAAGGCGATTCCGGCTCTCTACCAGCATGTGGAAGGCAATGTCTTGGCCTCGCTGGACAGGGCGGTCAGCGGTAAGGTGCATATTACTGCTGACTCATGGTGCAGCAGGCATGGACAGGGATGTTACCTTTCTTTTACAGCCCATTGGGTCACTCTTTTGGCAGCTGGGAAGGATGCAGGACAAGGTGCAGTAGTGTTGGAGGTTGTTCCGCCGCCACGCCTCCAAAATGCTACTACTGGTTGTGACACACCTCTCTCCTCCACCCCTCCTCTTCTTCCTCCATGGCCTCTTTCTGTGCTTTGTCCTCGGAAACCAGCGGTGCTCCGCAGGCGTTCAAGGGGCTACGCAAGTACGCAGGCAAAAAGATGCTATGCCGTGCTTGCGCTGGTGTGTTTGGGGGACAGGAGCCACACTGGGGCAGAGGTTCTGTCTGCTCTGCAGGGGCAGGCCGAGAGGTGGTCGACGCCACGCCAGCTTAAGCCAGGAATGGTGGTTTGCGACAATGGCACAAACCTCCTCTCCGCCCTTCAACAGGGACAACTGACCCATGTGCCCTGTGTGGCTCACGTCCTTAACCTGGTGGTGCAGCGGTTCTTGGGCAGGTACCCGGGCTTACAGGATGTCCTGAGGCAGGCCAGGAAAGTCTGTGTGTATTTCCGCAGATCTTATAATGCCAGTGCTCGCCAGGCTGAGCTGCAAAAGGAGTTGAACCTGCCCAAGAACCGCCTTATATGTGACATGCCCACCAGGTGGAACTCAACGTTAGCCATGCTGCAGCGGCTGCACACGCAGCAGAGAGCCATCAATGAGTACCTGTGCGACTACGGCACCAGGACAGGGTCAGGGGAGCTCGGGTTTTTTTCACCACGCCAGTGGGGCATGATCAGGGATGCATGCACTGTCCTGGCACCATTTGAGGAGGCCATGAGGATGGTGAGCAGTGACAGTTCATGCATCAGTGACACTGTACCTCTTGTCCACCTGTTGGAACATACACTGCGTGGAATAATGGACAGGGCACTCGAGGCAGAACAGAGGAAGGAAGAGGAGGACTTCCTTGCCTCTCAAGGCCCCCTTTACCCAGACAGTGTTCTCTTCCTGTGCGATGGGTGGGACAGAAGGGAGGATTGTGTCAGCATGGAGGTGGAGCCTGGCACTCAGCATCATCAGCAGCAGTCTTTTAGCGATGATTTACAGTCCCAAGAAACCCATGGACTTGTGCGTGGCTGGGAGGAGGTGTCTGCGGATCATGTCGTCCTTAGTGACCCAGAGGACTCCGGACCGAATGCCTTAGCTAACCTACGCTGCATGGCCTCCCTGATCCTGCAAAGTCTGTGGAAAGATCCTTGTATTCTTCGGATCAAGGAGAGGGACCATTACTGGCTGGCCACTCTCCTTGATCCACGGTACAAGGGTAAGGTTGCGGACCTTATCTTACCGTCGCAGAGGGAGCAGAGGATGAGACAACTCCGGGAGGCCTTGCAGAAAGGTCTGTGCAACGCGTTCCCCAGAGACTGGGAGGTTACAAACTCCTGGTCTGAGACAACGAGTTGCTGATGCTTCGGTCAGTCAAAGAAGGAGCTGTGGGGAAGGTGGCCGTCTGACCGATGGGTTCAGACAATTCTTTAGTCCGCAGCCCCAAGGTATGATCGGTTCCAGCAACCATCGCCAGCGTCTGATATACATGGTGCAGGAATACCTAGGGGCAAGGTCAGACTTGGACACCTTCCCCACCGAAAATCCTGGCTTACTGGGTCTTGAGGATGGATCACTGGCCAGAGCTTGCACAGTATGCAATTGAGCTACTGGCCTGTCCTGCATCCAGCGTTCTTTCAGAACGCACATTCAGTGCTGCTGGAGGATTTGTCACGGATCACAGGGTGCGCCTGTCCACCGACTCGGTTGATCGACTGACCTTCATAAAGATGAACCAGTCTTGGATCACCAGCTACCAAACACCTGAAGCTGATATAACAGACTAATTTATTTTCAAATGTCACATCCCTTCCAGACTGATGCTGAGTGACTGTCCTGTTATGTTGACTGACTATCCTTCTCCTCCTCCTCCTCCTCAATGATCCGATTGATGATAATAGCTTGGAAGAACATTTTTGTTTCTGGGTGCCGCCACCAGTGCCTAAGGCCCAATTTTTCAGCCCCTGTTTAACAGGGGCATGTAATTACTATTTTTGATGCAATGCTTTGCAGCAGGGCTTATTCCTGCACTCCAACTAAAGTATCTGGGAGAGGTTGCAGTGTCGTGGCACCAGCGCCTAAGGCCCAATTTTTCAGCCCCTGTTTAACAGGGGCATGTAATTACAATTCTTGATCTAATAATTCACAGCAGGGCCCATTCCTGCGCCCACCAAGAGTAACAGTGAGGCCTTACCGTGTTGTGTCACCACCACCACCAAAGGCTCAATTTTTCAGCCCCTGTTCAACAGGGGCATGCAATTACAATTCTTGATCTAATAATTCACAGCAGGGCCCATTCATGTGCCCACCAAGAGTAACTGTGAGGGCTTATACAGTGTTGTGGCAACACCAACATGTAAGGGGCAAATTTCAGCAGAGTATATACGGCAGGCCCCTACTTTCAAACATCCAACTTACAAACGACTCCTACTTGCAAACAAAGGAGACAACAGGAAGCGAGAGGAAATCTACCCCTAGGAAGGGAAATTCTCTCTTGTAAGAGTTAATATGGGAAAAAGGTGTCTCCTCTCTACTGATGCTTTATCACCAATCCTTGTTTCAATAAAAAACCCACTTTTCAAAAACATTTGTCATTGGGATGGAAAGTGAGGTGAAATGTTCTGAACAGGGGCACAGACAGCAAAACAAATGTTACAGGGGTGATAACCCTTTCCTATGTTTTCCAAAAAGCTTAAAAATAGTTTTTTTGTCTGGAGCTACACTTAAACAATGTACCTGTTCAAAATAAGAACAGATTCTACATAAGAACAAACCTACAGTCCCTATCTTGTATGCACTGCCTGTATACGGCTGTTCAGAGTATATAGGGCCTTTTTTATTTTGTGTGCGGGGTTCCCCTTAATATCCATACAAGACCCTAATGGGCTGGGGTGGGGGGGGGGGTGATGGGGTAGCTATGCCATTTTTCTCAAAGATTTTCATCCATATTACCGGGACCAGACATTACATTAAAGCCGCAAGCAGTTTTAAATGGCTTTTTTTTCCTTTAGAAATGTCATTTTGTGCATGGACAGTTATAAACACGGGAAACACGTGGCACTTCACAGGCATACTTTAGACACTCCCCAGGTACGATATTTAAAGGAATATTTGACTTTTTTTTCTTCACTTTATGCATCATTAAAATGACTGCTCCCGAAAAACTGCAGTTTTTAAAACTTTTTTTTGCATTGATACATGTCCCCTGGTGCAGAACCCGGGTTCCCAAACCCTTTTTTAGGACAATAACATGCATATTAGTTGTTATAATTAGCACTTTAGATTTCGAACGTTCGCATCCATTGTATTTAATAGGGTTCTAACGTTCGTGCAAACTTTCGGTCCGTTCGCGGGTTCTGTTGCGAACCGAACCCGGGGGTGTTCGGCTCATCCCTAATTACCAACAGGCAGCCGAACAACTGAGTGTGGGAGTGGGTGAAGTCCCTGTCGAACTTATCTACTAACATCTATCGCCCCAAAACTTATTGGTGAGGGGCCCAGCCCCATAGTTCTCTTGCTTTTCCCTTTTGTAGACATTCAGTACTGGGACTCCTCGCCCCCCCCCCTATTTGGACGATAAGGCTGCCATCAATAACTAACTACACTAACATTCCCCTATTTTTTCCATAATTGAAAATATGGCTAAGGGGAAAAGAGGAGAGGAACAGTTACCTCAGGAGGGGTCACAGATAACCCGGTCTGCAAAGGACAAGGGGGCTCAAGCCGCAGCTGTAGCAGCAATGGCAGCATCCAAGCTTGAACGTTTTTCCCATAGCGCCTCTATTTCACCCGCTAAAGGTACCCATCAGCAGAACTTAGTACAGGCTAAAAGCACAGACGGGGACAGTATCAGACAGAAAAAGCCAGGGCTATGCCCAGGGAACTTCCAGCTCCACTACCCCAAGTAGCGCTAAACCAGCTAGTACCAAAGGGTCTGCCAGTGAAAAATATGGAACAATCTCTACTAAGGCTGGTACAGCTACAGGGGCGGCTAATCTAGCGGGCTCCACAGTGGAGAATGAGGAACCTACGCTGAGAGGTACTATACGCTGTGAACGCCTGCCGGGAGTCAATCTCCATTTTGAATCTAAAGCTTGAGAGTTTTAAGGAGGAACTACTCCAGACAAGCCATGACTGTGCGAAAAACAGTAGAAAGGACTAGTGCTCTGGAGAAGCAAGTAAGTACAGTAGAGGATGACCTGTACCCATTAAAACATGAGATTGAGAATTTGAAGGAACAGATGGACAGACTAACCACTAAGCTCGACGAGATGGAGAACAGAAGTCGCAGGAACAATGTGCGTCTGATAGGCCTGCCAGAGCGGAGTGAGGGCTCCAACCCCATCTCATTTTTAGAAGGGTGGTTTAGGGATCTTTTTGGCCCAAACACCTTCTCGCCAATTTTTTTGATAGAAAGGGCCCACCGTGTCCCCTTTAAAGTTCGGCAAGGTGGTGCTCAACCTAGGCCACTCCTCAAACTCCTAAACTACAATGATAAGGTAACCCTTCTCCAGAGGGCTCGAGAGATGGGACCATTATGTACAACGGGGTCAGGGTATCTATGTACCCAGATTTCTCTCCAGACCTCCAAAGACGCAGGAACGAATTTATGCCAGCTAAACGAGCTCTACAGAAGCATAAAGTTGAACATGCCCTGCTCTACCCAGCACGTTTGAGGGTTTCAGCACTGGGGAACACTTTCTTT
The DNA here is from genome assembly GCA_029206835.1 of Rana muscosa. NCBI lineage: Eukaryota > Metazoa > Chordata > Amphibia > Anura > Ranidae > Rana > Rana muscosa. Next base: position 415,439,249 of record CM055120.1, read on the forward strand.
TTTAGTTCACCGGGGGAGGTGGAACAGTGGATGGAGAAGCACAGGAAGTACTTACAGGAAGGACTTACAGGACTTATCAGCTTGAGGAGCTGTGGTCTCTCTCTCCTTTTTTTTGGTAGACCGCACAATACGTCAGAATACCCTAGACTATATGGGGCTTAGTGGGGGTACGGATCTCTAGGGGATCCCATTCCCCCATTTTTCTTTTTTTTGCGGTTTGTTCTTCTCCTTTATCCTTGTTTCTGAGAGGACTGACATTAAGGTGATACACTATTTTGGCAATAGCACTTTTTTGCATTGCAACTGGACTGGAATGGCATTGAAAATGCCCCTCAGGGGGAGCTGGACACACTATATTGGCATTGGTGTACCTGCACTGTAATTGCACTACAATTACACCAGATTATTATTGAAACTCCACTTTGGGTAGGGTGGGAGGGGGAGAGAGGGGGGGAGGGGAGGGAGAAGCGAGGGAAATTATTATTTATTTATTTTTTCCCTTTTTGCTTTGGAGCTCCCCCCTCCCTTTTTTTTCCTCCCCCTTTGGCTAATCAAGGGGGGGGGAGGTTGACGCATGCAAGAGTATGAATTAGGGAGCCTATGTGGCTCTTTCACATTGTAAACTGTTCACTAAAATGCTTACTATTATGTTTTTTGAATGTGTGGGATGCATGTTGTAAGGAGAGAGAAGTGGTTGAGGTCACAGGTGAAGCCCCAGTGGGATGCCTGGATAGGAAAGAGAAGGGGGGGTGGGAAGGGGGGGTTAGGGTGCACACATCACAAAAAATAGTACTATGGATGACGTTAAGGGTAAAGGTGGAAGGGGCTACAGGGGGATCCAGGGGAGAGGGAGGTGCAGGAGGACGGGCCCAACTTGGGGGGGGGGGGAGAGAGTAGACTCAGGTTGGTGGACTAGTGGTACTTACAAATTTTGTCTTCTTCTTGGTTTTTTAGCCCTGTTTTTTATTGTTGCCTGTAAAATTGCTGATGCAGGATAAAACATACAGTATAGTATCATGGAATGTCCATGGCCTAGGAGACCCAGTTAAAAGAGCGCTGGTTATGTCGGTTCTGGAGGGGAGGGGGCCTGGCCTGCTCTGTATATAGGAGACGCACCGGACCAGAGACAGTTTGAAACAAATGCGCAACCAGAGGTTACTATTCGGTACACTCCTCCTATTCGAGAGGATTGAGCATAATGGTGGGGAGGGGATTGGCGTTCTCTTGGGGTGAGAGCTGTATAGATGAACAGGGCCGATACATATTTCTGTCCTGTTTTATTGAGAATAAACCATTTGTCCTGGCTAACATCTACATCCCACCCCCGTTCAACTTAGAAGTTCTACATAGACTGGTGGAATTTACACTAGACAAAGTGGGCATCCCGGTATTAGCGGTAGGCGACTTCAACAAAGTCCTTGATAGGAGTTTGGACAGATTCCCTTCGGGGAATAGGTCCAATAAAATAAACGAAGGCCATCTGGCTCACTACCTGGGGGAAATGGGAATGAGGGACATATGGCAGATGTATCATCCACAAGAGCGCCAGTATTCCTGCTTCTCCAGTTCCCACCTCACTCTCTCCAGAATCGACATGGCCTTGGGCAACGACGAGGTGGAGGCGCAGGTCAACAAGATAGAGTATGACCCTAGAAGCGTCTCAGACCACTCCCCGCTGGTGCTCGTGATAAAGACAGGGGACATGATTTACCGGGGGATTGGAAAATCAGCCCATGCTGGCTTGAATTGATCGGTCTCTCTGGAGAACTGGTTAACAGACTAAAAGATTTTGTACGAATCAACGAGGGCACAGCACCGGCCGGAGTGGTGTGGGATGCTTTGAAAGCCTATTTAAGGGGACTCCTGATCCAACAGGTGGCTAGGGTAAAGGGGGAGGCCCGGAGATGAAAAGGAGATATTAGAGCAGAAGCAGCTCAGGCAGAGAAACGGTACATCGAGGATCCCACTGTGACTAGACAGAGGGAAATGGCTGGACAAGCAACAAATTTACAGAATGGCTATTAGGAGAAAGGCAGAAAATAGATGGATATTTCATAGAACAAATCAATTTGGTGAAGGTGAGAGAGTGGGTAATATGCTTTGATCAGAGCTAATACCCCTGCGGCTAATGTAACATCGATTAGGACAGTAAATGGAGAGATCTCCACTGAAGTACCAGTGATTTTGAATACATTTAGTGCCTTCTATAAATCCCTGTATAAGTCTAGGAGAGAGGCTGTGAATGGGGGGCTCGAGGCCTTTCTCAGGGGATTGGTGGTCCCGGTCTTGTCAGAGCGGGACAGGATAGACTTGGAATTACCAATCACCCTGGAGGAATTGCAGATAGCGGTGGCGGGGATGCCCAGCCAAAAATCACCAGGCCCAGATGGGCTCCCAATCGAACAAGCGATACAGTGAAATATTGCTCCCAGAGCTGCTGAAGACACTGGGGTGGGCGCTAACCACCGGGAGGCTTCCCTTTTCAATGTCGGAAGCTATAATTATTGCAATTCACAAGGAGGGGAAAGACCACCTGGATGTCTCTTCCTACCGTCCAATTTCACTATTATGTACCGACGTAAAAATTTTGGCCAAAGTACTTGCAACACGCCTCAATAGATGTATCCAGAGCCTTATTCACCCGGACCAGTCAGGCTTTATCCCAAATAGATCAACGAGTATTAATATCAGAAGGGTTTTCTTAAATATACAAATCCCTACAGTTAATGACGGAACTAGAGCATTGCTAGCACTGGATGCCGCAAAGGCATTCGACACCCTTGAGTGGGAATATCTGTGGAGGGTATTGGAGAGGTTCGGATTTGACCCGATTTTTATTAATTGGGTCAAACTATTGTACAATGAACCCCGTGCCAAAATAAAAATAAACAATGCATCATCAGAGCAGTTCCTACTGGAGAGAGGGACAAGACAGGGCTGCCCCCTCTCCCCACTATTGTTCGCCCTTGCAATGGAGCCAATGGCTATCAAGACTAGACAAATGCCAGGAATAAGAGGATTTAGCAGGCCGGAGGGGGAGGAACGGATAGCACTATTCGCGGATGATGTGCTGTTCTTCTTGGGTGACGTCGAGTCTTCATTAAATACAGTGATACAGCTGGTCGAGCAATTTGGAGGCTTCTCGGGCCTGGTCATCAACTGGGAAAAATCGGCCTTGTTGCCGTTTGACCCACTGGATGGCCAGGCCCCGCTTGAAGTAGCCCGGTTAAAAGTTGCCACAAAACTGAAATATCTGGGGGTCTGGATTACTAGGGACATAAATCAGTATGTAAATTTAAACATTGCCCCATTATTACTTAAATTGAAACAGAAAGGTGACATTTGGAAAAGATTCCCCCTATCAGTAGCAGGGCGCTGCAACCTGATAAAAATAATATGGCTGCCACAACTACTGTACCTGTTTCACAATTCTCCGATTTGGCTTGGCCATAATTGGTTCAAGAAAATCGAATCACTCTTTAGGGAGTTGATATGGAAGGGGCGGCAGTCGAGGATCAGCTTGCAAACCTTGCAACTCCCAAATAAAGAGGGGGGATTTGCGGTTCCCAACCCGAGATTGTACTTCCTGGCCTCCCAACTACAGCACCTGGCGGGTTGTGGACTTCCAATGGAGGGCAAATCCAGTGTCAATATGATGCTAATGGGGGCCCCACACCGCATATTGGCGGAGGCACTGGAGGCAGACTCTTTTGTCTATAGATGCTTGACGGTAGAACTAGTTAAAGTCTGGCAGGGAACGAAGGTATCCAGTGGAGTTTACCCCCATATGGAGCAACAAAAAATTCCCAGAAATTAGCATCATAGAGAAATCCAGGGAATGGGATAGCCAGGGTATTAAACGCTTAGCTCAGTTATACAGGGGCAATCAAATGAAAACATTCTCTGATTTAACTAATGAATTCAATATATCAAACAAAACCTTCTACAAATATCTCCAGATCAGGCATGCTATCCAGGCTCAATTCAAGTCACCAACATTAGCATGGACCCAGTCCCCCGTTCTCTCAAAAATAGCTAAGGCATGTAAAACTAAAGGCTTAATCTCAGAGCTGTATAACAGACTGGGGGCAAGAGTAATAAGCAGAGCGGGACCCTCCAAGAGTAAAATAGGATGGGAAAGAGATGTGGGGGCAATAAGTACCGCACAATGGGATAGGGTTTTGGAGCAGGGAACTCTGGTTTCGATTTCCCCTGCGCAGAGAATATCTCGCCTACATTTCCTCCATAGAGTTTACTATACCCCCAAAAAGATGCATAGACTTGGGTGGAGGATAAATGATGAATGTCCTAGGTCAGTGGTTCTCAACTCCAGTCCTCAGGACCCACTAACAGGCCAGGTTTGCAAGATAACTGAAATGCATCACAGGTGATATAATTTGCTGCTCAGGGATTGCAGGATTTTAGTCTGCATCTCCCCAAGGTAATACTTAAAATCTGGCCTGTTAGTGGGTCCTGAGGACAGGAGTTGAGAACCACTGTCCTAGGTGTAAAGCGACAGGGGATTTTATTCATATGGTGTGGAGATGTCCCAAGTTATTTAGGTACTGGGAGGAGATAATAGCAAGATTAAATAAAACATTCGGGACCCTGCCTGACCCGGTGGCCAAGACTTGCTTACTGGGAATAGAGGAGAGGAGAATCCTGCCAGACACTACAGAAGTGATCTTGAGGTGCCTATTTCAAGCACGCAAGTTAATTGCACAGAAGTGGCAGTCCAAAACCCCCCCAGCAGTGGGAAGTTGGGAAGAGACAATAAATGTACTGGTATGCAGTGAAAGGGTGTTATATATCAAACAAAGCAGGATTGAAAAATTTGAAAGAATGTGGAGGCCCTGGCTGGACGAGGTGGGGTGCCCCCCATAGGGTACCCTTTCCGGGGCCCGGTTCTGAGTATGGAGCCGGAGGGCCTTGCTCACTGCAATATATTTGCCTTTTCCCGGCCCCTGCACAGACGCTGCAGCACTGGGGGGGGGGGGGGACTCTCTCACACTTGTTTCTGTTCCCCTGTCCGGCCGACCTCCCACCCTTTTCTTTCTTGGGTTTTTTTTTTCCTTTTTTTTTTCTCTCCCTTTTTATTTTTATTTTTCCACATTGTTTTTTGTCCTGCCCTTTTTCTCGTTGAGTTTTCTCACCCCGTCCTTGCTCTCTCTCCCCTGCTCTATGTTTCTTCTTTCTACTGCTTGTCTTGGGCCCCTTCCTCTATTACCGCCTTTGTAATCACAGCCAATCTATCTTTACACTAACCTTTAAACGTGATGTGGTGTGGGGGGAGGGAGGATTGGGTGGAGGAAAAAATAGGTGGAGGCGGGATTATACATAGCATACTGTGACAAACTTTTCCTTTTTTATTTGTGACATTTTTTCCTTCTTCACTGTATATGGAATTGAATGTAACTATATTTATATATTGATATGTAAAACAAATAATAAAAAGCAATTAAGTAAAAAAAAAAAAAGATAATGTTTCATATATCTTGTGTTTTTTTCAAAGAACAAGCACGAAGGTGGTTCTCCACAGACGTTATGACAGTGGACTTCTCCAACTGCATGGCAAAATTTAGGATATTGCACATTGGTAAGTAGCAGGCTATATATCATCCAATAATGATTACCCATGAGTTGTACAGGATGAGAGAAAAGGGGAGAAGCTTAAAGTGAGACTAAAGCTTGATGTTTGCCCCTCCAAAAGCCTATGTCCCAGGTGAGTCTATCCAGGGCTGCTGTTAGAAATCATGGGGCCCCGTACAGCCTACCTGACAGGGCCCCCTTCAACCATGCCCTTGCCCCCCACCCCACCCCTGACCCTGACTTGAAGTGAAATGTAGGTTTGTTGCTGTTAACATATGCGTGTGGAGCCAAGGCATGTGTTTGCAATTAGTAAGCATGAAAGAGCAGGGAGCAGGTTAAATTTCTTTTAAATTGTATTCTATTACAAATAAAAAAAAAAATCTTACACTGTATCTTTACATTTTTTTGGGGGCAATTTTTGCTTTCACAAGGGATGGACAACATTCCTTGTGATAGCATGGGCCATGACAGGTCCTCTTTATGGAGAGATATTAGGTCTTTTAGACCCCATATTTGTCCTCTGGCCTCCAAAGCATCTGATCAAACTAAGATTGGTTTGATCAGATGCTTGTTCAAGTCAGTGATGGCTTCTTTACATGCGCCTGAAACCGGAAGTGATAAAATCTTCGTCACTTCTAGTTTCTGATGTCACACGGTGGGAGGAATGACATCCATCACTGTATCCCAGTAACCGGATGCTACTGGTCACATCTTAAAAGCAGTAAAGGCTGTGGTGGGACCCCCTTCCACTGCCTGTAAAAGTAATGCAGGGGCTTCTAAGCCACTAGGATTACTTTTACTTTGTGCAGAGTCGATGGGGCTAAAAAATGATATCTCGATCATTGCTGTAGTGATGACCGAGATATCAACCTTCTAATCCAGTGACAATGGGAAGCAGTTAAAGGGGATTGGTTTGGGGGGCAGTAAGCATGCAGCTCCGCTGTATGTTTACTGCTCCCCCAAATTAAGTTTAAAGTAGCAAGTTTCTTATTTTTATCAGGTTACAATTGTCACACAGACAGCACAGTAAGCAGAGGCTCCATCATGGCTGGCTTTGTTAAAGAGGAAGTAAACCCCCAAAAATGTTTCCTGTAAAAAAAAAAAAAACCCCTGCAAGAAAAAGGCATAATGAGCTAGTATGCATAGCATACTAGCTCATTATGTGGCACTTATCTGAGATCGAAGCCCCTGAAGTGCTCCTCGTTCCCCTCCGTGGCCGCCGCCATGTCCCCTCGGAGCGTCTTCCTTGTATCGCCGCTCCGGCGCTGTGACTGGCCGGAGCGATGATGTCACTCCCGCGCATGCGCAGGGGACCGGCACAATCCCGCGAATGCGCGCAGGACCGGCGTTATCACATTGATAAAACCGGCACGCTCAGTGCTCCTGCGCCGGTTTCTGCAAATATAGGTTAAGGAGATATTTCTTGCACTTACAGGTAAGCCTTAATCTAGGCTTACCTGTAAGTGCAATTTGTCTGGTTGGATTTACAACCACTTTAACTTATGGCTGTATTGTATAAAACAGACTAACAATATAACCATAACAAAGTCAGCACCCAAAAGCAATGTGACAGAGCCATGACAGAGACCCTGCTGTGCTGTGAGATAGTTAATAGGACACAGTGAATATTCTTTCCTCTATTCCCCAATCCCCACTCACGGTGTCCATTGCAGCCACAATCTCCTCCTGTTCTCCCCTGTCAGCCGCTCAACTTCTTCACATCTGGTGAGGTTTGCAGCCGAGAGCCGAACAGAGAATCACAGTATCACTCCGCCAGCCAGGACTAATAGAATAGTGGGGTGGCATGATGTACATGCGCCCCGAAAATAAAGAAACAGTCCCTCCACTGTGCTCCCCTCCTGGGCCCCTGTGTTGACCAGATGAGGCCTAGGAAAATAATATACCCACTCTGAAAGCAAGTGGAAGTGGGGAAAAGTTTAACCACTTAAGCCCCGGACCAATATGCAGCATAAAGGACCAGGTCCCTTTTTGCGATTCGGCACTGCGTTGCTTTAACGGACAATTGCGCGGTCATGTGACGTGGCTCCCAAACAAAATTGACGTCCTTTTTCCCCCACAAATAGAGCTTTCTTTTGGTGGTATTTGATCACCTCTGCGGTTTTTATTTTTTGCGCTATAAACAAAAATAGAGTGACAATTTTGAAAAAAAAACAATATTTTTTACTTTTTGCTATAATAAATATCTCCAAAAAATATATATAGGAAAACATTTTTTTTTCTCAGGTTAGGCCGATACGTATTCTTCTACATATTTTTGGTAAAAAAAAAATTGCAATCAGCGTTTGATTGGTGTGCGCAAAAGTTATAGCGTTTACAAAATAGGGGATAGTTTTATGGCATTTTTATAAAAAAAAACATTTCTACTAGTAATGGCGGCGATCAGCGATTTTTTTTCGTGACTGCGACATTATGGCGTACACTTCTGACACATTTTTAGGACCATTGTAATTTTTACAGCGATCAGTGCTATAAAAATGCACTGGTTACTGTAAAAATGACACTGGCAGTGAAGGGGTTAACCACTAGGGGCGCTAAAGGGGTTAAGTGCGCCAAAGGGAGTGATTCTCACCGTTAGGGGTCGTGGCTATGAGTGACACGTCACTGATCTCCGCTCTGATTACACAGAGCGGAGATCGGTGACAGTGTCAGTAGTCGAGCGGGGAGATGTGTTTACACTAACATCTCCCCGCTCCATCCCTCCGTGAGACGATTGCAAGCTACCACACGGCAGGCAGTTAAAGGGGACGTACAGGTACGCGATTGTGCCTGTATGAGCCATTCTCCCGACATATATATGTCGTGGGTGGTCGTTAAGTGGTTAAAAAACTTTTTTTTAAATGCAGTAAGAATTGTGGTGATGCCCGGGCCCCACTGTGTAGCTGATCTTGGCGGGCCCAGTACAACAGGGCTGGTTGTACAGACCTATCAGCGGCCCTGAGCCTATCACACCTGCTCTGTGATATTGCATAGGGCAATTCATCATCTCTTCTTTAACAGGAACCAGCCACTGAGGGCAAGAGTAGAAAAGGGTAGCCAAAAAAAAAAAATTGTTGACAGACTATAAATGCAACCGTGCAGCAGGGAGGATTTCTTCTTCCACCTCAAATGTGTGGATCTGGAAATCGGTTCTTTTTTTTTTTTTTTTTTTTTTTTAAACAGCCGTCTGGCTGATCAAAAAGAAAATATAGATTTAGGGCCAGCTTTAGATGTGATGGCTGCATTTATTTTCTTTGTTCGGTGTAGCGGATCTCCAACGTCCGCTGGGAAATCCTTGAAGCTGAGGAAGTACTAACTTATCCAAGGCAACCTTTTATCCCAGTAACTGGACGACACACAGTTCTGGGAGTAAATCAACACTTTATTTAGCCACAGCTGGCTTTTTATATCATTCCCCATGCAAGGGGTTTCTTACTCATCTTCCAGGGGCATTCCCTTCAGCAACAGATGACAGTGCTTTAATTACCTGGAACTATTTCTAACAAACTTGGTATGCGTGAGACGTTTGTCACCACATATTTACTCATAACAATGAAACCGTGCCAGACACATTACTAGGAGTGTAATTACATCCCGTAGCAGATAATATAATAGGTGGGGTCATTAACACACTGAACAATAGATTAATGGAAAGCTACCTCAGACCCCAATTAACCCAATTTACTTATTCAGACATCAGTAGACATTCTGTCTCTACGTTTCCTGGAATGAATATTTAATGTCACCTTTGAAGTGATCCCCACCATATTCTCAGTTTCAGTATTTTGCTACACTGCTCCCCCTTACCCACAAGCCGGCATACACAGTCTGATCCTTAACGGATCGGCTTGGGGATGTCCGGAGAGTACTCACGGATAAAACTTTTCCAGTTCAGTTTGCCGCGATAATCCGTCAGCACTGCCGTTCTGTTTGCCGGGTCAGTAGCTGATGGTGAGGGTGTAAGGTTGCAGGGCGAATAATGGAATTCAGTTCTGGAACAATCACTTGCTCTGCTCTCTCAATGGCTCCCAAAACTTGCTGCTGATGCTCTTGGGAGAGGTAAGGCCAAACCTGGGCGCAAATCCTATTTAACCTTTTGACAATTTCAGCCTGTTTGTGCATTTCAATGTTCAAGCCATGGGACATCTCATAATACATGACAGAGTGTCGTTGCATCTCCGATTTCTCACTGGTCAACTTGTCACATTCCAATTTTAGACTGTGATATTGTGCCTGCTCTACGGTACCTGTTGGAGATGCAACGACACTACGTCATGTATTATGAGATGTCGCATGGCTTGCCTGGCCGCTTCCAAGAGAGCGGTAGGTTTGCGGTCCCTTACCCACTCCTGTATCTCTGGGTTTAGTCCTTTAAAGAATTGCTCCAGTAAAATCAGCTGGGTGATCGCGTCTGCTGTGGTTGCCCGACGGGCTTGCAGCCAAGCTAGGGCTGCCCTCTACATTCGGCAAGCCCATTCGGTGTGGGAGTCCTTCTCCTATTTCTTTGTGTCCCGGAAGCGTCTCCTGTATGCTTCTGGAGTGATGGCATATCTTGCCAAAATAACTTCCTTTACCCAGCTATAGTTTGCAATTTCCTCCTCTGGCACAGCTCTGTAGGCTTCTGCTGCACGGCCTGACAGCTTCCCAGCTAAGATCTGTACCCAGTCTGTCTGGGGTACTTGGTACAGCTTGCATTGCCATTCAAAATCTTGCAGGAAGCCATCGATCTCTTCCTCTGCTTCCACAAACTTTTTAAAGGCATCATGGGGTACTTTTAGTTTTGTCTCTGGTGCCGGTGTAGTCATTAGCAGTCTCTCAGAGGCACGCTGTTCCGCCAGCCGGAGTTGGGTCTCCCGTTCTTCTCTCGCCGTGATAAAGGCATCCACTTGGGCCAACGTTGCCTGTACCAGCTCTGTCGAGGGGTTCTCAATAAATTGCTAGCCTGCATTTCACTTCTTGGTCAAACTCGGTCTCCATGGCTTCTGTAGCCATACTGGGTGCCCGATCTCCCTCGGTCAGTTCTGCAATCAGCTCGGCTTTGGATTTATTGCTGGCGATCTTCCCTCTTGCTTCCAGCAAATCCTTTAACGTCGCTCGTTTTAATCCAGCATAGTTTGTCTCCATTCACACTTCCATTCGTGTAGCCGAATTTGCATGAACGCTGCTTCCTCTTGCTGCAAGGCTTTAATCCCACCGCTGCCAACCAGTGTAGCGGATCTCCAACGTCCGCTGGGAAATCCTTGAAGCTGAGGAAGTACCAACTTATCCAAGGCAACCTTTTATCCCAGTAACTGGACAACACACAGTTCTGGGAGTAAATCAACACTTTATTTAGCCACAACTGGCTTTTTATATCATTCCCCATGCAAGGGGTTTCTTACTCATTTTCCAGGGGCATTCCCTTCAGCAACTAACAGATGACAGTGATTTAATTACCTGGAACTATTTCTAACAAACTTGGTATGCGTGAGACGTTTGTCACCACATATTGACTCATAACAATGAAACCGTGCCAGACACATTACTAGGAGTGTAATTACATCCCGTAGCAGATAATAGGTGGGGTCATTAACACACTGAATAATAGATGAATGGAAAGCTACCTCAGACCCCAATTAACCCAATTTACGTATTCAGACATCAGTAGACATTCTGTCTCTACATTTCCTGGAATGAATATTTACTGTCACCTTTGAAGTGATCCCCACCATATTCTCAGTTTCAGTATTTTGCTACATTAGGGTTTCTTTCATTTTTCACCTGGTGATCTGGATAATAAGTCTGTTATTTCTCCACAGAACAAGCTGTCCTGCAAATGTAGAAGGGGATTGAGACAAACCATTTAAACACTGACAGGGCACATACAATGCTTTTATTTATGTAAAACCTTAAAGTGTTACTAAACCCACAACAGTAAAATCTGTCGGTATATGCAGAATAGCATACTAGTTATACTCACTGTGGAATTGTAGGGGTTAATCCTTTGCATTGTGTAAAAAGGCAGTGTTATCCTGTATGCACAGATCCTCCCACTCCTGCAATGTCTACCTTAGAAAGAACAGGCAGGGTAGCCAACCTCAACCTGCACATGCTCAGTTGTGTCTTTTTTTTTGCTGGAGAGAACAGTTTCTTGTTTTCAGAAATGGCCAAATCACATGATATGGACATCACACATGTGGGCGTGTATACAGGCTGAAAATCTCCACCTTCCTGAACTCTCAGCACTGCAGAAACTGTGCATTTTATGATGTAACCATTGTATACAGATCATTCAAAAAGGTACATAGTGGCAATATTTTAATGTAAAAAGAAGATTTATAAGCTGTGGGCGGTGGATGAACTATTTTTATATTACTGGGTTTAGTAACACTTTAATTAAAAAAGGAACAAAACAGTTACTGCTTAAAAAGTGTTAGCTGGAGTTTGGTTTCAATTTCTTTAGTGTACATAAATCTGCTAGTGCATCTAACACTCCGCTGACCACCAACTGACAATGCTGCTGTCCAAAATGTGCATCTGTTGCTCCTCCATGCAGAGTTTAGGCACGAATACAAAAAGTGTGTTATTGGCTGGATCACCAGGTGAAAACCGAAGTGGGGGGCCTACCAAAAAAGAAAACTGAATGCAGCTTTAATGATTGGCGAGCTGCAATATATTACATTTATGGTTTGGGGTTAATTACCGCTTTAAATAAAAAGGCAAACTGGCAGAAAAGAATAAACATGATCTAATTCATTAGAAGGCTGTAGGTTAATTGAATCACGGACAATATTGGAAAAACATTTAGCATTTTATTTCTGAATGTTTCATGCTGGCAAAAGAAAGCCTAGGTTTGGAGAAGAAAATAAATTTCCCAGTTTCCTGTGTCCATAAAATCTACAGTAAATTATTTAATAATGCACCAGACCCTGGACTATGCACAGAAGGAGTCATTTAAGGACCTGTTCACATTATCAGTCATATTGGCTGCATGCAGGCACACTGTAATGACCAGTTGAAATCCATTGTTTCCACACGCTGCATAGATGTGTGCTGGGTGAAAATGTAACATGCTGCATTTAAATGCAATGCAGCAGAATGAAATGCAGCATGTGTTAAAAAAATTAAATAAAAATGGATTCTTAGACCATAGGGAGAAACAAACAACCAGGGAAGTTACATACTCCACTTCACCTATCCCTGTCATCTCTCTTTCTCCCGAAACAGCCTCTACATCAGTGGTTCTCAACTCCTGTCCTCAGGACCCACTAACAGGCCAGATTTTAAGTATTACCTTGGTGAGATGCAGACTAGAATACTGCAATCCCTGAGCAGCAAATTATATCACCTGTGATGCATTTCAGTTATCTTGCAAACCTGGCCTGTTGGTGGGCCCTGAGGACTGGAGTTGAGAACCACTGCTCTACATCATTTGTTGCCCTATTATTCCCTCAAGCGGATGATGCAATATATAATGTCTCCACCTCTGAAGACGCACACCCTGATTAAGCCTTGTGGGCGGGGTGAAATGCATTGGAGACATGGCCTTGGCTGAGGTTGCTTTCACCTGTTTAGTAATGGCTTTGCAGTGTTTGGGACCTTTCTCTATGCATATCCACAGTATGTGAGGCGTTAGACTCCTGCCCAGCCAACGCCAGATGGATTTACAGGAGCTTGAGCAGAGACCTTCACTTTATGGTTGCCCACTGTAACCTCATTAAAATTAAGTGAAACATGTCTCATATGCCTTTAAGTCAGGACATGGGAAGGGAGAATGAAAATCCCAGAAAAGGCATATGGCAGAGCACCAAGGAAGCAAGAAAGTCTGGATTCCAGAAAACTTTGTGCTCATGTAGCCAAAAAAAACAGCCACTAGGGGCAATGGAGAGAAGGTTCTATTCATAGAGAAACTTTTAATGGGATAACCCCTACAAACAAAAAGCAGTGGCTCCAGCTTGGGCAAGAACATATGAATAAGGCCCCAGAAGGTTCCAGCGGGCAATGATGGGAGCAATGTCTTAAAATGGAAAAAAAGAAAGAAGAAAGAAGAGAATTTACAGCTACATACCGCCACCATTTCTGGAAATGGTGGTAAACGTTTAAATACGTATATCAGACATAGTGGCAGAGAACTATGCTTTAGTCAGACAGGCTGCATGTTGAATGTCTGAGGGAGCCCAAATCAGGGACATCGAGTGGTGTCAGTGCAAGACCTTGTTCTGGAACAGCTGTCAACCTGAGATGAACTTGGAGAACATGAGAAGGGGTCCATAATTAAGGACACTAGCAAAAACCTGGAGCCTCACAGAGTGGGTGGAGTGACATGGGCACACAGGGGTCAGTCCCAACAAAAGCTTTTTCCAGGGTCCAGTCACTCGAAGGTTGTAGTATATTACCCAAGCGCTCAGAATCAATTCCTGTGTTCTGTACTGTATGATTAAGAAAAAGTATTTTGGCTTTGTCTGTGGGAGGGTGGGGAAAAAAAAATGGGTACATGAACACAACATCGCATGTTGAACAAGGTCAAGGCACATTGACTCAAGTGCAATAAAACACAACACTGTGGTGTGAATCCAGCCTAAAGGAGGAAACTATTCATAAGGTTGCCATTGCAGACCACTTTTTCTAAATGTGCAAGATACCTGGCTGACATGCCCATCTTTTGGCTCCAATACTTTAGAAGCACTGACATGAAACATAGGTTGGACTTGCGTCTTGTTTCAACCTCATCTACTATGTAACTAAGAGTATGCAGATAAAAACTAATGACTGTCTGGTTGACACACTTGACAGAACGGAGGACAGTCGGTCAGCATAACAGCCAAGCAACCAGTATTTCCAGATGGAGATTAGCAGTGGTAGGCCCCATATTTCTCACAGGTGTGGTTTTAACAGTATCTCCATTTCAATGGAATACCACCGACAGAGCTGCTTTCATTTTAGTTACTGAAGTTGTGCAGATCAGTTGATATAAACCAATAATCAGGTACACAATAGAGGCAAACACAGAAACTCTTACTGCCTGAGCCTTTTTTTTTTTACAAATGTTAGTCAAATTTTAGGCCTGAAGATTTCTTAAACTCCCAAAAAGGATTATAGATTTTCTAAAAGCAGAGAACCTGCAAAATATACTTTTGGCAGTTGCCACTTGACAACTGCACTATTTTTTATCAAATCTATGTTTTCAGTAAGAAGTCATTTTAGTCCACACAAAAACACAATTTCCGTTTTTTTTGGGGAGAAATATAAAAATAGGATTTTTGTACTCACCGTAAAATCCTTTTCTCTGAGTCCATGGACCGACACAGCCAAGTGGGTATTACCCATTAATTAGGAGTGACTAGGCAGAAAACTTGTAAAAAGTGTTGCATTACACCTTCTACAGTACCGCCCCGGGGCGGACCCTCTGGGTATATCACCTCAGTCTGCATCTCGCCGATCAGTTCATCAAAAAGCAGTACAAACTTAAAAAGGAGGGGTGTGTGCTGTGTCGGTCCATGGACTCAGAGAAAAGGATTTTACGGTGAGTACAAAAATCCTATTTACTCTTTTGTCCATGGACCGACACAGCCTCTCTATTGACAAAGTGGGACGTCCCAAAGTAGTGTCAGAGAAAAAACAAGGGGGTGGTAACAGCATAAAAATAAACTTCACCCCAAACACAAAACAGCACTCCTCCAAAGGAGGAGTTGGAACTCTAAACAGCCGCTTGCAAAACCTTGCGGCCGAAAGAGGCATCCGAAGATGCACCTACATCAAGACCAAGTCGCCGCTTTACATAATTGGGAAACAGACGCTTGATGTCGGAAAGCCCAAGAGGCACCTATTGCTCTGGTCGAATGCGCCGTGACCGAAAAGGGGGGCGCTTGACCCTTTAAGGCGGAAGCCTGGATTACCATCTGTCGGATCCACCTAGAGATGGTGGCCGACGAGACTGCTTGGCCCTTCTTGGGACCAGCCACTGAAAAAAAACAGTGCGTCTGACTTCCGGAACAGGGAAGTAGCAGATAGGTATACTCTCAAAGCTCGGACAATGTCCAAGGAATGCAACGCCAACGCCTTAGGATTCGACGGGTGAGGACACAAGGATGGAAGTACAATGTCTTCGTTGAGATGAAAAGCCGAAACGACTTTCGGAAGGAAGGCTGCGGCCGCAGCACCACCTTATCCTTGTGGAAAATCAAATAGGGAGCCTTGCAGGACAAGGCTACCAGCTCAGACTCGTCTAACTGACGTAACAGCCACCAGAAAGACCACTTTGAGAAAGTGTCAACAGGGGAATATCTCTAATATTCTCAAACGGTGCCTTCTGAAGTACCGAGAGGACCAGGTTCAAGTCCCACGGAGGTAGTGGGGGACGGACCGGAGGGGCCACATGTCGAACCCCCTGCACAAATGTACTCACGAGAGAGTGAGTCGCCAGGGGTCGCTGAAAAAAAGACAGCCAGGGCACATATCTGTCCCTTAATCGTACTTAAAGCAAGCCTTTGGTCCACCCCATGCTGTAAAAACAGCAGGATTCTGGAAACGAAATAAGTACGCGGATGCCATTTTATTTCCTCACACATGGAGATGTAGGCCTTCCAAGTGCGGTGATAAACCTTCCTAGAGGACGGTTCCCGAGCACTTCTCATAGTAGAGATTACTGAATCTGATAAGCCCCGGTCTCTCAGTACCTGGTTCTCAATAGCCATGCCATTAAAGCCAGTGACTGTAAAGCAGGATGGAGTATGGGACCTTGCGATAGAAGGTCCTTCCGTAGTGGTAGGCGCCAGGGGACGTCTGCTACCAGACGTACTAGATCGGCGTACCAAGGACGCTGAGGCCAATCTGGAGCGATTAGGATCATTTGAATTCCCTCTGCCTCCACTCTGCGGAGCAGAAGAGGAAGAAGCCTAAGGGAGGGAAGGCATAGATTAGCCGATACTGACCCCACGATGCCACCAACGCGTCCGTTGAGTCTGGCCATGGGTCTCTTGACCGGGCCACAAACCTCAATACCTTCCGATTGAGTCGGGAAGCCAGAAGATCTACGTCTGGTGTGCCCCATCTTTGGCAGAGGAGTTGGAACACCTCCGGGTGTAAGGACCATTCTCCCTGGTCCAGCATCTGGTGGCTCAGGTAGTCTGCCTGCCAGTTTTCCACACCTGTAATGTACAGTGCCAGTACGCTCCTCTCTGCCCACTTCAGGATGCGAGCGACCTCCGATGCTGCAGCTGAGCTTCTTGTTCCTCCTTGATGATTGACATATGCCACTGCTGTGGCGTTGTCTGACTGGACGCCCTTGCAGCCTCAGACCATTTGAAGAGGCACAGCCTGATCGCCCGGATTTCCAGGACATTGATCGGGAGGAGGGCTACCTCTGGGGTCCAGCGACCTTGTGCCGACTGAAAACCCCAGGCTCCCCCCCAACCTGCAAGGCTGGCGTCCGTCGTGATCACTATCCAGTAAACCGGAAGATATTACTTCCGGGCCATTAGAGCCGGTGCTGTCAGCCACCATACCAGGGATCTCCTGACTAGGTGGCTCACTCGGATTTGCTAACCCAGAGATGATGGACATCTGTTCCATCTGGACAGAACTTCCTTCTGTAAACACTCGAGTGGTATTGAGCATATGGGACCGCCTCGAAGGAGGCTACCATGAGGCCTAACACTCGCATGCAAAAAACGGAGTGACGACCAATTCCTGGAAGTCAGCTGCCGTACTGCAGCCCCGAAGGGTCTGCAACTTCTCCACAGGGAGGAATACCTTTGCCTCTGAGGAATCCAGAATCAACCCCAGGTACACTAGGCACCATACTGACCTTTGCGTGTTTAGTATCCAACCACAGTCTCGAAGAGTCTGACAGGTAATGGACACGCTTACCTCTAATTCTGAGCTTGAAGGCGCCTTCAGTAGAAGGTCGTCCGAGTAGCCCATGATAGCGATACCCCGCTGTCTTAGAAGTGCCAGAATCGGAGCGAGCACCTTGGTGAACGTCCTGGGCGCTGAGGCAAGGCCAAACGGGAGGGCCACAAACTGGTAGTGGTTCTTCCCGACAGCAAATCACAGAGACTTCTGGTGTCTGGAGTATATGGGGACATGCAGGTATGCGTCCTTGATGTCCAAGGAGGCCAGAAAGTCCACCAGATGGAGAGCCGTGACTACAGATCGAACCGACTCCATCTGAAATCTTTGTACCTTCACAAAGCAATTGAGGGCTCTGAGATCCAAGATTGGATGAACCCCATCCTTCTTCGGCACAATGAACAGATTTGAGTAAAAACCCTGACCCCGTTCCTGTTCTGGAATAACTACCCAGCGTTCCAGTAGACCCTGGACTGCCCCATACAGGGCCTCCCGACGGGTCGGTAGTAGCTGGAGATTGGAGGCGATGAATCTGTCCGGTGGACAAGAGTGGGGGCGGGGGCGGACCTTCATGCGGACGCAGATTAGTCTGCAAGCTTGTTGGGTCTGCGGGACCAAGGACGCTTTTGTCCTTGGGCAGGCGCCTTGTTGGCCTGGGGTCTTTTCCCTGTCGCCCTAGGGGGATGAAAAAACGCTTGCATGCAGTAAAGGTGGGTTCTTGGCGTGGCCCCTACCCTTGCTAGTCTGAGGAAGCAAAGTGCTTTTACCTCCTGTGGCATCCTTGATGATGTCATCCATAAAGGCCCCAAAAAGTCTGTCGCCCTTAAAAGGCAGATCCAACAGGGCTTTCTTGGAGGTCTGGTCCGCAGACCAGCCCTTTAGCCAGATCAGGCGGCATATTGCTACTGCATAAACCGAAGCTTTAGACAGCAGGGGAATAGTATCCATGTCTGACTCGCAGACAAACCTAAGGCCCTGGACCAACTGGTCGGCCAATGTTATCTCATCAGGAGGAGCATCTCGCTCCTTAACCCCTGGAGTAGCAATCTTGCCCATTCAGTAAGTGTCTGAGACACTAGGGCCCCCGCCAATGCCGGGCGTACTGCCAAACCTACCACTGAGTATAGGTAGCAAGAGAGTGCTTCAGCCTTCTTATCCACAGGGTCCTTGGAAACAGGAGCCCCTTCTACTGGAATTGTGGTGGCTCTATTAAGTCTGGACACCGGAGGGTCCACTATAGGGGGAGAGGTCCATTTCTTCAGAAAACTCTCCTCAAAGGGGTACCGTACCGCAAACCTCTTTGGGGCTGTAAAGACCCTCAGTGGGTTCTCCCATTCCTTGTATAAGAGTTTATTAAAATAAGACACACAAGGGAACACCTTAGCAGTGCGGGCAGGTTTAGGAAACCCAAGTGGACCAGAGTCTCTGCTGCTTCTGCAGTATTTTCCAACTTTAGCGTATCCCACACTGCAGTAATAAGGTCAGATACCAAGCCGCCTCGCGTACTGACCTGGAGTCATCCTCACTGTCCGGTCACGGTCTGCAGTCTCTGATGCGTCAGAATCTGGGCCCTGAGCCGTAGCTGGACCTGGTTCTGCATCAGAATTATCCCCAGAAGCTTGCAGGGGGCATTTACTACCCCCTGTATTCCCGTGTGCTGCTTCCACCCTGGCAGCAAACGCCTCTAGGATTGGCGACATAGCGTTCATAGACACCTCAGGGGCACCAGCTGCTAAATCTGGTGTTTCAGGGGAGAAGACATCTGGCTCAGATGCCATGCTGACCACACGCTGACACCCACAGGGCTCCAGGCAAGAGATCAATAGGCCACCCTCCTGCGCTGCAGAGATGCTGGGTTACCCAGAGGACTCACCACCTGGACCGGTACTGCGCCTGTGATGCTGTCCCACTGCTGCTGTGTCAGTCTGCTTCTTTTATCAGCGCCTCCTGTGTGAATTTTCGCGCCAGTGTAATGCACCCTAGAGGCCGGAGACTCTCGCAAAATGGCCGCCAAAAACGTCTGTATGGAAGATAATGTGGGCTTTAAGAAAACAGCTGCCGAGCCGAAGATAGAGGCCAAGCAGCCGTAGCCCACAAAAAGATGGCCGCCGAATGGCAATATATACAGGGTGGACAAACATGGCCGCCGATCAGTTGATAGAGGCCAGTGGGTGTGGACTACAAGAAAATGGTGCCGAAACCACAGGAAGATGGCCGCCAGGCAGTCACTAGAGGCTGAACCCGGCAGGGACCACCACAAAATGGCCGCCGACAACATGGAGGAGGAAGCACACACAGGTAAGCAGAAATTACATTTCTTTTAAATATTAGTTACAGCCAGCCCCGCTCCATTGGAATCCCTTAGGTGACCCCCAGCAACCTTTAGCTAGAAGCCCAAGGAGGAGGGAAAAGGCAGGGAGAGAGAGAAGAAAGGGGCCACAACCACTTACTTGGTCTCTCCAGGAATGTCCAGCCAAATCACCCAGCCGAGGCAGGGGAGTTTACTTACCTATCCTGCATGTATTATGCTGGAAGACATTCCAAACAGATCATCGTCCGCGCACGGAAGGTGACTGTTGGCCAGGCATGCTGTGATTGGACCCAAAAGGGACGATCATATGTATGACCTGGAGCGTGATGCTCACCGGACAGGCTGCTGCGACTCGGCCGTAAGGTGAGCCGAAGCTGAGCGGTCCGATGCAAGCCTTGGAGCGTAGGCTCACCAGCCACCCGTGAAGCAACGGGCATGTCGTGGAAAACCCAGCGCGTAGCTAGGGTCGGCACACGCTCGATGGCCGAACTGGGGAGACTACAAGGATCGAGGATCCAGCCTGTCACCCAGTCGGCAGTTGACCGAAGATCGCAGGAAACAAATGTAGCAAAAAAAATATCTTTTTCCCCCGGACCAATGGGCCCGAAGGGAGCCATGTCCTACTCCTTGCTAGACAGAAAAAAACTGATCTGTGAGATGCAGACTGAGGTGATATACCCAGAGGGTCCGCCCCCTGGGCGGTACTGTAGAAGGTGTGATGCAAAAAGTTTTCTGCCTAGTCACTCCTAATTAACAGATAATACCCACTTTGTCAATAGAGAGGCTGTGTCGGTCCATGGACGAAAGAGTAAGATGCATTTCAGTTTGAATGAACAAATACCAAAAATGTCAATGCTCCAAATTGCACACGGCCCACGAAACATCGAAAAATTATACAACAATTGACCATCGGCAACTATAATTACTTCTATCTGTTGTCAGTGTGTGGTTATGTCAGTGCAAGGTTACCTCATTTGTGTATTCTGATAGGATGCAGTCGCAGTCTAGCCAAAATGCCATTATGTGAACTGAAAGATTGTAGGCAGTAGGGGGCTGTCTGGGAAAACCACATAGCAAATTTCATCCTGTTCATCAGGAACCTGCCAAAATTTGCATAAAGAATAGGCAACCTAAATTGCTAACACAAGAAGGGTGATCAGCCCACTATGTGATAGCATAGTGCTAATGACAGGTTCTCTTTAAAGACTAAAGGAGTGTGGGCCTATTTAGGGTGTAATATGGTCCCAAGTGGACTCCCCCTCTAAAAAGTGTGGAGGTTCTTCTCCCCTGCAACAGCTGTCCGATTTGAAA
Organism: Rana muscosa; assembly: GCA_029206835.1. Lineage (NCBI taxonomy): Eukaryota > Metazoa > Chordata > Amphibia > Anura > Ranidae > Rana > Rana muscosa. Next base: position 415,460,286 of record CM055120.1, read on the forward strand.
GCGGCCCAGCTGTGCGGGGCTCTTACTACACAATCATTTAGAGATATGTCCCTCATTTAGACATATGTGAATGAGCTGCAAGTTCTGTGTGCCACTGCGGTTGTTAATGTTAACAAAATGTCAACGAAACCCTAAAACAGCTCACAAAACGCAGTGCGATTGCCTGAATCAGATGGGTCTGCAACTCGGGTGCGGCAAAAAAAAAAAAAAAAAAAGGGTCCTGCAATATTTTGGTGTGGATACAGTGTTATTTGAGCCATACAAAATGAATAGACTCAAATCGCACTGCAAAGAATTGCATGTGATTTAAACAGGAATGTTGGGAGATTCCGGTTCGAATCATATGCAATTCCCCACACCGTACCAGTGTGAATCCAGGCTCAATGTAGCTGCTAAAGATGTAATGTTTTGTAACACTCACACCTAAAAATTGTAATGATTTTATTTGCATTTCTCCAAAAACTTCACGTTGTGGTAAATAGGTCACCTAGGCAAGGTAAAATTATTCCTGTGTGTATAGGTGATTTAATGGAGATGTCAAGTTAATATAAGATACAAAAGAAGTGCTCTTTAACACTTTGTTTAGAAATATACTATATTCCCTGAGAGTCATTGATCTTAATAAAAAATATCTAAATAAAAGGAAAGATAGCAGGGGAGCTGTCAGCATAGTCAAAACATTACTATGGACAAGTGCTGTAGACAGAAGGTGAGAGGAAGAGGGAAGGCAACAGCGCATTTTCTTTTAACACGACTCGGCCCTCAGTAGCTCTCTAGACTCATTCAGCATCTCTGATATTAGGCCCTCAGAGAAAATTTTTATATACTTTCTAAATTCTCCCATCCATACCACTGCTGTAGAAAAAAGTTGTAGCAATAATGACGACCATTACAACATTTTATATTCAAATACTTCTTGTAAAACCCGAATACAAATTTCTTTAAAGCCAACGTTGAATGGAGCAGGGGTTAATACAACCGGCTGGACCCGTTCACAAGCGCTCATTAAAAGTGCCAACTATGCCTGTCCTTTCCTCCCCGCTGCAATGAAAAGTGCTTTGTGAATGGAGGATGGGCAGATGAAGGAAAGGTCCGCCTTAACCATTGATAGAATGCTCTTCATTGAGGGAACATATAGTTGTTTTGTAAATGGAGTGGGGGGGGCAAAAGGGTTTGGCACCTTCCCAGGATACCCCCGCAGTTGTCATCTTCCACTGTGGGTGGTTTCCTGGGAAGGAGTAGGGGTTTGGGCCAGAGGAATGATAATTTCAGTGAACATAGCAGCCACCAACACAAGGGCTGCTTTTTAGTGACCAAGTACCATCCCTGATCCGGGGGAAAAAAAAACAAAAAAACAAAATCTGTTAACAGTTTTAAACACTTTTTTTTTTTTTTTTCCAAAAACTACAAAACCGCTATCTAGTCAGTCTTTACTTGTGGAGACACTCTGGGGAGGCTTTTTGACAGCCCATGGAAGATTGCTTAAAGCACAGTTCGACAATTTTTATTTATTTTTAAAAGCACCCCTAGTATAGCCCTAGGGCTCATGCATTTTTTTCCACTATGTTATCCAGTGAACTGTCCTCAGTTTAGTTTTTGTGCAGCATGTTTCACTTACTTTATTATTCTCCTGTACAGCGTGGCCATATTCAGTCTTGGCATCTGAAGCTGCACTGTTCAACCGGGATTCCGTGTATGCTGGCTACCCAGCATGCACCTCCTGTTCTCGCGCATGCGCAGTGCATCGCAAGCGAGTCCCACAGAAATTAAATGCCCCTTGACAGAGCTCATTTAAAATTCCATCTTACATGACATGCTGTCTTCCAGTGCTCTGCAAGTTGAGATGTGATGCTTCCTGCCTGAGATTTAAAAAAGAATACTAAATCTCCAGCTGCCTCTGACTGGTTACCCTTTTTAAAAATGGTGCATAGCGCCACCTTGCATTGTGTAATTTTCTGTTTGGAAATAACGTGATGCTTGCTAGGAGCCGGCGCTGCGCATTGACTCCTAAGATTGATGACACTCATCTCCCAGGACCCAATGCAAAGCAGGAAATGACATAGGTGGACACAACGCAATGAGTAAGAGGAAATTTTTCAGAATAGATAAAAGGTAAAAAGGAACCAATTTTATTTATTTTTTTAAAACATAGCCAAATCGCTATTAGCATGTAAAAGAGTAATGCAGGATGGCCGGAACTCCGCTTTAAGGCTGGGTTCACACTGATGCAGCCACGGGTCACAGCAGGGGGTCCACTGCGTCCCTGTACACCGATTAAGGTGTGAATCAGGTGAGAATTTTAGCCCAAATTTGCACCTGAAACTGAGCCAAAGACGCACAGGATCCTTTTCCAATTGCAGACCACAGCCGCTCCGGATCTGTGTGAACGGGCTCCATTAAGAGCAGATCACACCCTCCTGTCATCAGATTTAGATGCGGAGAAAACTGCATCCAATTCGCATCAGTGTGAACCCAGCCTTAGGCATACAGGCTAAATTTCAGGGCTGGCCAGGTTGACAAGAAGCTCTGAGGGCAATACATCTACACAACCAAGACCTCTAAATAAATTATCCTTAATGCACAGTCTACAAAGGGGGATCTGGGACCAGTCTCAACATCTCTGATGTCTTTACCTGGATCTGTGATTTCAGTTCTTCTTGACTGGAAATGTCACAGGGATACAGGGTCATTGTTAACAGCAACCTCTGTTTATTTTTTTATCTTAAATATGCATTACAAGTGAGTCTCAAACTCCTCACATGTTGGCTCAAAAGCCAACGGTTCTAAAAAAAATAAAATATATATATATCTATATATACACATACATTATATATATATATATACATACACACACACACATACACACACCACCATTTTAACAGTATTTGAAGACTGTCTCGACAACGAATGAAAGGGCAGGTATAGGTGGTACTTTTGACACATGCCTGCAATCACTCGCATTAACTCCTACAGTACTGACGTACACAGCTGTAGGGGTATTTGGGGGGGGGGGGGGTGGCAAGGACTGAAGAATTCAAGCAACAAAGCACACACCAGCAAGAGGAACACATTTCATTCACGATAAGTACCGTCACTAGTGCGCTTTTTTTTCACTAAACGTCAGAAGGCTCTCAACAAGGCCATTTTTTTAAAACTGTGCAAAATGTATGTATATATACACACACACACACACACACACACACACACACACACATACACACACACACACAATTTATTTTTTATATTGATCAAAAGCTGTGTTTTAATTTAAATCTTTATTCCCATATAAAATATTTCATGAAACTTTTAGGTCTATTAAAAAACACCTCCCTCACTACATGGACATAGGCGTACATATATTAAATATGCAAGATTGCCAGATTAGTAAATAGTAAACAGATATGCGCCAACGTAAATGATAAGCCTGCACTCACCTAACACTGTGGGACATCGGACTTGTTTTGTCCGTTATTGAAACACCTTGTCTGGCTCCAAAAAGTTGTTACAAGGTATTGTAGAGACCGGTGCTGTTCTCTGGCTTGATAGTGGACTTAAGTCCATAATGAGGATATGGCGTACCTGGAAATTTCCCTTAAATATATAGCTAAACCCCATTATACATGCATAGTCCTACAAAGCTTTCTCTAATGAAAACGATATGTAAACAGGGTGGAAGCAAAAGTTCTTCAGCTTGAGGCAGACAATAGAAAACATGAATATGCACAAACCTCAGCTTAGCCAAAGTAAAGCTTTAGCAGTAGCAAACATGTTAGTAACAGTCAGTGCATCCAGGAAGTCAAGCTGAGTGCCCTCACATACAGAGTTCATATCTCAATCATATAGATGGGAAAGACCTACAAATCCAAGACACTTATCACCTTTTTAAAGTGGTGGTAAAGCCATTTTTTTTTTTTTTTTTTGAAACCTGCAAGACAAAGAGACAAAGGCATAATGAGTTGTTATGACTAGCATACTAGCTCATTATGCATTACTGACCTTAGATCAAAGCCCCAGAATCCGTGGTCGCCCCCTCCAGCCGCAGCCATCTCTCCTGGGAGGTTACTTCCAGGTATCGCTGCTCTGGCGCTGTGATTGACCGGAGCGGCGATGACGTCACTCAGCGTATGCGCGCGGGAGCCGTAAAAGCCAGCATCATTCATAAAACCTGCATTTACAGTGCGCCTGCTCCGTACACATCGGTGTACTCTTTTTTTGCAAATATCTCCTAAACTTTGTAGGTTTAGGAGATATTGCAAACCCCTACAGGTAAGCTTTAATCTAGGCTTACCTGTAGGTGCAAGTTGCAAGAGTGGGTATACAACCACATTAAGATGTCCATGAATGGTAGTGGGGAGCAATGCCTGACCAGTTTTGTGAGGCCCTCCTGGCTGCATGAAAAGGGTTTGTAACAGTATCAATTAAAGTGGTGATATATATTTTTTTATGCCTCAAGAGCCTCGCTAAATGGGGCCCCCTTCCACCCCCAGACTTCATAGCAGCCTCATAGGCTGCTTTGGCTATCGTTCGACCACTGGTGTCAAGTAGACAATTGGGGGGGGGGGGGGGGGGTTAGTAATTGGATTTGAAAATGGGAACTTTTTCTTTATACGACACTGACAAGTTTACACTACAACTGCAAAGTGTTGGCTTTAAACATTACTCAAGACTAAAAAGTACCGCGCCCGGGCAAAACAGCACTCCTAGCCTTAGAGGTACATAAACATAAAACAGAAGTTGAAAGATTTGTGCACCAATAACAAAATATTAGCCAACTTAATATCCAAGTCAAGATATGTGCATGATGCATAATTTCTGGAGTTATATAGTGGTTGGGAGGGTTGCGCCACGGCTTCCTTCTCCAAGGCCAGCTGGTCAAATGTATCTGCAGTAATTACAGAATGTCCATGGACAGGTGTTTGTCTCCTGGCTAGAACACTATAGATTATAATATTTCCTTTATCTTAAGATGGAGATAAACACTTAATAGAAAAACTCAAAGCCAAATAACTAAACCCAACAAAATAGAAAAACTCAAAGCTAAATAACTAAACCCAACAAGAGTGTATTAAAGTGCAACTCGCCAGTTGTCAAACTGTTAGACCCCTTTCACACTGGGGTGTTTTTCAGGCACTTTTGGGCTAAAAAATAGCGCCTGAAAAACGGCTCCCATGCAGTTTCAGTGTGAAAGCCTCCTGCAAGCATCTTTGGTGCGGTGTATGCACCGCTTCTGCCCATTGAAATGAATGGGCAGCGTGGTCGAACCACCAGCAAATCGGCGCTTTGCGGGTGGTTTTAACCCTTTTTGGCCACTAGCGGGGGTTAAAAGCACCCCGCTATCAGCCTAATACCTCTGCAAAAATTACAGTAAAACGCCGGTAAAAATAGCGGCGCTTAATCGCTGACACCGCCCGCGCACCAGTGTGAAAGCAGCCAAAATTAAGATTAATGTAGCCACCACATCTAAGTACATTTTCAACAAATGCAGAAAATTTTTATTGATCTTGCTGGAAATGCAGTGTCCTGGTCACCACCTGGGATGAGCTGGAAGGAAAACAATGTTTTATTTTCTGTATAAACGATTAAAATGGAACTTCACTCTGGACTTTTGCCCACTAAAACGCTTGCCTCTAAATTAAAAAGTGGAATTTTTGTTTTTTTTACTCTGGCCATCCCTCTCATCCATTCACATCTAGGGACAGACAGGGGCTGGACAGCAGACCCGATGATGCTTCATTTGAAGAAATAGCCAGCTCAACGATAGAAGGGATGTTGGTGCAGGACCTGGTATGTGACAACGGATCACAGCAAGACAACGCTGGATTTGATGGTGTGCAAGGAAAAGGGGCAGGGAAGGTACTGTATAAGCCCACCCGAATATAAGCCGAGGCACCTAATTTTACCACAAACAACTGGGAAAACGTATTGACTCACGTATAAGCCTAGGGTGAGACATGCAGCAGCTACTGTAAGTGGAAAAGAGGGTCAACAATGCCCATCTGCCAGCCTCACATACCTGATCTCCAGAACACCGGCGCTGTGACATGCAGTCTAGTTGGCAGCCGTCCAGTGTAACAAAGCACGTCATCGTCCGTGACGGAACACTGATTACGTTTCCCAGCAGTAAGTCAGTGTTCTGCCTATCACGGATGAGGAGAAGGCGGGGCTTTGTTACACTGGACAGCCACCGACTAGCCTGCATATCACAGTGCCAGGAGATAAGGCGCATGAGGCTGCAGATGGACACAGTTAGGCTGCATTCACACCTGAGCGTTTTGTAGCCCTAAGCCTGAAGCTACAAAACGCTAGAGGGGAAAAAATACATTATTCTCTATGGAGATGGTTCACATCTCCACTCAAAAACGCCTGAAGCCGAACGCCTGAAGCTCAAACAAGTTCCGGACCCTTTTTTGTCGCGCGAATCGGGCAGATTGGGCGTTTTAGGATTCATATAATGTAATGGAAACACCCGATTCAAGCGTCTACCGCGACAACAAGCGTTTCGACGGGCGCAAATTCGCGCGTCAAAAGGATGTTAAAAATGCTCGAAGCGCTACGCTCAGGTGTGAATGCAGTCTAAGGCAGCGGGACTCAAGTATAAGCCGAGGGGGGCTTTTTCAGCACAAAAAAAAAAAAATGTGCTGAAAAACTCAGCTTATACTTGAGTATATAAGGTAATTGGGAGCACTGGTGAAGAAACATCTTTAATCCCATCATTCTCTATATAATCAAGATGAAAAAAAGCAGACACGTTTAAAGTCCAGCCTGAGTGACAACTATGGCTACCCTCAATGGAAACAGCTAAATAGCGAGCATAGCTACCCAGGGCCAAGAACTGTGTTTGCAGGATTACCCAGTGAGAATAAAGAAAAACAAATGCAGCTCATCCAAGGTCTAATAAACTGCAATGGATTACATTTCTTAGATTTAGATATGATGAGAACAAATAAACATTTTCTTGTGAAAATTGCACTTCTGTGTTCCAAAAAAATAAAATGTCCAGCCTTCTCTGAAACTCTGTAAGCTACTGCTTTTGTCAATAAAATCGAAGACTCAGACAGACAATGGTGAACTGATATTTAAAGCCGTTTTAAAGAACGAACCAATTTTTTTTATATTATTGCAGCTTACCGATCATTAGATGTGGTGGCTGTATTCCTTTTCTATTTTTAGGCTTTTTTCACCTGGTGATCTGGTCAGTAACACCTCCCAAATTAGTGCTCTCCCACTTTGGATCAATGAGCACAGGGGGACAGCAGCATTGCTTGTCTGGAGGGGATTGTTAAATTAGCAGATTTAAATACACTAACAAATTGAAGGCAAACTCAAGCTCACACTTCATAATCAGTAACAGCAAACCGTTTTTTTCCTTTTGGGATAAAGAATTTACATGAATAAATAAATGCTCATTGTAGGCATCCATGGCAGTGTTAAATGATTTGTTTCATCCCTGTAAACTGACATCTGGAAGATAGCTTATTCTTTTGAAAAGAAACTGACTTACTGGTTTGATCACCAGATGAAAATAGAAGGGATTTTTTTTTTATAACACACACGAATGCAGCCATCACATCTAAAATATTGGTAAACTTATAGGTTTGCTTTTTGGTTTAATACCTCTCTAATTTACAGCGGTATACTGGGAGCTTTTATTCATGAGGCATTACAGAAACGCCAGAACTTCATGGAGGTAGAGCTGTGAACTTTGGTGTGGAAATAATGTCAATAGTGATAATAATGTATTTTAAAAGATATGATTAAACAAGATACACTAACCTATTATATAAAAAAAAAATTATGAAAAAAGCATACTAATTTGCATTTCAATTCATAGTATATTGGTGGAGCATTTTTTGTAGTTGATTCAAACAACCGACATTCAGCCACAACCAACCACAGAGTGGAAGCAGCCCTGTGCATGTTTCTCTTTAAGGCTCTGTAAATGGGGGGGGGCTCGCTGCTGTGCAGTGTGTGAAATCAGATCTTTGTCCGCTCCCTTCTGAAGCTCAAAAATGCTGTCTAAAAGTTGTACTTTGAACAGCTTTAGAGAAGGGAGGGCTGAAGATAAGTTTTACCTTTTCATGTAGGAGGATTGGTTTCATCTCTGTAGCACCTGAAGCTAGGTCACTTTATTGGGTATATTATGCAAGGTCTCTGCTGGAATGACCGGGTCCAGGCTCAGACATCTGTTCCTACCAAGTCTGTGTATGGCTACATGTTAACAGGAGCGGCCACTGTCCGCTCACCATTAATTTAACCACTTGCCACCAAATCACAAATCAGTACGTGACTGACTTCAAAACGTTATACCAGGACGATGCTTGAAGCTGAAGGCATCATCCGATTATTGTTTCCATACTAGACTAGCAATAGAAAAAAAATAGTTGCTGGGAGATAAAGAACTAAACATATATCTTACATTATCAAAGTCGGAATCAAGGATACCAAAGTTTAAATGAACAGTACAACCCAGCTGAAGCTGACACCACATAAGGAATGACAAAATTCCTTTTAGGCTGGAAGCACAATTTAGCATTTTTTTCTTTGAACCTCAGTAAATTAGGAGGAATAAATGTGTTACATCATGCCCAAACAGCAACCTTAAATGGTGGAATACTCTTAACTATAGGCCAAGTCCTGCAAACACAATAAAATCACATTTAGCTAGATGTCAGATATGCCTGAACCCATAAAACAAGCTAGTGTTCATTGGTGAAACCCAAACGGGATCTTACATGTGTGGTATTTGCAGAGATACTTTTCACAGGGTTAGTTCCAGCTCTTCGTGGCACAACAAAGGTCTTTGTAGAAGTAATTTTTTTTTAGTCAAAATTGCACACATTTAACAATGAGCATCAACAGCCACTTTAGAGGTGATATCTGCAATATGCCACAGAGAAACAAGCTGCCACATAAGAATATACAACCAATCATTAAAAATTCTGGAAGGTAATATAAGAACATAAATGAAAACCCCTATTTATCATCATTACATTAAAAAGAAAAGATCTTAAAAAGTACCAGTTACTTACCGGTAATGGTCTTTCTGGTAAGTCTTCCAGGACGGCACAATGAGAGATGACTAGTCCACCTGACAGGAAACACAATCAAAGAGGTTAAAAACCCCACCCCTCCCTGTGCTCCTCAGTTTGTGAAAAAGTACTCCACACTAGTGCACGAGAGTGAAAACAACATACCACAACAACTCATATATATATATATATATATATATATATTTATTAATATACTTAACCAGAGCGGTGGGAAGTAGGCCTGCCGTCCTGGAAGACTTACCAGAAAGACCATTACCGGTAAGTAACTGGTACTTTTCTCAAGACGTCTTCCAGGACGGCACAATGAGAGAGAAGCAAGTAATTTGCAGGCCTACCTTAGGGTGGGACGACCGCTTGCAGGACCTTCCTACCAAATGAGAGGTCCTGAGGCGACAGCAACTCCACTCTATAATGCTTCAAAAAAGTGTTCTGGCTTGACCATGTCGCAGCTTGGCAGATTTGTTTGACCGAAGCTCCGGCCCTTTCTGCCCAGGAGGTCGCCAGAGACCGAGTGGAATGTGCCTTAACCTTCGGGGCTGTCTTAGCAGCCTGGTCATAAGCTAGGGAGATTGCTTGTTTTATCCACCTAGCTATGGTTACTCTAGAAGCCTGTTGGCCCTTTTTCTGACCAGAAAAATAAATAAATAAGTGGCTGGATTTTCTGAAAAAGCTAACTCTATCCAAATAAGAAAGCAGACATCGTCTGACATCCAAACAATGAAAGGAAGCCTCCCTTTCATTCTGGGGATTGGAACAAAAAGAAGGGAGTACCATTTCCTGTGTTCTATGAAATTTTGATACTACCTTGGGAAGGTACAGGGGGTCCTGCCTGAGAACAACCCTGTCCTCAAATAAACCAAAAAACGGCTCTTTAATTGACAGAGCCTGCATATCACCTACTCTTTTGGCTGTCGTTATCGCCAGCAGAAAGGTAAACTTAACTGTGAGAAGTTTAATAGGAATACTGTCTAAAGGCTCGAACGGAGCCTTAGTCAACTGTTCTAGAACCAAGGAGAGATCCCAGGGTGGAACCCTAGCGATCTGTACTGGAGACATTCTGTCCCTAGCTGACAAGAATCTTTTAATCAACGGGTCCTGGGACAATCTTCTGTCCAGGAAGTAAGATAAGGCTGCTACCTGAACTCTTAGTGTCTTGGTAGCCAGCCCCAGATCAACTCCATCCTGGAGAAATTCCAGAATGACCGAAGTTTCCCGTTGGGAAACCTCTCTCTGAACACCAGCGAGAGAAGACCCCCCACACCTTAGCATGAATCCGCCTGGTGACCTCCTTTCTACTAGAGAGGAGAGTGGTGATCACTCTCTCTGAACAGCCCTTCTCCCACAGGTTCTGCCTTTCAAGCACCAGGCCGTCAGTTTGAAGAAGCTGGGCTCTGGGTGGAAGACCGGGCCCTGAAGAAGAAGGTCTGACCGAACTGGTAGATGGAGAGGGGGAGCTACCGACCAGTTCTCCAGAGTGGGAAACCAGGCTCTCTTGGGCCACCAGGGGGTGACCAAAATGAGACAGCATTCTGAGAGGTCCAGCTTCTGCAGGATCCTTGGAATCAGACTCAGAGGGGGAAAGGCATAGGCCAGATGAAAACTCCACACCTGGGCCAGCGCATCCACTCCCTCTGAGCCCCATTCCCAGGTCAGGGAAAAGAACCTCTTTAGCTTTTTGTTTTCCCTGCGGGCGAAGAGGTCTATCTCTGGATTGCCGAACCGTTGGCACACCAGATCGAACACCTCTGTGTTCAACTCCCATTCTCCCTGGAGAATCGGGGTGGCGACTTAAAAAGTCCGCCTCTACGTTGTGAACCCCTTTTATGTGAACCGCTGTGATAGAGGGAATCCGGAGCTCTGCCCAGCTCAGGATCTCCAGAGACAAAGCCAGAAGGGTACGCGACCTGGTGCCTCCCTGATGGTTCAGGAATGCCACTGTGGTGGCGTTGTCGGATAGAATCTGGACCTCTCGGCCCCTGACTCTCTCCTCGAAGGCCTTTAGAGCCTCCCGGACCGCCAACAATTCCCGGAGGTTTGATGAGGCGCCCCTCTGACCTCGGTTCCTGGAACCCTGAGCTCGTCTAAGTGAGCCCCCCAACCCCAGGCGCTTGCGTCTGTGGTTATCCTGAGAGGGTTGGACTGACTCCACAGACGACCCACCAGTAAATTCTGAGGAAGGAGCCACCACCTCAGAGATTCCTTTGCCACAACTGGGATGGGGACCCTGTAGTCTAGAGATTCCCTTGATCCGTCCCAAGAGGATAGAAGGAATTCTTGGAGAGGTCTGGAGTGGAGCTGAGCCCACGGCACCGCTGGGATGCAAGAGGCCATTAGACCCAGCACCCGCATGATGCTTCTGAAGGAGGATTCCTCTGCCTCCAACATAGACCTGACCGTTGTCATAAGACCCTGGACCTTGTCCTGGGGTAAAACAAGTTTTCTTTCTAAGGAATCCACTAGGAATCCCAAGTAAACTTTCTTCTGTTCTGGGACCATCGAGGATTTTTCTTTGTTGATGATCCACCCCAGGCTTTCCAAGGTGCTCACGACCCTGGCCAGGTCTGCAAGAAGGAGATCTCGACTCTGATTGTAGAGAAGCAGATCGTCGAGGTAGGGGACTACTGCTTTACCCTGCAGGTGCAGGTAAGCAATCACCTCCGCCATGATCTTTGTAAAGACTCTTGGACTGGATGACAGTCCGAAGGGAAGCGCAGCAAACTGCCAATGCTGCACTCCCTGGGCGGAAGTGATTGCAAACCTGAGAAAAGCCTGATGTGCTGGGAATATCAGGACGTGTAGATAGGCGTCCTTTGGGTCTATGGTCACCATGAACACCCCCCTCAGAAGAAGCTTCCTGAGAGTGTACACGCTCTCCATCCGAAACCTCTTGCGACGCAGATAAGCGTTCAAGGGTCTCAAGTTTATTATAAGCCGATGCTTCCCTGACGGCTTTGGAACAACGAAAACGTGGGAATAGACGCCCAAACCTTGTTGTTCTGTAGGTACCGGGATAACTACTCCCTGCCTTTCCAGTTCTGAGACATTCTGTACCAGACCTGCAGCTTTTAAGGGGTCCCTGGGTAGATGTGTTACCAGAAACTTCGGGGGAGGGGAGTGAAGGAACTCTAGCTTGTAGCCCTCTTTTAAGATTTGGAGGACATGGGGGCTCTGAGATATGCTTTCCCATCTGGGGAGAAACTGGGAAAGCCTTCCCCCTACCCTTACGTCACTTAGAGTTCTTGTCATTAGGCTTTTGGCTGGAGAAAAGGATACCTCCCTTCTGTTTGTCCTTGCCAGCACAACACCTAGTATTGACAGGTCTTTTGTCTGAAGACCGGTTCTTACCCTGGGGGCCTCGAAAAAATCTCCTTTTTTCCTTTTTAGGTTTGGTAGGAAACTTCTTACCCTTTTCGGTGGACCTGGACAGGGCTTGGTCAAGTCCTGTACCGAAAAGAAGGGAGCCCTCAAATGGGAGACCACATAAACGGGTCTTGGATGCACTATCACCATCCCAGGTTTTGACCCATACAGCTCTTCTAGCAGAGTTTAAGAGGGCTCCAGTCTTTGCGGTGGTTCTTACGGTTTCTACCGCTGCGTCCGCTAGGTACGCCACCGCGCTACCTATTAGCTGCAACGACTCCAAGACTTCCTTGGATTTAGAAGTGCCTGAAACATGGTCCGTTAATTTTGAGATCCATGCATCTGCATTCCTGGCTACGCATGCTGAAGCCAGCGCCGGGCTCATGGCTGCCGCATTGGCTTCCCAGGCCCTCCGCAAGGTGGTTTCAGCACGCCGGTCCATCTGATCTTTGAGGTTACCAGTATCCTCAAAGGAGAGGTCAGACTGTTTGGATACCTGGGCTAAGGAAGCATCCAATCTGGGTGTTTTGAAGAACCTATCTTCATCTTCCTCCTTGAACGGGCACCTACGTTTCCACGTTTTTGGTCTTAAAAGCTTCCTTTCAGGATCCTTCCATTCTTGAAGGATAATGTCCTTCAGTGCCTGGTGGACGGGGAAGGTTCTGGGTTGAGACTTCAACAAACCCTGATACATTCTATCCTGTGCGGAAACCTGTTCCGCAGGCTCCTGGATCTCCTCAGAAGCATAAATTGCCCCAAGGAGGCCCTCCATATCATCGGCCGAGAAGATGTGCCTTCCTGGCCTGGAGCCATCTTCCTCGTCCTCTGCCTGACTATCCACCAGACCCTCATCAGATACTTCTCGATCGGAGATATCTGAATCCTCCTCCAGCTCCGAACCCTGTGAAGGTAGGGATTTTAGAGGCTGCGGGCGTTTTTTAACCACCCTGGGAGTCGAAGAACTCTCCTGAGAGGAAGAGCCCCCCCCACTTGTCTGAGGTTCTGGTTCCCTAGACCTGAGTGAGGATTGAAACTCCTTAAGCGTAGTTAGCATCTGGGTCTGGACAGACAGGAAGTCTTCAATGACCTGAGATGTTTCTTTTCCAGCCAATTTCTGAATGCATTTAAAGCAGAAAGGTCTGGAATAGTCTGGAGGCAACCTATCGTTGCAGTAGCCACATCTTTTGATGCGAGCAGGGGCTTTAGAGGGACGGCTGATAGACCCCTGGGCAGTGACGTCCCCTCCTGCAGAAAAAAAAATATACACAGGGAATTTTTTAGTACCAAACACCCCTGTGTAGAGCAAAAAGGGGAAGAGTCGGGGTACCTCCCCCATCATAACCCCTGCTGGCTGGGTAGGACTCACCTCCTGTGGCCTCCTCTGTAGCCTTGGCCGTACCGGGCCTTTCCTCATGCTCCATGCGCCGTCCAGGCTCGAACCGTGTCGCTAAGAGCAAACAGGAGGAATGGGCGCCTCTTTTCCTGGCATCTTTATAGTGGAAGCTGGCTGAAAAGACACCGGCCGTCGCCATCTTGCTGTAGACCGGAAACCGGAAGTGGCGCGCGGTGACGTCATTCCGGGCGCTAGAGGAGGAAATCAATGAGTCCTCCAGGCCATGGGAAAATGGCGCCGCACATGCCTGAGCGGCGCCAATAGCCAGAACAGCGCTTCACCGCTGGGTTCACCACCGCATCTGCGGGAGACCTGCCAGCCCCCCCTCCGAAGTGGACACCCACCAGGTAGGGAGGAAAAAAGAGGAAACATTTGGCCCCTGAAGTTCCAGGTACCCTGTACCTTAGGGCTTCAGAAAACTCAGGGGGGTTCTTCAAGGCTATTCCTTCCCCCCTGAGTATGTTACAACAAAAGGGGGACCCCCCCAGGAAGGATGAGCCCGTCCTGCTAGGTCCAGAGGCTTCCTAAGCGTTCGACCTAGGTCCCAGGGGGAGACTTCCAGCACCAGGCCTTTAGGTCTTTAGAAAATAACAAACGGTTTCGCTGTGGGGAAACACAATCAAAAACTGAGGAGCACAGGGAGGGGTGGAGTTTTTAACCTCTTTGATTGATTGCGTTTCCTGTCAGGTGGACTAGTCATCTCTCATTGTGCCGTCCTGGAAGACGTCTTGAGAAATGTAGTCTTTGCCAGGTGGAAAAAAAAAAATCACTGAAATGAACACAATACGTAATGTACAATCCCAACAGTACAAAACTACACATTGTGTAAAAGTAAAATATTCTTTAAAATAAAATGTCAAACACTTTTTTCTTAAATAGCATGGTGGTAGTCTTTTTGAAAATGTTAGGGAACTAAAATGTTTACCTAAATTTACAAGATATAATGAAAGTCCATGTCCAATTTGCCGTTAAATGGTGGATACTTGTTGACTTGGCATTTCAAAGTAAGACCTTGTGAATTAATGTTACAATCCTGCCATGGGTGTACTTCATTCTTTGCCTTTAGTGAGCCAGGATTCAAAGCCACAATGACTGATCATTGGTCGCCATAGTCATAGCTCAATAGTAAATCTGTGCATTTGGATTAGGCTGATGTACACAGGACAGCTGGGAGTGTGCTGCTTCTCTCCAGTACACAGTTGTGAGGGCATGTTCAACTTGGAGGGACATGAATTGAGTAGTCAAGTTCAACAACCTCCTGCTGGGGATACACACGCCCCTTGAGATTTTACTTTATGCCTCTGCCCACCGCGGCGTCTTCCACCTCCCCCAGTCTTTGGCTGTTGAGAGAGAAAAAAAAAGCGGTAAAGTTTGTATAGTAAGCCTAGGTTATTCATAAAATGGTTAAAAAATTTGATTTTTTCGTCATACTTGCATGTAAAATCCTTTTGAGTACATCATGGGACACAGAGGCTAATATTCATTACATGCTGGGTTATACTTCATCAGGTGAACGACACTGGTAGATCAAAGCTCTTTAGACAGGAAGTGCCCCTCCCTATATAACCCCTCCCATATAGGAAGCACATCAGTTTGTAGCAAGCACCGAGTCATCAAAAAAAGAGGGGGCCTCTGTGTCCCATGGAGTACTCAAAGAAAATAATTTTACAGGTAAGCATGATGAAAAAAAATCCTATTTTCTTTTTCATACATCATGGGACACAGAGTCAGGCTAATATTCATTACCTGCTGGGACCTCCCAGAGCAATAGCCTTGAGGGGAGGGATACACCCTGCCAAATAATATTACCCATCAGAACTTTATACAGCAACCTGCAGTACACTGCAGCCAAAAGCCAAATCCTCAGCTGCCCCAACATACACTTGATAAAATTTTGTGAACGTATGCACTGAAAACCAGGTAGCAGCCTTACAAATCTGAGCCACAGATATCTGATGGCGAAAAGCCCAGCAGGAGCCCCTACTTCCTTTTTTTTAACCAAAGTCTGATCCTCGGATCTCCGCAGATCTAGACAAATAAACCTTGACTGCCCGGACAACGTCCAAAGAATGCAGTCTTTCTTCCGCCAAAAGAGGCTGAGAGAAAAAAAGGCAGCAAAATAATGCCCTGCTTTAAATGAAAGGCCGACACCACTTTTGGCAAAAAGGATGGAACAGGTTGTAACACGACCTTGGCGTGGTGCAGGATCAAATATGGTTCCTTGCACGAAAGGGCCGCCAACTCCGACACCCTTATAGCCGAGGTGATAGCCATCAGGAAGGCTAGCTTGCGTGACAGCAAGTCTAATGGAATTTCCTTAATAGGTTTAAATGGTTGTTTCTGTAAACACAGACAGCACCAAATTCAAGTCCCAAGGACACATCAGTGACCTAATAGGGGGAAGCAAACGAGTTGCCTCCTGCATAAAGGTTTGGATCAGTGAATGGGAGGCTAAAGGCCTTTGGAAGAATACCGATGGGGCCGAAACTTGACCTCCGATTGTACTCCAAGCCAGTTTGATTTCTACAGCTGACTGTAGAAAAAAGAGAATTCTCCCAATCACGTATTTTCGTGAATGCCATCTTTTGGCTTCACACCAAGCAATAGAAGTCTTCCAGACTTCATGATAGATTTTTCTAGTGACAGCTTTCCTAGCATTCACTAGGGTAGATATCACTGGTCCCGAAAAGCCTTGGTCCTTTAACACCCTGGCTTCAATAGCCATGCCGTCAAATTTAGAGACTGTAAAATTGGGGTGGAATATAGGACCTTGAGACAGTAGGTCGGGGCACTGTGGAAGCCTCCATGGTCAGTCTTGACAGTCTGGGAACCAGGGCCTTCAGGGCCAGGCTGGTGCTACCAGAATGACCGAGACCCCCTCTCTCTGAATCCTGCGCAACAAAAGTGGAAGGAGAGGGATCGGAGGGAAAGCATAAACCAGGGAGTACTGGCTCCATGGAACTATCAGAGCATCTGCTCCAATTGCCAGAGGATCTCTTGTCCGAGAGACAAACTGTTGTAGTTTGTTCTTAAATCTGGTTGCCAGTAGGTCGACTTCTGGCCATCCCCAATGCTAGAAAATCTCCTGAAACACCTCTGGGTGTAGGGACCATTCCTGGCGGCTGAGATAATCTGCCTTCCAGTTTTCTGCTCCCGGGATATGGACTGCCGATATCATTGGCACATATCTTTCTGCCCAGGCAAGTATGTAGTTTACCTCCTTTAGAGCTGAACGACTCCTGGTACCGCCTTGGTGGTTTATATATGCCACTGCAGTGGCATTGTCAGACTGGACTCTGATAGGATAGTCCTGAAGCTTCAGCGTCCAGGAGTGTAAGGCCAGACGTACTGCCCGTAATTCCAGGACGTTGATGGGCAGGATCTGTTCTGTTCCTGACCATCTCCCCTGGGCCGAGAGCCTGTCTAGGGTTGCTACCCAGCCTGAGAGACTGGCATCTGTAGTCAGTACTTTCCAGGTTATTGGGAGAAAGGATTTTCCCTTTTCCCACCAATTTAGGCTTAAAGCGGAGCTCCACCCGCAATTTTTTTTTTTTAAAGTCAGCAGCTACTAACACTGTAGCTGCTGACTTTTAATAAGGACACTTGCCTGTCCTACTCTCCCGCACTGATGGCCCCCCCCCGATCCCTGGATCGGTGCAGGTCCCGCGCCGCCATCCACACTAAGGGAAAAAGGCAGTAAAGTCTTACGGCTTCACTGCCCGTTTCCTACTGCGCATGCGCGAGTCTCGCGCCGACTTGTGAATGGGCGGCTGCTCTCTGGGATTACACACAGTTCCCAGAAGGCAGCACGCCCCATTCACTAGAAGCGGAAGGAGACCCACCGAGGCTATGCGGAAGTTCCTAATCTGCCTCTTCCTTTGCAACGGGTATTTCGGGTGAGTATAAATGTTTTTTTTTTCTTCTATTAATTTTTTTCTATATTTTTTAGGACTGTTAGTGTTAAAAAAAAATCTGGGTGGACCTCCGCTTTAAGGATGCCTGAGGGGCTAAGCACATTGGATAATCCAGGGCTTTTCTTCCCCTGTTCCAAGCCAACAAAATGCTTTGTTGTAAGGGACGGGAGTGGAACTGGGCATAGGGCACTGCCTCGAAAGAGGATACCATCCTCCCTAGAAGGCTCATACATAGCCGAATGGATGTTTGTCTGTTGCCCCTTATCTGATGTACCCGATTCTTCAGGGCGCAGATCCTTACAGGTGGTAAGAATACTCTTGCTTGGACCGTGTTTAGGATTAATCCTAGATACTTTAAATTCTGAGCTGGTCTCAAGTTTGACTTTTCGGTATTTATGATCCAGCCTAAGCTCTTTAACCACTTTAGCCCCGGACCATTATGCAGGTTAAGGACCAGAGGTGTTTTCAGAATTTGGCACTGCCCTGCTTCAACTGGAAATTGGGTACAACATTGCACGTCCGCACAAACGAAATTTGCGTCCTTTTCTTCCCACAAATAGAACTTTATTTTAATGGTATTTGATTGCCTCTGCGATTTTTTCTTTTGCGATATAAACGGAAAAATATTGAAAATTTTGAAAAAAAAAAATGATATTTTCTACTTTTTGTTATAAGAAAAATCGAATAAACTCAATTTTAGTCATACATTTAGGCCAAAATGTATTCAGCCACATGTCTTTAGTAAAAAAAATGTCAATAAGCGTATATTTATTGGTTTGCGCAAAAGTTATAGCGTCTACAAACTAGGGTACATTTTCTGAAATTTACACAGCTTTTAATTTATGACTGCCTATCTAATTTCTTGAGGTGCTAAAATGGCAGGGCAGTACAAAACTCCCCCAAATGACCCAATTTTTGAAAGAAGACACCCCAAGGAAATTGCTGAGAGGCATGTTGAGCCCATTGAATATTTTTTTTTTGTCCCAAGTGATTGAATAATGACTAAAAAAAATTAAAAAATTACAAAAAGTTGTCACTAAATGATATATTGCTCACACATGCCATGGTTATATGTGGAATTGCACCCCAAAATACATTTTGCTGCTTCTCCTGAGTACGGGGATACCACATGTGTGGGACTTTTTAGGAGCCTAGCCGCGTAGGGGCCCCCGAAAACCAAGCACCGCCTTCAGGATTTCTAAGGGCGCAAATTTTTGATTTCACTCCTCACTACCTATCACAGTTTCGAAGGCCATAAAATGCCAAAATAGCACAAAACCCCCCCCAAATGAACCCATTTTGGAAAGTAGACACCTCAAGCTATTTGCTGAGAGGCATGGTGAGTATTTTACAGCTCTCATTTGTTTTTGAAAATGAAGAAAGGAAATAATTATTATTTTTTTTTTTTTTAATTTTCAAAACTTTGTGACAAAAAGCGAGATCTGCAAAATACTCACCATACCTCTCAGCAAATAGCTTGGGGTGTCTACTTTCCAAAATGGGGTCATTTGGGGAGGTTTTGTGCCATCTGGGCATTCCATGGCCTCCGAAACTGTGATAGGCAGTGAGGAGTGAAATTTAAAATGTATACCCTTAGAAAGCCTGAAGGCGGTGCTTGGATTTTGGGATCCCGTACGGTGGCTAGGCTCCCAAAAAGTCTCACACATGTGGTGTCCCCATACTCAGGAGAAGCAACAGAATGTATTTTGGGGTGTAATTCCACATATGCCCATGGCATGTTTGAGCGATATATCATTTAGTGACAACTT
Source organism: Rana muscosa (assembly GCA_029206835.1). NCBI lineage: Eukaryota > Metazoa > Chordata > Amphibia > Anura > Ranidae > Rana > Rana muscosa. The sequence goes on from CM055120.1 coordinate 415,479,772, forward strand.
TGTGCAAAATAAAAATAATTTTATTTTTATTTTTTCCGCAACTTGTGTCAACATATAAAATATTACATGGACTCGACATGCCTCTCAGTATATAGCTTGGGGTGTCTGCTTTCCAAAATGGGGTCATTTGGGGGGGTTTTGAACTGTTCTGGCATTTTATACACAACATTAGGAAGCTTACATCCACTCTTCTAACCACTTGAAGACAAAGCCCTTTCTGACACTTTGTTTACATGAAAAAAAATTTTTTTTTTGCAAGAAAATTATGTTGAACCCCCAAACATTATATATATTTTTTTAAAGCAAAGGCCCTACAGATTAAAATGGTGGGTGTTGCATTTTTTTTTTCCACACAGTATGTGTGCAGCGATTTTTCAAATGCATTTTTTGGGGAAAAAATACACTTTTAAATTTTAATGCACTAAAACACACTATATTGGCCAAATGTTTGATGAAATAAAAAATATGATCTTAGGCCCAGTACATAGATACCAAACACGACATGCTTTAAAATTTCACACAAACGCGCAGTGGCGACAAACTACATACATTTTTAAAAGCCTTTACAGGGTACCACGTTAGATTTACAGAGGAGATCTACTGCTAAAATGACTGCCCTCGATCTGACCTTCGCGGTGATACCTCACATGCATGATGCAATTGCTGTTTACATATGACGCCAGACCGACGCTTGCGTTCGCTATTGCGCAAGAGCAGGGCGGGACAGGGGTGCTTTTTTTTATTAATTTTACTTTTTTTATTTATTTTATTTTTAAACTGTTCTTTCCATATTTTTTTTATTTTTATAATTTTTATTGTTATCTCAGGGAATGTAAATATCCCCTATGATAGCAATAGGTAGTGACAGGTACTCTTTTTGAAAAAACTGGGGTCTATTGGACCCTAGATCTTTCCTCTGCCCTCAAAGCATCTGACCACACCAAGATCGGTGTGATAAAATGCTTTCCCAATGGCGCTTTTTATATCCGGGGGGGGGGGGGGACATTCCCTCACACTGCTTGTAAAAGCAGTCCAGAGGCTAATTATCCGCTAGGATTGCTTTTACATGAAAGTCGGCCGTTGGCTGAAAAGAATGATACCAAGATGATACCTAAACCCGCAGGCATCAATCTGGTATAACCAAAGTCCAGCAACATACCAGTACGTTGCTGGTCCTTGTTGGACATTTATTGTAATCTTTTTTTTCATGCAGCCTGTTGGCTGAACGAAAAAAAGAGATTGATCGGTGGGTATGCCCACCATTAGAATACCTCCCTTCATTCACCCACTTCTAACGATGGGCATACGTGCACCATTTATATATGCCGAAGCATGGGGGCATCCTCCTGCAAAAGTTATGCCGCACACACATGGTCAGACTTTTCCACGGGCATGCCTCAGCCGGAATTTTGACCGTATGTACGCGGCATTAGGAGCAAAATTGCTCCTCCGCCCCTGCTGCCCCCATGCTTCGGCATACATGCTCTTTTTTTTTTTTTTTTTAACTGTGGTGGTGAAATCACCTCCTACAGCACTGGAGTCGCAGGGATCAGGCCTATCTCTGCGAACGCTGCAGTTATGTGTGTTGTGTTTTGTAAGTGACAGTGATCGATCGATACTGCACTTGGGTGGCCTGGGCTGGACGGAGGGGCAAAACGCAGGTGCTAGCAGGTATCTGGGCTGATCCCGCTAACACTGCGTTTTTGGGAACCCTAAATTGCTGGGGACGCTAGTATAGATCTGATCAGATCAGATATTGATCTGTTCAGATACTATACCACTAAGGGAGGTGTATGCTTCACGCGTGGGTGTTAGCGTTACTGGCACTAACCTGACGCTGCCTGGGGCAACGCAGACCCTTCTCTGACGCTAAAACCTAATTGATATCACCCGCCGGGCGATCAGGGGGTTAAACCTTTATTGGGTTATATACGGCGGGTGCCCTGACACTATAAAAAGCAAACTAACTAACCAGCGTCACCCGTAACACTTATATGGTGATCACTGGTGAAAGGGTTAACTAGGGGCAATCAGGGGGTTAAACCTTTATTATTAGGTAATATATGGGGGTACCCGACGCTATAAAAACCTGCGGCGTGGGGCGTGGCCTGACCGGGGTCTGAACAGGACGTTCTGTGACAGAGCTCCTGCCATCCTTGTGCGGAATCACAAGCATCCACCCTTCAGCGAGTTCATCCTGCTCCCCACAAGGCACCCAACGCGAACCAGACCACCAGACTGCCGCCTGAAGGTAAAATTTCCAGTGTCTGGGGCCGTCTGGAGGAAAGTCCGCGGCTTCGGCCTAACTCCCGGAGCGGCGGCCATCTTGCTACACCCGGCCGCGGCTCCAGCCCTCAATCCTGGCTTCCCGGACCCCCTGTGGCTCAGCTTTTCCCCCACACGGCACCCGGAGCCCACCCTCCATCAGGGACTCCCATCTACGCACCTGCACGGGGGCCTGCAGACAAAAAAACGGCTCTGGCCCTGTGATCGGCGGCCATCTTGCTATACCCGGCCGTGGCTCCAGCGCTTAGTACTGGCATACCAGACCCCCCGTGGCTCGGCTTTTCACCCACACAGCAACCGGAGCCCACCCTCCATCAGGGGCTATCATCTACCCCCCCCCACAGCGGCCGACAGGAGGAAGAGCGGCTCCGGCCCTGTGAACGGCGGCCATCTTGCTTCACCCGGCGGCCACCTTGCCCACCATTCTGCCCCCCTGAGACTGGTGAACCGCCCCTGGAAGCTGGAGCACTCTGGCCGGCCGGGTTGTGACCCCCAGGGATGGATAGCTTGACTTTACTCCCTGACTGATGATAAAATCACAATCCGGGAGGCGCGGCTTAGCAATGGCCGAGTAGAGACGGGCACCGACAGAGTCCCCGGCCTAACCCGATACACCATGGCCATTACCTGCCATTTAACTCATGTGGGCACGGCATGAGCACCCCAAATCAATACAGGACACGCTCGACCTCAAGAGGGACCAGATCCCAGAACTCGCAGACCAGTATTCATAATTTTTTCGAAGGTACACCGAGGCAAGCAACAGGCGCCATAGTAGCCGCTCCACGGGGGCCGCACACGGAACGGAACCCGGGCCTGCCCCAAAGCAATCCGCCAACACCACCGGAGGACCCGTACTACCTTGCAGAGACACCGGCAGCATTCCGTACAGAGATGTCGGACACATCGCAAGGCCGAATAGACGACGACCTCCGCGCCATGCTGCGGGCCCTCCCCACCAGAGCCGACATTGAGGCCTTACCGACAAGGGCCGACATAGAAACGCTGATCCTAAGGATAGAGGAGGCGCACAGCAGGGACATCCAGGAGGTGAAAGCAGAGCTGCTTACAGTGTCGGACCGTGTGACATCTGGAGAGTCACGGGTGTCGGCACTGGAGACACGCATGCAGGCCCTGGAGCAGGCGCAGGTATCACACACGATGAACTCCCAAGACATGCAATTACACCTAGAGGAAATGGAAGACCGCAGCCGCCGCAACAACCTGCGGCTGCGGGGGATACCTGAAGCCACGGGCCCGGAAGACCTGGCGGAGACAGTGACCGCAATATTCCACAGACTGCTGGAGACCCCCCCGCCGACGCTTGAAATCGACAGGGTGCACCGCACACTGGGTCCCAGATCCACCGACCCAGCCAGGCCACGCGATGTACTGTGCCGCCTCCACCGCTTTACAATTAAAGAAAACATACTACGAAAGGCTTGGGAGGCAGGCGCTGTCGACTTTGATGGGGCCAATATCCAGATCTTACCGGACTTATCCAGGGCAACCCTGCAGCGCCGGGCCATGTTAAAGCCAGTATTGGAAAAGGCGAGAAGTAGAGGATGCACCTACCGCTGGGGATACCCCCTGGCGGTAATCTTCCGAACGGAGCAGACCTCCTTCACCCTGAGAACGCCCGCGGACCTGCCGGGATTCTTCTCCTTCATAGGCACAGAACCAGTCCAGGTGCCCAATTGGCTAATGAGGCTACCGAAGGCACCAGGTCGCTCGGGTCCAGCAACGGGCAGATACAACCAACCACCGCGCTCGCAGAGGAACCGAGGCCGATCCCGCTCCAGCACCGCCGCCGCCGCAGTCGATGGTACACGTGAGTCCTGATTACTGCAGAGCTGCCTATACCTGTACCCATTGTTTGTAATGCATAGGCCACTGAACTTACCTTGATGCTGCCCCCTGTTTTCTGCCCCCTCCCCCCCCCTCGCTTGCTGCGGAAGACCCGCCGAGGGTCCAGTTCTATGCCCAGGCCACCCCCACGCCTCAGAGTTTGAAGGGGGAGAATGGTCCGCCATGGTGCAGAGATACACACCTACCCCCCTTTTTCCCCAACACTTTGCATACTACAAATCGAGACTCCCACTAAGAGAGAGGCCCTCCACACGGCAGACCCCCCACAGAGCTGAACACAAGGGTTACTCCCCCCGGAGTCCTTGCCCTTTTTGCCTTTTTGTTGTCTGGAGGACTGGGGTCACAAAGGGAGAGAAGGACAGTGCGTCCCCCGCGCCCCCCCCCCCCCCCGGGGACACATGCAGGAGAACATACTCTTGCAGCACTGTCCCGGGTGGACTACCGAACCCCAATTTACCTGACCACCAAACTGGAGCACCACCCCTACAGGCGTCATCCTTTGCTCCACAAGCGGAGAACTACACATGTACTTACCTGGCTCCCCCGTCATGTCAACTGGGTCATAACCACCTACCCAGAAAGGAGCTAACAGATGACAGGTGTCAAGATACTTTCTAGGTAACAAGACCCACGCCCACAGATGTGGCCCGTGGGGGACCACGGGGAGGCAGAACATATACTGGGTGGTTGCTTGGGAGGAATGGTGGTTTGGACCCCATCAGGGGACAAGATGCAGCCTTGGAGGGTGTTCGGGGGTGGGGGGGGTGCGGTGCCAGACGGAAAGGGGAGTCATAAATGGGGGGGGGGGGGGACAATGAAACCGCACCAAACTGCTCAGGACCATAAATTATTGTGGGGAATTTCTCTGGCGCGGGTTGGGGGGGGGGGTTGGATTATGTGGGGGAATAATTCGTTGACAGATGTAACCTATGCATTTAAGTTAATGTTGTTTCGTTGATACCGTCTTTCTGGTTAAAGTTTTTTCTTTTTGATAACTAGAAAATGAGTAAGTATTGAATTTCCATGTCCTTGTGTTGTTTTTATATATTATAGCCTGAAACGTACAAACCACTATACGATACACCATTGAGCACGTATGCCCACACACTCTTATACAAGCAGAGGCCGGGTGGTCGGGGAGGGACCGGGAGACTCGCAGGGACCCCTGCTGACCTCACCCCCACATAGGACGACGCACGATACCCAGGACACCTGGAGAGCGTCTTTGCAAAAATTTTGCACGCACATTAGAGCACCAGCTAAATTGGTAGGCAACCGCTAGAGGCACTAGGCTTCTGGCGGGCGCATTTCATACCCTTTTAGTACTGGTTGTATATACCTATCTTTCTCTGCTACATTCTTATCTCTATTCTATACCTCTCTCTAACTCTTTACTGTACTTCCCTACCCCCCTCCCTACACCCCCCCCCCCCCACGAACATGGATGACATTACTATTGTCACTTTAAATGCGAAGGGACTCAACATCCCAGAGAAAAGGAGAATGTTACTTAATGATATGCGACGCCTAATGGCAGACATTGTTCTCTTGCAAGAGACACACTTCCGAGAAAACACACTCCCGATCCTCAGGAATAGATACTTTCCGACGGTGTATCACTCGACCTACAAGGAATCCAAATCGCGAGGAGTTTCAATATTAATTTCAGCCAAAATCCCATGGTCCCTGACAGACATACTGACAGATCCGATGGGAAGATTTCTATTCCTCAAGGGCCAAATTGGGGGCATCAAAATAACACTCGCAAACCTTTACGCCCCAAACACCCAACAAGATACGTTTCTAACAAGACACTTGATCAAACTACAAAACTTTACTGAAGGACAACTAATAGTGGGAGGAGACCTGAATATCCCCCTAATACCCGAGGAGGATACCTCAACAGGGAGTTCATCAACCCCGAGAAACACACGCAAGACCATCCATATAGCACTTCAGAGATCACAGTTAATAGACACGTGGCGCCTCTTTCACCCTGGCGAACGAGACTATACGTACTACTCACGTCCCCACAACACATATTCGCGAATTGATTACCTGTTGATACCACACAACCAACTTCACGCCGTTAGAAACACCTCACTAGGATCAATCACTTGGTCCGATCACGCCCCAGCTATCCTGAGTTATGCCCTAACAGACTTCCAAAAAAATCAAAGGAATCCGTGGAGGCTTAATGAAAGCCTTCTGAAAGACCCAGACACACTGGCAGAGGTGACAAGGGAAATAACCAACTATTTTCAAACCAATAGCGACTCAGAAAGTGACGAAGGCCTAGTATGGGAAGCACACAAAGCGGTGATTCGCGGAATACTTATAAAACACGGCGCAAGACTAAAAAAACAAAGGACAGCCCAATTGACTTCTCTCCTCAGCAGACTTCACGCCCTAGAAATCAGACACAAGCAAACCCCGACTGACCAGATAGGGAACGAACTGGACGCATTACGCACGCAAGTCACTGACCTGTTAAATTTTAAAGCAAAGACGGCACTACAAATATCACGGAAAAGGATTTACGAGTCAGGCAACAAATGCGGCAGACTACTAGCACAGTCATTACGGGACCAGAGAACAGCGTCATACATACCCTCCATACGCTCGCCATCGGGACAGAAAAGAACCTTACCACAACATATAACACAGGAATTTAAATCCTACTATGAATCGCTCTACAACATATCCAACACGCCACCATCGGTAGAACACCTAACAGATTATATTACTACCTCCCGTATGCCCACCCTCTCCGCTGACACCCGAGATCTGTTAGAAGCCCCTATCACATTATCGGAGGTCCAACTTGCGCTGAAAAGCACTAAAATCGGAAAAGCCCCAGGGCCGGACGGACTCACGCCACACTACTACAAGACACTACTACCAGTATTAGGAGGACGCCTAGTTAATGTGCTTAACGGCCTTACTAAAGGAGGGAAACTACACGCCACCACATTACAAGCACAAATATCCGTCATCCCGAAAGAAGGCAAAGACCTGACCAACTGTGGAAGCTATAGGCCTATCTCCCTACTTAATTCGGACCTCAAACTATTCACCAAAATAATAGCGACCAGAATACAGACTCACCTGCCCCACCTAATACACTTAGACCAGGTGGGATTTGTCCCCACAAGAGAGGCAAGGGACAATACTACTAAGGTCTTGAATCTACTACATACGGTCACCCGCACCCAAACGCCCAGTGTTTTTATGAGCACGGACGCTGAGAAAGCGTTTGATCGGGTTAGTTGGGCCTTTATGTTTGCCACGTTGCGGCATGTGGGACTGGGAGACAACATGCTAAAATGGATAGCCGCAACCTATGAAAAACCATCTGCCAGAGTGAGGGCTAATGGAGTGCTCTCAGACCCTTTCCTGATTACAAACGGGACAAGGCAGGGGTGCCCGTTGTCCCCCCTTCTATTTGCCCTCACTCTGGAACCATTCCTATGCCACGTAAGACAAAACCCCAACATCTCAGGAGTGAAAGTACAACAAGCACAACATAAGGTATCGGCGTACGCCGACGACCTCATGTTTACACTTACTACCCCCTCAATCTCCCTCCCCAACCTCTTACAAGAATTTAAGATATATGGAGCCCTCTCCAACCTAAAAATTAATTTTACTAAATCCGAGGCGATGGGAGTAGGAATACAACCAGCACAACTTGCACATTTACAATCAGGTTTCCAGTTGAAATGGACGCAGACAGCCCTAAAATATTTAGGTACTTAGATCCCTCGCACGCTCCCACGGTTATATGAGCTGAACTTCCCACCACTTTTGAAAACAATCAAAATATTACTTAAAAAATGGCACACCGGTCTACATTCATGGATAGGTCGCTGCAACATCCTCAAAATGATGATACTCCCAAAATTCCTCTATCTTATGCAGGCGATACCTATTCACATTCCCACACTCTACTTCAAACAAATACAAACCATGTTTACAGACTTTGTATGGGCTAAGAAAAGGCCACGACTCTCTTATAAACTCTTGGTTCTACCTAAACAACACGGGGGACTCGCGTTGCCGAACATTCGTACATACTACCAGGCAGTACACCTGGGCAGGCTTATAGACTGGTGCAGGCACCAGGAGACTAAGCTCTGGACACAACTGGAGCAACATCAAAGCGAGACTCCACTTGGAAGGGCTCCCTGGTGCTACCCGTCCCTGCCAGCGGAAATCAAGCGACACCCGCTAATAGGAACCACAACACAGGTCTGCGCACGTCTCTTCTTGACGACCCCCATATCATCCCCCAATTCACCCCTCTTCCCCATCTTGGGAAACCCCGAATTTGCACCAGGAATACAGGACGCGGAATTTAAAAGACTGAGAGACGAGGGCACTCACCAGGCCTCCCACTTTAGTACCAATGGTCGTTGGCCCACGTTAACAGAACTTTCAGACGCCACAGGCCCATTTCGGCTGGACTTTTTGAGAGCCAGCCAACTAAGCCACTTCTTACACTCACTGACAACCCACCCGACAACATCCCGTCCCCTCACAACATTAGAAGAACTCTGCAACACATCGGGTACCATAACGCACACGCTCTCACAAACCTACAGCCTGCTAAACGTACCACAAACAGACTTTACCCCACCAGGGCTGACCAAATGGGAAACGGAACTGAATTGCAACTTCAGCACAACTAAGAAACAACGAATAATTAAATACACCCACAAATCCTCGATATGCGCCAAAATCCAGGAGACTAACTATAAGCTACTGTCAAGATGGTACAGAACTCCAGACCTGCTCCACAGATTCTTCCCGACAACGCCGGACCTTTGCTGGCGGTGTCGAGCAGAAAAGGGAACACTGCTGCACATATTCTGGTCCTGTCCTTTACTACATCACTTTTGGAAAGTGGTTCGAGAAGTTATACAAAAATTTACAGACAGCCCCATACCAGTAGACCCCGCTTTCTTCCTACTCCACGCATCAGACACTCCGGAAAAAACATACAAAAAATCGGTAATCAGACACTTGCTAGATGCAGCCAAGGCCTGCATACCGATAATGTGGAAATCCACAAGCCCACCTACCATAGCATCATGGATAGCGAGAGTGGAAGAAATAAGATATATGGAGGACCTCGTCCTCACAGCCCAGCATAGACAAGAGACATTCTCCAACACCTGGCAGTTGTGGATTATCTTCATCTACTCGGCAGAGGGCCAGGCGCTGAAGGGAACCTCAACAGACACACAGAGTTGCACCCCGCCACCGCCAATCCCATCCGATACACAGGACTGAATTACTGATGTCCCATGTTCGTGGGCCCCAGTACCCCCATACCCCCCCCCTATCCACCACCCAACCCATCTTCCCACAACAACTCCCCATCCCCTCTTTTTCTCTTTTTCATATCTTTCTCTATTCTAATATTCTACCTTTAACCAATCCCATCCTAAACTGGGGGGATTTGCTTTACACTCTATTTTCCACCTTTTCTCTAATATAAACAGGAAAAACCAAGGAACTGGGCCCATGTCCCCAGTACTACACAACACGACAACCTCAAGCACAAATACCCTAACGGAGCAAAGGGAACCAACAGGCAGAACTAGACACCTAGGAAGGAACAAGTCGCTGAAACAAAATTAAAGACATCAGAGGTCACGAATAAAGCTAACAATAGCTCAGACATACTAAGTGACAATACACCAGGGAGCGTAATCTCCACCAATTTGTTCACACTCATATGTTTGAACCCTGCTTTTCTTTTCCTTCCTACATCAAGACTATGTGATGTAATGTATTCTGACTGTTTTTGAATAAGTTGTTTGTCTTGATACCCGTACTACTTTGTAATGTATCGACCCGACAGGGTCCCTTTCCTTGTTATAAATAAAAAAAATTAAAAAAATAAAAATAAAAATCTGCGGCGAACCTAAAAAAAAATAACTGGTTACCTATCGGCATCACCGACACTAAGACAGAGATCAGAAAAACGATTGCTTAGTGACACGGGTGAAAGGGTTACCTGGGGGGGCCATCAAGGGGTTAAACCTTTATTAGGTAATATATGGGGGTACCAGATGCTATAAAAACCTGCGGCGAACCTAAAAAAAAAATAACTGGCTACCTATCGGCATCACCGACACTAAAACAGCGATCAGAAAAACGATCGCTTAGTGACGGCGGTGCTAGGAGGTGAAAGGGTTACCTGGGGGGCGATCAAGGGGTTAAACCTTTATTAGGGGGGGGGGGGGGGTAGGGGGCTACACTGGACCTAAAACTAACTGCCCTGACACTTTTACAGTCACAAATGTCACTGATTGCAGTGACCATTTATTTACTGATCACTGCAATCAGTGACATTTGTGACATTTGTGACTGGGGGGTGATCTGGGGGGGCGATCATGTGCCTATGTGTGTGGTGTCAGTGTAGTGTTTGTGCACTAACCTCTGTCTTCTCTCATGCGGCGCTCGGTATATGTGAGCGCCGCATGAGGGATGACATCACTTCCTCCTGCCTGTGTAAACACTACACAGGCAGAGGAAGCTTTTCATTAGCCGGGAGCGATCGCGAGGGGGTGGCCAGAATCGAATGGCGGCCCCCTCATCACGGATCGCTCCCGAAGCGATCCCCGGCCGCTCACTGTCCCGGAGGGGGGTCCGATTGGACCCCCCACCCATACGAAGGCAGGCACGTACAGGTACGCGATTGTGCCTGTCCGTGCCATTCTGCCGACGTATATTTACAGTGGGCGGTCGTTAAGTGGTTAAATACCGTACTGTGTGTATTATGCTATGTTCTAGAGCCTGTATTGAGTGATCTGAGCAGGAGGTCGTCCAACTACCCGAGCACAAGAAACCCTTCAGGCTCTTAAAAAGCCCAGTACTGGCTCCTAGGACCTTTGTAAATACCCGAGGGACTGTAGCCAGTCCGAAGGGTAGAGCCACAAAATTAAATTGATGTTCCTCTATTGCAAACCGTAGGAACCTCTGGTGAGGCTGAAAATTAGGTATGTGTAAATCAGACATGGGAGTAAGTCACACATGTGCAAGTCACAAGCAAGTCCCAAGTTACTATGGCGAAAAGCAAGCAAGTCAAGTCGAGTCCCTGCTAGAAGTCAAGTCATTTATTTTGGTCAAGTCACAAATCAAGTCAAAATACTGATCTACCCCATACTGTATAAAAATCACAGGAGGGATAACAATAAATAATATTGGTTATGTGCCCGTGCCTCACTGTGCCCGTCAGCTGTGTACCTGATCAGCGGCATCCCGGAGGCCATTCCAGTATTCAAAAGCCGCGCCTCCTTCTCGTCTGTGATAGGCGGAACACTCAATTTCCCAGCATTCAGTGTTCCGCCTATCACGGACATCCGCTCATCCTCATAACACAGACGAGGATGAGAGGATGTCCATGATAGGCTGAACACTGCTTGCTGTGAAATTGAGTTTTCCGCCTATCACAGACGAGGAGGCGCGGCTTTTGAACACTGCAATGGCCGCCGTCTGTATGACACGCTGATCAGGTAGGCAGACGGCGGCTTGCGGTTAGTGTTAGTGGTGCCAAGTCATTGCAAGTCATATAGCCCAAGTCAAAAGTCAAGTCGCAAGTCATTAGTGACAAGTCAAAGTCAAGTCGAATCATTTATTGAATTCTGTCAAGCAAGTCCTCAAACAGGTGACTTGAGTCCCCCACCTCTGGTAAATACGTGTCTTTTATATCAATGGAGGCTAAAGTCTCCCCTCTGAAGTGAGGCTACTACTGAGAGGACAGACTGCATCCGCAAGGATTGTATCGTTAGATACTTGTTCAGGGATCTTAGGTCCAAAATGGGCCTGGTGCCCCAGTTTGGTTTCTGAACCATAAAAAGGTTTGAGAAAAACCCTGTGCCCCTTTCGAGTATCAGAACCTCTACAATTACTCTTTGATGCACTAGGTGATGTTGTGCTTGGAGTAACTAGCTTCTTTTTTGAGGATCCGAGGGGATGCTGAATCTTATAAAAGATCTCTGGGGGGGGGCATCCCCCGCAATTCCAGCCTGTAACCACGAGATATAATTGAGGTGACCCATTCGTCCTGAATTTTTGTTTTCCTAAATGTTCGCAAAGTCCAGCAACCTTCTCCCCCATTCAAAAGGAGTGGGGGCATCCCCTCCAAGGGAGGGCTTGGTGCAGGGTTTAGAAGAATTTTGGACCCAGGGCTTTTTCTGGCCCTGTGGCTTGCCCCTGGCCTTAGCGCCCTGTGGGCGGCGAAACCACCCTGATGTTGAGACATTTGAGGCAGTCCCTGAAGTTTTAAATGAGGGACGTCTGGTGCTTTTCTTCACAGGAAGAAGAAGAGAACTCTTCCCTCTGGAATTTTTTTGGATATGTTTGTCCAAGTGATCACCGAATAGATATTCCCCATGAAAAGGGAAAACCTGCTAAAAAACTTTTTACAAGGAAGCTTGGCTGTCCAGTTTTTTTAAGCCATAAGAGTCTGCGCATATGTACAGACATGAGAGCCAGATGAGAAACCTGCTATATAGAATCCTTTAAAACGCATCAACAGCAAAACACAGCGCTTGAGGAATATCTGTCTTATCTTCAGGCAGATCATCCTCCTGGTTAGGCCTACTAGGCCTTTTGATCCGATTCTTTACGGACTGGCAAATACCAATTGCTGCAACAGCTGGCTGAATAACTGCACTGGTCAAAGAAAAGGAAGCCTTTAATAATTACTCCAATTTCTTGTCAACGGGGTCTTTCAAGCCTTGTGCATTATCTACCGGACAAGTTAATTTCTTATTTAAGGAAGAGACAGCTGCATCGACTGCTGGCGTGTCCCATTTTTTTAACAAACCTTTCGTCTATGGGATGTAAAAGGGAAAACCGTCTAAGAGGAATAAAGATCCTATCAGGATGTTCCCAATCGGCATACACCGCCTGTTCCAACAGGGGGTGTAGGGGGAAGTCTCTGCGGCCTGAAAAGGTCTCAGAGATCCCAAAGAGGACCCGGGGGGGCTCAGTTACCTCTGTAAGAGGAAACTTAAAAGGCAGAACGGACCATTTCAGTAAAGGTCTGGATGAGAAGCCTCTGTGACTGAGGAGGCAGACATCAGCTGGATGTCCCCTTTATGTGCGGATACGGGAACATATAAACAACATAAAGGGGTTTCCCCAAGCACAACCTAACCTGCTATTTTGATTTAGTTCACCGCAGAGACCTAACAGGACTGATATTTAATGGCATTGACCTCATTAAAGTTAATTGGAGAGGAGGGAACAAACAGACCTTGATAACCCTTGTTCTGAAGGGGTTAAATCTGGACATAGATCTTAACTGCTTTATAGCAAATCCATGATACCTCTCTTTAAGTTATCTCACCTTTCCAACACCTCCTTTTTCAATTATCCACCTTAGGGGTACACATTAGGGATGCAACGAAACATATCAGCCGAAAATGGCCTTTTCGGTAAAAAGCCGAAAAGGATTTCTTGCCGATAGAGCCAAAAATGGGGCGGGGCCTGTGCGGGGACGCCCATTATGGGGGTGTCTTTCTGGCCGATGCGCGCCGCAGTCCTCTCCTCCTCCCGGCGATCTCTGTGTCACGGAGCTTAACTACAAAGGCCGCAATAACAATGTCCCGCCTCCTGTGACAGACGGCACACTGATCCAATGGTGGGACATTGAATCAGTGTGATGTGTCACAGGAGGCGGGACATTGTTGCTGTGGCCTGTGTAGTTAAGCTCCGTGACACACGGAGATCGCCACGAGGAGGGAGGGAACTTGCAGGCTGCATGGCGGGCACCGGCAAGCTGCATGGCGGGCACCGGCAAGCTGCATTGATAACTTGTATTATGTCCCCAGTCTCCGACCACCTCCTGTACCGTGTCCCCAGACTCTGACCACCTCCTGTATAGAGGTGCGCATCTTCAATGGCCTCACGATTCGATTACGATTATCAGGTCAACGATTCGATTTAATTCCGCGATGCATCACGATTACAGCGCAAGTGCGCATGGTTTTCATCAAAACAATTCAAGCAGTCAGGAGAACTCCATTTTTTTTTATTCTATCTGTTCTTTTTTTTTTAAAAAGACAACAACTTGTACATAGTACACGAGATGGTCAGAGTGGAAACCTAGTACACGAGATGGTCAGAGAGTGCAAACCTAGTACACGAGATGGTCAGAGAGTGCAAACCTAGTACACGAGATGGTCAGAGTGGAAACCTAGTACACGAGATGGTCAGAGAGTGCAAACCTAGTACACGAGATGGTCAGAGAGTGCAAACCTAGTACACGAGATGGTCAGAGAGTGCAAACCTAGCACACGAGATGGTCAGAGTGCAAACCTAGCACACGAGAAGGTCAGAGTGCAAACCTAGCACACGAGAAGGTCAGAGTGCAAACCTAGCACACGAGACGGTCAGAGAGTGCAGACCTAGCACACGAGACGGTCAGAGAGTGCAGACCTAGCACACGAGACGGTCAGAGAGTGCAGACCTAGCACACGAGACGGTCAGAGAGTGCAGACCTAGCACACGAGACGGTCAGAGAGTGCAGACCTAGCACACGAGACGGTCAGAGAGTGCAGACCTAGCACACGAGACGGTCAGAGAGTGCAGACCTAGCACACGAGACGGTCAGAGAGTGCAGACCTAGCACACGAGACGGTCAGAGAGTGCAGACCTAGCACACGAGACGGTCAGAGAGTGCAGACCTAGCACACGAGACGGCCAGAGAGTGCAGACCTAGCACACGAGACGGCCAGAGAGTGCAGACCTAGCACACGAGACGGCCAGAGAGTGCAGACCTAGCACACGAGACGGCCAGAGAGTGCAGACCTAGCACACGAGACGGCCAGAGAGTGCAGACCTAGCACACGAGACGGCCAGAGAGTGCAGACCTAGCACACGAGACGGCCAGAGAGTGCAGACCTAGCACACGAGACGGCCAGAGAGTGCAGACCTAGCACACGAGACGGCCAGAGAGTGCAGACCTAGCACACGAGATGGCCAGAGAGTGCAGACCTAGCACACGAGATGGCCAGAGAGTGCAGACCTAGCACACGAGATGGCCAGAGAGTGCAGACCTAGCACACGAGATGGCCAGAGAGTGCAGACCTAGCACACGAGATGGCCAGAGAGTGCAGACCTAGCACACGAGATGGCCAGAGAGTGCAGACCTAGCACACGAGATGGCCAGAGAGTGCAGACCTAGCACACGAGATGGCCAGAGAGTGCAGACCTAGCACACGAGATGGCCAGAGAGTGCAGACCTAGCACACGAGATGGCCAGAGAGTGCAGACCTAGCACACGAGATGGCCAGAGAGTGCAGACCTAGCACACGAGATGGCCAGAGAGTGCAGACCTAGCACACGAGATGGCCAGAGAGTGCAGACCTAGCACACGAGATGGCCAGAGAGTGCAGACCTAGCACACGAGATGGCCAGAGACTGCGGACATGCTGCAGGAGATGGCCAGAGACTGCGGACATGCTGCAGGAGATGGTCAGAGACTGCGGACATGCTACAGGAGATGGTCAGAGACTGCGGACATGCTACAGGAGATGGTCAGAGACTGCGGACATGCTACAGGAGATGGTCAGAGACTGCGGACATGCTACAGGAGATGGTCAGAGACTGCGGACATGCTACAGGAGATGGTCAGAGACTGCGGACATGCTACAGGAGATGGTCAGAGACTGCGGACATGCTACAGGAGATGGTCAGAGACTGCGGACATGCTACAGGAGATGGTCAGAGACTGCGGACATGCTACAGGAGATGGTCAGAGACTGCGGACATGCTACAGGAGATGGTCAGAGACTGCGGACATGCTACAGGAGATGGTCAGAGACTGCGGACATGCTACAGGAGATGGTCAGAGACTGCGGACATGCTACAGGAGATGGTCAGAGACTGCGGACATGCTACAGGAGATGGTCAGAGACTGCGGACATGCTACAGGAGATGGTCAGAGACTGCGGACATGCTACAGGAGATGGTCAGTGACTGCGGACATGCTACAGGAGATGGTCAGTGACTGCGGACATGCTACAGGAGATCAGCAGGCAAGTATATTATCTTTTTTACTTTAAAGAAAAACTACCTGTTGTGCGGAGAATGGTTCCCCGTGGTATTAGGAGCATTTGCATTCGTGAGGAACAGTAGCAGGGAGCGGCAATGTACAGGGCTGGGGGGGGGCGGAGTTCCGATAGGAGCCGAGAGCTAGGGGGAACAGAATCCGGCGGGGGAACAGTGTGTATATGCCACGCTCATGTGACTGCCCTCTCTCCTCTCACGTCTCTCCTGACGCCAGGAGAGACGTGAAAGTAGAGAGTAGAGGCGCGGGCCGGCCAGTCACATGAGCACGTCATATACAAATAAGGTAACGGCTCTCCCCGGAGGGGAGGGGCAGGGCTAAGCATCGATTATTAGGGTCGCATGCATCGGTGCTGCATCGGGGACACCCGAATCGCGATGCACCGATTAAATTCCGCACCCCTACTCCTGTACCATGTCCCCAGTCTCTGACCATCTCTATGTATAAAAAAAAATTTTTTAAACGGTCACTTTCGATATCGGTGCGGTTTCGGTATCAGTTACCAGCATCCGGCGACTCAGATAGTCCACCTGCCAGTTTTCCACGCCCAGAATGTAAACTGCCGATAGGGCCGGCACGCTCCTTTCCGCCCACCGCAGGATGTGAGTGACCTCCGTCGCTGCAGCCGAGCTTCTTGTTCCTCCTTGGTTGACGTATGCCACTGCCGTGGCGTTGTCTGCCTGGATCCTGACTGGACGCCCTTGGAGCCTCTGTGACCACTAGGAGAGGCACAGCCTGATCGCTCGGAGTTCCAGGACGTTGATCGGCAGTTGGGATTCGTCCAGAGTTCAGCGGCCCTGGGCCGCCTGAACCCCCCAGACTTCCCCCCCCCCCAACCGGTCAGGCTGGCTTCCGTCGTGATCACAGTCCAATGAAAGGGGAGGAACGACTTCCCGGTCAAAAAAGAGCCGGGGAGCTCAGCCACCAACTCCGAGAGGCCCTGACTAGATGACTTCTGACGATCCAGAGACAACGGAGATTTGTTCCATTTGGAGAGAATCTCCCTTTGCAAGACCCGAGTGTGGAATTGGGTATATGGTACTGCCTCGTAAGAGGCTACCATGAGGCCCAGGACTCGCATGCAAAAACGGAGAGACGACCATTTGCGGGATGTCAACAACCTCACCGCAGTCTGGAGTGTCTGCAACTTCTCTAAGGGAAGAAAGACCCTGGCCTCTGAGGAGTCCAGAATCAACTCCAGGTACTCTAGGTGCTGGGTCGGTACTAACACCGACTTCTGGAGGTTCAGTATCCAACCCAACTCCCGGAGGGTCTGACTGGCTATAGACACGTCCTCCTCCAATTCTGAGCTTGAAGCAGCTCTCAGAAGAAGGTCGTCCAAGTAGCCTACGATAGCAATGCCGCGCTGTCTCAGCAAAGCTAGAATCTGGGCGAGCAGCTTGGAGAAAACGCTTGGTGCTGATGCTAGGCCAAAGGGAAGAGCCACAAATTGATAGTGGTCTTCGCCGATCGCAAAGCGCAGGAACCCCGGATGCCTGAAGCAGATGGGGACATGCAAGTATGTGTCCTTGATATCCAAGGAGGCCAGGAAGTCCCCCGGATGGAGCGCAGCCACCACCGAACGAATCGATTTCACCCGGAATTTTTTAATCTTTAAAGGCATTGAGGGCCTTGAGGTCCAAGATTGGACGGACCCCGTCCCTCTTTGGGACCACAAACAGATTCGAGTAGAAACTCTGAAACCTGTCCTGTGGTGGTACGGGTATGATCACCCCGCACCAAGTCTCGCACTGCCCCCTGGAGGGCAGCCCAACGAGCGGAAAGGAGAGACAGATTTGGAGGGAAAAAATCTGTTTGGTGGACAAGAAAGGAACTATCTTCTAACCCGACGTGACCACCTCGCAGACCCACTGGTCGGAGAGCAGGGAGGTCCACCTAGCTACAAACCTGCGAAGTCCCCCCCCCCACCATGGAGTCGGGCGGGGGCAAAACTTCATGCGGTAGCAGGCTTGTTTGCTGGCTTGTTGGGCTTGCGCACCCAGGGACACTCGTCGCTTCTGCCCCCCCAGCTGGACTTTTGTCCGCTTGGGAGGGTCTGCCAGCAGGTCCTGACTGACGAAAATACCGCTTCTGTGTGGGAAAGGAGGGCCCCGGCTTACGGCGCTGCTCCTTCCCTTTAGTGGACTGAGGGAGAAGTGTGCTCTTATCTCCAGTGACATCCTTAATGATGTCGACCAGTGAGGCACCAAAAAACCTCCCAACTTTGAAAGGCAAATATGCCAGAGTTTTTAGAAGCTTGGTCAGCGGACCAGCATTTCAGCCAGATTAGGCAGCGCAATACCACCGCAGATACGGAGGCCCTGGAGATCAAAGGGGCTGCATCCAGGGTTGACATACATGAGTCCCTGTACCAACTGTTCGGCCCGTGACATGCATTCTGGAGGGAGCTGATGCTCCTCCACAGTCTGGTGCAATATTTTTGCCCAATTCAGTGAGTGTCTGGGACACAAAGGTATCAGCCAATATAGGCCGCAATGCTGACCCCAGCATGGTGAACATGGAGCGGCTCATCGCTTCGGACTTCCTATCAGTAGGGTCCTTAAAAGCAGTGGTCCCCTCCACTGGAATAGTGGTTACTTTCGGGGTATCAACGACCGGAGGAGAAGCCCATTTTTTCAAACGGCTCTCTTAAAATGGGTAACGGACTGCCATGCGCTGAGGGACCGCAAAGGGCCTCTGCGGCCGTTGCCATTCCTTATCTATGAACTTGTCAAAGAAATCAATATAAGGAAAAACCTTAACAGAGCGGGTCGATTTGTGCGACCCAAAAGGGACAGGCCCTGTTGTGGAAGTCCCAGCTGCATCTTCCAGATTGAGAGTGTCCCTCACAGCAATGAAAAGTGCACTCACAAGTGCCCTGTCCTGCGCTGACCCGGACGAGGGGTCCTCCTCACAGGGAAGGTCCTGGTCCGCCTCTTCTGACATACCAGAACAGGGGTCCTGAGCCGCAGCCAAGCCCGAGTCAGAACATTCCCCAGGAGATGGTGGGGGTGCTTAGTACCCCCCTTACGCCCGCATGCCGCTTCCACCCTGGCAACAAAGGACTGCCGACAAAGCGTCCATGGGAACCGAAGGTGCAGGGGCACTGGTTACTGCCTCTGGAATGTTTGGGGGGAAAAAACGCCAGTTTCTGACTCCATATTGCACACTGACAAGCCCTTAGGGACTTAGTCAAGATACCCGACACAAAATTTGTGTCCACCCTCCTTGCTGCACTGACTGAGGGAGGGGATACCCAGGGGACTCCCCGCCTAGCCAGAGACTGTTCAGCACCGCTGCCCGCTCTCCATCCGCACACCGAATGTGACTGTGTAACTGTGTGAGGTGAATTGCGCCATTCGCGCTGTTCAGGAAGCTCAGCCAGCACTAGAGGCAAAAACCCACTCAAAAATGACCGCCGGGTGCCTCAGACAGCGCGGACCACAAGAAAATGGCCGCCCGCAGTTGCAGACCTGCAGCAAAGCGTGGCCACGGCAAAATGGCCGCCGAATGGGATTTGCAATGCACAGGCCCAAGAAAAATGGCGCCAGAGCTTCAAAAAATGGCGCCCAGCAAGCGAGGTGGACGAGAAGGCCAGCAGCGGAGGCTTCCAAGAATTTACTACCCCCCACACCGAGAGTGGGCCTGGACACCCCCAAAGCCCCCCACCGGGACCTGGAGCCCCCCTAAAGGTATTCCCCGGTCCCAGCAAGCCCCGCAAGGGGAGGAGGAAAAAGGGTGACAGAGGGAGGGCAGGGCAGGAGAACCCCCCAACGACCCCCTTAGGAATGCCCAGCTGTTATATCCCACCGAAGCAGGAGGAACTTTACTTACCCATCATTGCAAGGACCTGCTAGTGCGTTCCTGACAGACCTACAACTGAGCAGTACGGAGTAGCTGTCGGCCCGGTCCACTGTGACAGACAGCAAGCCGCCCGGTCATATGTGAACCCTGGAGCATAGCTCACCGGCCACCCCTGGAGCCATGGGGTATGTCGTGACCGACCCCGCACGTAGCTAAGGCCTGCTCACGCTCGATGGCCAGACTGGGGGGACTACAAGGATCTATATTATCCTGCCTGTCATGCCTAGCCGGCAGTTGATAGAAGATTCTCAAAAAATAAAATAAAAAGTAAAAACATTTTCAGGACTCTCTACTAGGCGGAAAAAAACTGAGGCTGCTGACTGCAGGGTGGAGTGTTATGTCCGGAGGGACCGCCCACTGGGTGGGGCTGTTCAATTCTGTTAAAGTAACATGTATTAAATATCTATCATGTTCTGCCTAGTCCTCTCCTAATAGACGGAACATACCCCAACGGTCAAGAATTAAGGCGCTGTGTCCGTCAATGGACGAAAAGAGAAAGACATTTTTTTTTTTACAACAAATATTTGGATCACACCTACCATATTTGTAATCAGATACTCATTGTTCTAAATTCTTGGGTGCTTAGGTTTGATACCAGCACGTATAATTTTTATAATAGGACATGCCCCTCCTCTCTTGTACTTGTGTAATTTTATCCAAGTAAGATGTTTACTAGGTAATATCTGGGTTTAGCATTGAGCCACAGTTTTGATTGTCACCACTACGGGGACTGAGGGGTCTAACCTAGCCTCCATTCAGTTGCAGGCTCTGTATTAGCCGTTTAGACCCACCCACCCGCTGGATCTACCATTAGGATTAATTATTCCCCTTGTTCTCTGGCAAATACTTCCTCCTGAATTTTATTGCATTTCTCTTCTTATTTACATCTGTGTTGTTATGTGTAAGGGATGCAGGCTAGTCTAGCTGCCCTGGGCTTACATATTGTTTATAAGCTGGCATTCGCACACCGGTGATTGGTATTCGGCTTTGTGCTCGACATGCTGGGCCCCTCGTGATTGGCTATTCTACAAAAAGTGGGGGGAGATCCACTTCGCCGCCCGGGTGTGTGACCAGCATGTTTTTTCACCGCCGCGATTGACTACTCCCTAATTAGTGGGAGGAGACCTGCATCGCCGCCCTCCTCAAAAAGACGTAGAGTAGATTTGGCCGGCACCGCCTCGGACGACGTCTAGTGACGAAACGCGCAAGGAGGCGCTACGCAAATTACGTCATCACGGTCCTGAGAGCAGTGGGTGGAACGCAAACCGCGAAACCCATGCTGACCACAGAGACTGTCACGTCAGCTGGAGCGGTTTATTCAGTACCACACTGACGTTTTTTAATTTGTTTGCTTTTAATTACTTATTTTAATAAACCTACCATTTTTTGGAATTACACTATGGGAGCTTTTTTTGTCTCTGCCCGTTTGAGGAACACCTAACTGCCATCTGCCATTGGCCCTTGCACTTTGTGCTGGATAATCGTGTGAACCAAGTAGTGATCGCTTCCCTCTGTAACCAAGGACCCACTGCGTGGAGACGCTGGAACCGGATCAGATGTGCCTGATATCCCTGCAGGCGTTATAGGATCTGGTAAGTGGGGACACATGAGGGGATCACCGAAGTCACCATTTACCTGTTGAAAACACTATTTCACCTGAAGGTACCTGAAGATCCACTTCTTGTTAACCGTTCATACGGATGTTTTTACTCACTGGATGGAAATATAGACTGAACTTTATTTAAGGACAGCTGTAAGCCACATAATTCATGTGTGCGCGGAACTGCTGACACATAAGCAACTATTGCACCGGTTATTGTCACCGTCATTTTTTATTGAAGCACTTACAGTCAGGTCCATAAATATTGGGACATCAACACTTTTCTAATTTTTTTGGCTCTATACACCACCACAATGGATTTGAAATGAAACAAGATGTGCTTTAACTGCAGACTTTCAGATTTAATTTGAGGGTATTTACATCCAAATCAGGCGAACGGTGTAGGAATTACAACAGTTTGTATATGTGCCTCCCACTTTTTAAAGGGACCAAAAGTAATGGGACAATTGGCTACTCAGCTGTTCCATGGCCAGGTGTGTGTTATTCCCTCATTATCCCATTTACAAGGAGCAGATAAAAAGGTCCGGTGTTCATTTCAAGTGTGCTATTTGCATTTGGAATCTGTTGCTGTCAACTCTCAATAGGAGATCCAAAGAGCTGTCACTATCAGTGAAGCAAGCCATCATTAGGCTGAAAAAACAAAAAACAAACCCATCAAAGAGATAGCAAAAACATTAGGTGTGGCCAAATCAACTGTTTGGAACATCCTTAAAAAGAAAGAACGCACCGGTGAGCTCAGCAACACCAAAAGACCCGGAAGACCATGGTAAACAACTGTGGTGGATGACCCTAGAATTCTTTCCGTGGTGAAGAAAACGCCCTTCACAACAGTTGGCCAGATCAAGAACACTCTCCAGGAGGTAGGTGTATGTGTGTCAAAGTCAACAATCAAGAGAAGACTTCACCAGAGTGAATACAGAGGGTTCACCACAAGATGTAAACCATTGGTGAGCCTCAAAAACAGGAAGGCCAGATTAGAGTTTGCCAAACATCTAAAAAAGCCTTCACAGTTCTTGAACAACATCCTATGGACAGATGAGACCAAGATCACCTTGTACCAGAGGGAAGAGAAGAGTATAGAGAAGGAAAGGAACTGCTCATGATCCAAAGCATACCACCTCATCAGTGAAGCATGGTGGTAGTGTCATGTTGTGGGCATGTATGGCTGCCAATGGAACTGGTTCTCTTGTATTTATTGATGATGTGACTGCTGACAAAAGCAGCCAGATGAATTCAGCCAAATGCTTCAGAACTCATTGGACGGCGCTTCACAGTGCAGATGGACAATGACCAGAAGCATACTGCGAAAGCAACCAGAGTTTAAGGGAAAGAAGTGGAATGTTATGCAATGGCCAAGTCAATCACCTGAACTGAATCCGATTGAGCATGCATTTCACTTGCTGAAGACAAAACTGAAGGGAAAATGCCCCAAGAACAAGCAGGAACTGAAGACAGTTGCAGTAAAGGCCTGGCAGAGCATCACCAGGGATGAAACCCAGCGTCTGGTGATGTCTATGCGTTCCAAACTTCAGGCTGTAATTGACTGCAAAGGATTTGCAACCAAGTATTAAAAAGTGAAAGTTTGATTTATGATTGTTAATCTGTCCCATTACTTTTGGTCCCTTAAAAAGTGGGAGGCACATATACAAACTGTTATGCCTACACCGTTCAATTTCAAATCCATTGTGGTGGCGTATAGAGCCAAAAAGATTAGAATTGTGTCGATGTCCCAATATTTATGGACCTGACTGTATATGACTTTTTTGGTTTAATTCATTTGATTGAAGTCTCACTGGGAATTTTCACATGATTTTTGATATTCTACATAGGCTATAAAGATATATCTCTATCTATCCTATATTATAGAGCTTATCCTAACTTCAGCTCACCTGTCACAGATTAATCATTGTTTAACCAGCTTTAGCTGTCCCAGATGTAATTGGTGTTACTGCATAGACACAGCCTGGTTCACTATATTGAGTACACTTTTTATATATTATTTTGGCGTTTGGATCACAGTCTGTTAACTATCTAGACCTTTATTGGTCATCTTGGTGGGAGGTAGCGCCACCACCCCTCAACACAATTATTTTTTTTTCCTCCCTAGGGAGTATTTTAGGTGGGCTGCAACCTTTGGTATTTACCTAAGGAATCCCATATCTTTTATATCAGCTGGATGTCATCTTGTCTAGACAGCTTGGAAAAAGACTCATCTGCCGGGCACTCCATCAAGTCCTCAGCCTTGAGCGCTTCCCCAATCACATTCGAACCATTCCTGCTCCAGACTAGGAGGCTCCGGGGAGGGAAATCTGTCACGCTTCCTGCTACCCTGCGGGATGTTGGCGATCATATCAGCAATCCTGTGCTCTAACCCGGCTAGGGCTGAGGACAGTTCATCCTTAGAGATAAAGGGTGAAGCAGCAGGGTTGACTGTAGGCACAATACCAGATAGGCGCAGCAGCTCAGATTGCACGGAAGCCTCTGGTCTTTCAGGGGATACAGCACTAGGGATACGACTAGGTTCATCAGGAACTACTGATGACATAGGTGTGCCCTTCCCTGTAGTGTTAGTCCCACTCCTCTTTTTGCAAGACATAATAGCCACAAAGTACTTGGGTGTGTGTGACAACACCCTTTAAGAAGGGAGACCTTTTAATAGGGCTCACCAAGCCCCTATGCAACAATCCTACTAAGCACTTTTAGCCTGCCAAGCAACACCTGGTGACTCACGTGACCCGGGTAAGAAGAAATAAACCGCTGCAAGTGTTCGTTCAGAGCCTGCTCTGTGTCCCACAGCTGCCATCTGGAAGCACCACATGCTTGGCTTACCCAGCTTAAATAAGCTTAGTGTGCGCCGGGATGTGTTCTATGCATGCATGCGGTCCCGGCGGAAGGGCTTAGCTGTATTTGCGTATGATGCGAATCTTCGTGCGCCAGAAGAAAGACCACTGTGCATGTGCGGCGATGCCGCGTGCGCCATGGCCGCCAAACAACTGAATATACAGCGGCGCCATGGTGAACCAAGTAAAAAATGCGCACGATTGTGCGCCATCATACAGGTAAGGTAAAGAACAGCTAGACACAAGCAGAAAGAAGTACACTTTGAAAACACCCACAGCTAGCCTAAAACTCCCCCGTATGGTCACCGCATACAGGTGTCCAGCCCTTAGCTAGCTTGACTGATTGTTACAATTATTGGGACACCCCACATCATAATAAAGGTGTTTCACTTACCCATCCAGGCACGGGGCCACTTCGAAGCTAAGGGCCCAATTTTCACCCTTCACGGTGGGTTCCAGTCACACGGGACATTCAAGGACTGGGTACCCTTCCAGTTTTAGGGTCCACTCCCTTGGACCTGTATAGAACCCTGCAGGAAATGCCTTAGCGCTGTAGTATCCAGGATTTCCACTCCGCAGGGTCCAGTGCCTAGAGGAAGCTTACATGCAGCACCTCGCAGGATCAAGAGTATTTATTGAGGCTCGAGTACTGTTTATTT
The DNA here is from genome assembly GCA_029206835.1 of Rana muscosa. Lineage (NCBI taxonomy): Eukaryota > Metazoa > Chordata > Amphibia > Anura > Ranidae > Rana > Rana muscosa. The sequence continues at coordinate 415,505,002 of CM055120.1, forward strand.
AGGCATAAAAGCCTGTATTCAAATGGATCCGATCGGTCAATCCCTTGATTCATTTTAAGAACCGTTTGTGGGAATAGAGACCTGGAGCTCAGAGAGCTCCAACAAACCGTGCTATTCACCTTGTAGACACTGGTAAAAAAAAAAAAACTGATGTGCTTCCCATATGGGAGGGGTTATATATATAAAAAGAATAATATAAAAACATAAAACAGTGATAACTGTGTCAGTGATATACTAAAACAGCGCTAGTGTTGGTATAAATCAGATGGCCAACACCACCTAGAAAGTGAAAAACAGTGCAGAGTGTCTGATAATGTCCATAGATGATCTTGGAAGTAAACAGCATGCACCTTCACCGAAAACTCCAGGTCCACCCAGTGAAAACACACTCCCCCTCAGGGGTTTAAACTCACCAGAGCAAGCTCAAATAGAAGCCTTAATAGAGGTAGATAAAGCAGAACCTGCATAAATTTCTGCACTCAACATCAGCCTAGGAGATGACAGATCTGTGGGGGCTCCCACGAGTGGTAAAAACAAACAGAAAGGGGCATATAGCGTAATTCCGTTTATTAATAACAGTCCCCACACATCAAAACCCCTTTACACATTAAACGTATAAGAATCAGTCAATCAATAAGCATAAATGCACTTCACCGTCACCGCCAGAAAAGGGAGCAGCTCGACGGCCGAGCATGTAAACAGGAACTCTCCTTACTTCCGGGTCCGGCTGCCGTGGAGCGCATAGATCACTTCCTGTTGCGTCGTGTAGGACACGCCCTGACGCGTTTCGTCATATCCTGACTTCGACAGAGGGCGTGCCTACACGACTGACACCACTGCTTAAATGGACACCTCCTCCGCAGCCTGCACCAATCAGCGTCCACATGGCACGGCAATAGGCGCACATTGCAGCACTCATGGAAACCGCTGACGGCTTGTTATAGGCAGACCAGAGGGACAAACGGCGGCCAATCATAGCATATTTCAGGGGCACAAATCTAACACGATCAATATATCATAAAGAAACAAATAGATGTGATATTGCTAACACAATCATTTCAAAATAAAATAGCATATGCTAAATATAAAAAAAACAAAACGGTGACAAAATATATTGCACATACATAAACAGATGTCAATTCAAATGATAAACATTTTGAATTAATAGCGTGCTCAATAAAAGTTAATTAATAATGGTGAATTTTCAATACTGATAAAATAGCCCCATAATAAATATAAATATGTAAAAAATGTACAAAAAACATAATATATTTCTATAAAAGAAGCTAAAACTAAGATAATAAGTTATTAAAAAATCAGTAGTCACTAATAAAACAATTAATATCAAGGTCAATATTTAATCCTTTCGGCGAGAGAGTATCGACCGAATAAATCCAATGGGTCTCTCTCCTTGATAAATCTCTGACTAAATTAGATCCTCTCCACATAGGTTTTAAATGATCTATTCCCCAGAATTTGAGGCCAGTTGGATCCTGTTGGTGACATAATTTAAAATGTAAAGACACATTATGGTCTTTAAACCCAAGTTTAATGTTAGCGATATGTTCAGCTATTCTAATCTTTAGCTGGCGCTTAGTCCGGCCTATATAAATAAGCCCGCATGGGCACTGGAGGGCATACACGACATAAGATGTATTACATGTAATAAAATTGTCAATAGTGAATTCCTTATTGTTTGAGGTGGAGATGAAGCTCTCTACAGCCCTCAATGGTCTATCAACCTCTCTACATGCTCGACACCGCCTACACGCAAAAAACCCATCTCTATCCCAAAAAGTCGAAGGTCTAGTAGGTGGATCAAGTACTTTTCTAACGATCTTATCTGCAAAACTTAGGGCTTTTCTATAAATAAAACCAGGTCTCTGTGGTAAAACTGCAGATAATACTTTGTCCATACAAAGGACATGCCAGTGGGTGGCAAAGATCCCCACTATCTATACCCTCCCCAAAATCCATAAGGATATTCAGTGCCCTCCAGGGAGACCCATTGTTAATGGGATAGGATCAGTTACATCCCGAATGGGGCAATATCTGGATCTCTATCTCCAAGAGAGTGTGCGAATAACACGGGCATATCTCAAAGACACTAAGAGTCTGTTACAGATGTTGCAACAAGTTGACCTCATAGGGATTGATCAGGTGTACCTGGTAACCGCTGACGTGGCGTCCCTGTACACCATTATCCAACATGATGACGCACTGTTGGCCCTGAATTGGGCTTTGTGTAAACGTGATGATATTACACATAATAAAAAAGTCTTTTTGAGGAACTCCCTGGATTTTTGTTTAGGGCATAATTTCTTTTGGTACAACAGCAGCTTCTACTCTCAGTGTAAGGGCGTTGCTATGGGGGCTAGGTTTGCCCCCAGTATAGCAAATCTATTTATGGCAGAGTGGGAGGATAAAAATATTTTTTCGAAGACTCTGCCTTATCTCTTAGGCCTCATGCCCACGGGCGTTTTTTCAGCCACGTTTTTGAGCGTTTTTTACAGCTTAAAAACGCCTGTCCATGTTAGTCTATAGCTTCATGTCCACCTAGGCGTTTTTGAGCTGTAAAGAGCATAGGCGTTTGTAAGCTGTAAAAAAAACCCAGGGCCAGTGCGTTCCTCAGCGTCAGAATTAGGCAGAAAAAAACGCGAGCGTCAAAAAACGCGCAAAAACGCGCACTAACGCGCGGTCGCGTTTTTAGCTCCGACGTTTTTTTTTAAAAAAAAAAAAAAAAAATATTTACAATAACATGGACAGGCGTTTTTAAGCTGCAAAAAACGCAGCTGTAAAAACGCCAGTGGGCATGAGGCCTTATTTTATAAAAGATATATTGATGATTTGTTTTTTATTTGGAGTGGTACACTTGATACGTTGCAGCTGTTTTTAAACGACCTAAATCTTAATTCAAACAACAATAAATTGACCAGTGTAATCAGTACCACCGATATCCAGTTTTTAGATCTCCATATTTTTAGACATAATAATAGGTTGGGGACGAAGGTCTTCTTTAAGCCCACTGATGCCAACAGCTACTTACCTATGAGTAGCGGCCACCATCCAATGTGGCTTAGAAACATCCCCAAGGGGCAATTAACTAGAGTAAAGAGAAACTGCTCTAATGACTCCGATTTCCTCTTACAAGCAGAGATTATAAAGGGGAAATTTATTGAAAAAGGCTATTTTGGGGATTCATTAGACTCTATTATTCAGGAACTTGCCTTGCACCCTAGAGAGGACTTCCTGGGAGATGCGGTAATCCGCCAGCCAGATAATGGACGTGAGTGGAGGTTTGTTTCTGGGTTCCACTCACAATATAGAGAGGTGGAGGAGATCTTTGCCACCCACTGGCATGTCCTTTGTATGGACAAAGTATTATCTGCAGTTTTACCACAGAGACCTGGTTTTATTTATAGAAAAGCCCTAAGTTTTGCAGATAAGATCGTTAGAAAAGTACTTGATCCACCTACTAGACCTTCGACTTTTTGGGATAGAGATGGGTTTTTTGCGTGTAGGCGGTGTCGAGCATGTAGAGAGGTTGATAGACCATTGAGGGCTGTAGAGAGCTTCATCTCCACCTCAAACAATAAGGAATTCACTATTGACAATTTTATTACATGTAATACATCTTATGTCGTGTATGCCCTCCAGTGCCCATGCGGGCTTATTTATATAGGCCGGACTAAGCGCCAGCTAAAGATTAGAATAGCTGAACATATCGCTAACATTAAACTTGGGTTTAAAGACCATAATGTGTCTTTACATTTTAAATTATGTCACCAACAGGATCCAACTGGCCTCAAATTCTGGGGAATAGATCATTTAAAACCTATGTGGAGAGGATCTAAATTAGTCAGAGATTTATCAAGGAGAGAGACCCATTGGATTTATTCGGTCGATACTCTCTCGCCGAAAGGATTAAATATTGACCTTGATATTAATTGTTTTATTAGTGACTACTGATTTTTTAATAACTTATCTTAGTTTTAGCTTCTTTTATAGAAATATATTATATGTTTTTTGTACATTTTTTACATATTTATATTTATTATGGGGCTATTTTATCAGTATTGAAAATTCACCATTATTAATTAACTTTTATTGAGCACGCTATTAATTCAAAATGTTTATCATTTGAATTGACATCTGTTTATGTATATGCAATATATTTTGTCACCGTTTGGTTTTTTTATATTTAGCATATGCTATTTTATTTTGAAATGATTGTGTTAGCAATATCACATCTATTTGTTTCTTTATGATATATTGATCGTGTTAGATTTGTGCCCCTGAAATATGCTATGATTGGCCGCCGTTTGTCCCTCTGGTCTGCCTATAACAAGCCGTCAGCGGTTTCCATGGGTGCTGCAATGTGCGCCTATTGCCATGCCATGTGGACGCTGATTGGTGCAGGCTGCGGAGGAGGTGTCCATTTAAGCAGTGGTGTCAGTCGTGTAGGCACGCCCTCTGTCGAAGTCAGGATATGACGAAACGCGTCAGGGCGTGACCTACACGACGCAACAGGAAGTGATCTATGCGCTCCACGGCAGCCGGACCCGGAAGTAAGGAGAGTTCCTGTTTACATGCTCGGCCATCGAGCTGCTCCCTTCTCTGGCGGTGACGGTGAAGTGCATTTATGCTTATTGATTGACTGATTCTTGTACGTTTAATGTATAAAGGGGTTTTGATGTGTGGGGACTGTTATTAATAAACGGAATTACGCTATATGCCCCTGTTTGTTTTTACCACTCGTGGGAGCCCCCACAGATCTGTCATCTCCTAGGCTGATGTTGAGTGCCGAGGTTTATGCAGGTTCTGCTTTATCTACCTCTATTAAGGCTTATATTTGAGCTTGCTCTGGTGAGTTTAAACCCCTGAGGGGGAGTGTGTTTTCACTGGGTGGACCTGGAGTTTTCGGTGAAGGTGCATGCTGTTTACTTCCAAGATCATCTATGGACATTATCAGACACTCTGCACTTTAAAATCATCTGCCTGAAACTGTTATTCACTTTCTAGGTGGTGTTGGCCATCTGATTTATACCAACACTAGCGCTGTTTTAGTATATCACTGACACAGTTATCACTGTTTTATGTTTTTATATTATTCTTTTTATATCAATTTATTTTTAAACAGCTGCTCATTTTGGAGTTCAGTGTTTGTCATTAGAGAATTCTTTTATTGTGCTAGTACCTTGATTTTATTGATCTTTGTACCGTTCATATTATATGATAGCACGTCCACTGTCAGTATAGTTGTAGCTTCTTGGTCCTAGGCGCTGAGTGGTGTATTGAAGGCCGTATATATACATCCTTGTTTTAATATATATATATATATATATATATATATATATATATATATATATATATAGAGGCACTTCCTGTCTAAAGATCTTTGATCTACCAATGTCGTACACCTGATAATGAAGTATAACCCAGCAGGTAATGAATATAGCCTGACTGTGTCCCATGATGTATGAAAAAGAAAACTTTATTATAAGCTTTCTTGTGAAAAGCTTTATTATAAGCTTACCTGTAGGTAAAAATGTCACAAGGCTCACCTGTAGGTAAAGATTAATATCTCCTAAACGTGTACCGTTTCAGGAGATGTTCCAGTGACCAGCAGCTGGTGACGCCACTAGGGCATGCGCTCTGAAGGAATGGCATACCCATGCCGTCAACCGTGACTATGTGCATGTGCGAGAGTGAAGTCATCGCAGCTCATCCAGCCGAACCCAGCAAATCCAGAAGGAAGACCTTGTGAAGATGGAAGCCCTGTCAGTAATGACAGCACACCACTGGAGGGCTTCATTTTAAAGGCAAGTCTCTCATAATGTGCCAGTATATGATGCATAATAGCACATTATAACATTGCCTTGCAGGGGAATATTTTTTATTTTTACTTTTCAAACTTTACTACCGCTTTACTGGCACAGAGCAAGGCTTTTCTTTAATCTGACTGCTAGCCCCTGATGATTTGGAGTAAGATTTGATGATGCCACTACTGTGCTGTGAATTGCTTGTTCTTAGAGGCTCTAACATACTGGAGTCAAGCCATCAGACAGTTTCATATCAGTGGTCATGCTATCAGACAAGTTTTTTTGGTTGAATATTCAACACAGAAAACCGAGATATAACATAATGTAATATATAAAATAATGATTACACAGAGTTGTCACACATATACCCCCCTCTCTAACATTTACAATACGGTATGATTTTACTGTAGAAATTTAAAGATACAGAGCCCCAAATATCAACCCACTGGCTACAAACTGACAATTTTGTAATATTTCAAAATGGGTTAAAAACAAAATCTCCCATTGGACCAATACGTTTACAATGCAGATGTGTCATACACACCCCCCCTCTATGATATCTTACAATACGGCATGATTTTACTGTAGAAATTTAAAGATACAGAGCCCTAAATATCAGCCCATTGGCTACAAACTGACATTTTTGCACTACTAAATGAGTTAAAAACAAAATCTCCCATTGGACCAATACGTTTACAATGCAGATGTGTCATACACACCCCCCTCTATGATATCTTACAATACGGTATGATTTTACTGTAGAAATTTAAAGATACAGAGCCCTAAATATCAGCCCATTGGCTACAAACTGACATTTTTGCACTACTAAATGGGTTAAAAGCAAAATCTCCCATTGGACCAATACGTTTACAATGCAGATGTGTCATACACTCCTCCCTCTATGATATCTTACAATACGGTATGATTTTACTGTGGTAATTCAAAGCTACAGACACACAAATAACACATTGTTTATAAAACCAACACTTTTCAAATGTTCCAAATACTTAAAAATAACATTTTCAATTGGAGCCACATATTTACATTTACACCCCTTAATGTATAAGGGCTTATGCACACAGGGTATTTTTACAGCTGCCTTTAGCAGCTTCAGACCTTTTTTTATTTTTATTTTTTTTGCAGCTTAAAAACGCCTCTCCATGTTATTTTATGGCCTCATTCACACACAGGCTTTTAGGAGTTGTAAGTGGCATAGGCGTTTTCAAGCTGCAAAAAAAAAACCCAAGGCCAGCGCGTTCTGAGGGCCGGTCTTAGAGCTGTAAAAATGTCTGACACGGGTAAAAGCTGCTAAATGTGGCTTAGTGCTGGATACAGTTGCGTGAAGCCTCGTCAAGCGTATTTTTTTGACATGCCAAAATCTATGGTTCCCTATGAGAGCCCATTAATTTGAATAGAAGTCGCACCAGAAATCGGATCACGATGATTCGACTTGCGGTGCGGCTTGTGCGCTGAGGATCTTGAAGAGGAACCCTCGCCAAAGTGAAAAAAAAACGTCCCTGGGGTACCCCCTAAAATCCATACCAGACCTTACCCTTATCCGAACACGCAGCCTGGCAGGTCATGAAAGGGGAGGGGGGACAGGCGAGTGCCCCCCTCCTGGACCATACCAGGCCACGTGCCCTCAAAATGGGGGGGTGGGTGCTTGCGCCCCCCCACCCCAAAGCACCTTGTCCCCATGTTGATGGGGACAAAGGCCTCTTCCCGACAACCCTGGCCGGTGGTTCTCGGGGTCTGCGGGTGGGGGGGGCTTATCGGAATCTGGTAGCCGCCTCCAGATCCCGGCCCCCCACCCATTTGGGGTTGTACCCCTACCCATTCACCCCAAAAAAAGACTCAAAATTAAAAACAGTACTCAGGTTTTTGACAAAGTAATTTATTGAAGCAGCTCCGGCGTCTCTTCTCCTTCCCATTTCTTCTCCCTCCAGCAACGTCTTCATCCTCCAGTTCTTCTCCCTTCGCTGATGTCTTATTCCGCTGTCAGTTCTCCTCTCTCCGCTGCCTTCTTTTGCTGCTGGGTCTCCTCTCTGCGCTGCCTTCTCCCTTTGTTCTTCCTCCAATATTCTCTTGAGGCTCTCTCTATATAAATAATGGCACACGGCGGCCTTAGCATTACAGCGGGAGAAAGCGTTAAGAGAACATCGGAGGAAGAACAGAGGGAGAAGGCAGTGGAGAGAGGAGACCTAGCAGAGGGAGGAGACAGCGGAGAGAGGAGAACCGGCAGGGTAAGAAGACATCAGCAGAGGGAGAAGAATCAGAGGATGAAGACATCGCTGGATGGAGAAGGAATCGGAAGGAAGATGCCCCCCACCCGCAGACCCCAACAACCAATGGCCAGGGTTGTCGGGAAGAGGCCCTTATCCCCATCAACATGTTGAGGGCATGTGGCCTAGTATGGTTCAGGATGGAATGGGGGCGCTCGCTCATCCCCCCTTTCCTGACCTGCCGGACTGCGTGCTCGGATAAGGGTCTGGTATGGATTTTGGGGGGGAACCCCATGCCATTTTTTTGCGTGGGGTGGTTCCCTTTAAAATCTATACCAGACCAACCATTTTTTTGGGGCGAGGATTACCCTTCAAGATCGCAAGTTGGATCATCATGATCCGACTTCTGGTGTGACTTTTATTCAAATCAATGGGCTCTCGCACAACGGCCAGTGGAGTAGCCACTCAGTTTTTAGCTGGACTTTCAAAACAAGCAAAGCACAATCCGAGGTGCACAGCAGCAAAGCACAGCAACATAAAATTGTGTAAGTGTGCAATAGTCCAACTGGGTCTGATGTGCGTGGCACAGCGGCTGGGCACAGCAAGCAAAATAAGGAAAATGGAAACTGTAAAAGGCGATAAAACTAACAAGCGGTATGAAGCCGCAAACAGCACGGGATAAAACGCGGGTGACATCACCGAAGTAAGCTCCTTCCCGTCGGCTTACTTCGGTGACGTCACCCGCATTTTATCCCGTGCTGTTTGCGGCTTCATACCGCTAGTTAGTTTTATTGCCTTTTACAGTTTTTATTTCCCTTATTTTGCTTGCTGTGCCCAGCCGCTGTGCCACGCACATCAGACCCAGTTGGACTATTGCACACTTACACAATTTTATGTTGCTGTACTTTTCTGCTGTGCACCTCGAATTGTGCTTTGCTTGTTTTGAAAGTCCAGCTAAAAACTGAGTGGCTACTCCACTGGCCGTTGTGCCATGCCTGTCATTTTATAACTTTTATGGAAAATAAACGACCAATCTACACTTAGTCTCCACCCCTTTTTTTCCACATATTCTCCTGCCATCTGATGTTTATTTACCACGCTGTTGGATTCCATTCATCAAAGACCATCTTCCCCTATGGTGGAAACAAGCATATCTGACCTCTTGTTCACTCAAAAGGTCCATCTGTTCTGGTATGCAGGTTTCTCTTCTTATGGTGGAAGACAAGTCACATATTGCTTGAAGATTCCTCCACATCACTGGGTGTTCAACTTTGTTCATTAATTTATGGACATTTACTGCGCTTAACTGTTATTTTTGTCATTATTCATTTGGGTTTTTGTGTGATCAACCTCCTTGGTGTTCAGCTTGCAGTAGTTATCATCATCATTCCTGTTTACATATGTGCGCTGATTGTTCTTTTTATTACTAACGCCCTGTGTGCATGAGACCTAAGTCTAATGGTTTCACCCCACCCCCCCTCCCCTCCCCAAACAGGGAGTGGATTGTTCAGGGATGATGTGGCTAAACTTATTTTTATCTGTTGAATTTCTGTAGAACTGGCTGATTTACTGCTACGAACATTTTTCAGTGCCCTTTGTTTATCTTGCATTTTTATTTTTTAACATTTTTCTATACCAGTGTTAATTTTGAACGCAAATTTTAATTTATTTTAGTTTTAGTTTTGACTAAAATGCCATTTCGTTTTAGTCATATTTTAGTCATCTGAATTGTTTTACTTTTAGTCTAGTTTTAGTCGACTAAATCTATAGTAGATTTAATCAACTAAAATGTAATGACCGAAATTACATACCTATAGGGTTGCCACCCATCTGGGTTTCACCCGGGCAGTCTGGGTATGGAGTCGGGTGCCCAGGTTTCAGGCTGCCTAAAACCCGGACACCCAACTTAGCGGAGACCGGGCGGAAGCCTTCAATGAACTCAGTGTGGCCGGTCAATGGCAGCCTACGATGGGTGGTGGAGGGGGTCGCGGAGTGTGTGCCCTGTGCACTGGCACACACCTGTTACAGGCAGCCCTGCAGTTATGAAATGACTGGCCACACTGAATTCTCATCAGTGCGGTTGTTAAAGGTTGCCCCCCGGTCCCAGCTGAGTCAGGTGTCCGGGTTTCAGGCAGTCTGAAACCTGAGCACCCGACTCCAAACCTGGGCTGTGCGGCTAAAACCAGGACGGGTGGCAACCCTACAGGTATCTAATATAGGCCATTACATTCTAGTTGATTAAATCTACTATAGATTTAGTCAACAAAAATCTTATGTTATTTAGTCTACTAAAACTAGACTAAAACTCAATTTAGATGACTAAAATATGACTAAAACAAAATGGCATTTTAGTCAAAACTAAAACTAGATCAAAATTTGCAGTCAAAAATGTAAAAAAATTATTTAAAAAAAAAAAGCAAGAAAAACACAGGGTACTAAAAAAAATTTGTAGCAGTAAATCATCCAGTTCTACAGAAATTCAACAGATAAAAAAAGTTCAGCCACATCATCCCTGAATAATCTGCTCCTTGTTTAGGGGGCCATAATGTTGGTCCATTGGGAGATTTTTTTTTTTTTAAGTATTTATAACTTTTGAAAAGTGTGGATTTTATAACAAATTCGCTGATATTTGGGGCTCTGTATCTTTAAATTTCTACAGTAAAATCATACCGTATTGTAAGATATCATAGAGGGGTGTGTGTATGACACATCTGCATTGTAAACGTATTGGTCCAATGGGAGATTTTGTTTTTAACCCATTTAGTAGTGCAAAAATGTCAGTTTGTAGCCAATGGGTTGGTTTTTGGGGCTCTCAATCTTTAAATTTCTACAGTAAAATCATACCGTATTGTAAGATATCATAGAGGGGGGTGTGTATGACACATCTGCATTGTAAACGTATTGGTCCAATGGGAGATTTTGTTTTTAACCCATTTTGAAGTATTACAAAACTGTCAGTTTGTAGCCAATGGGCTGATATTTGGGGCTCTGTATCTTTAAATTTCTACAGTAAAATTATACCGTATTGTAAGATATCATAGAGGGGGGTGTGTATGACACATCTGCATTGTAAACGTATTGGTCCAATAGGAGATTTTGTTTTTAACCCATTTTGAAGTATTACAACATTGTCAGTTTGTAGCCAATGGCTGATATTTGGGGCTCTGTATCTTTAAATTTCTACAGTAAAATCATACCGTATTGTAAGATATCATAGAGGGGGGTGTGTATGACACATCTGCATTGTAACCGTATTGGTCCAATGGGAGATTTTGTTTTTAACCCATTTTGAAGTAGTGCAAAAATGTCAGTTTGTAGCCAATGGGTTGGTTTTTGGGGCTCTGTATCTTTAAATTTCCAACGTAAAATCATACCGTATTGTAAGATATCATAGAGGGGGGTGTGTATGACACATCTGCATTGTAAACGTATTGGTCCAATGGGAGATTTTGTTTTTAACCCATTAGTAGTGCAAGAATGTCAGTTTGTAGCCAATGGGTTGATATTTGGGGCTCTGTATCTTTAAATTTCCACAGTAAAATCATACCGTATTGTAAGACATCATAGAGGGGGGTGTGTATGACATCTGCATTGTAAACGTATTGGTCCAATGGGAGATTTTGTTTTGAACCCATTTTGAAGTATTACAAAATTGTCAGTTTGGAGCCAATGGACTGATATTTGGGGCTCTGTATCTTTAAATTTCCACAGTAAAATCATACCGTATTGTAAGATATCATAGAGGGGGGTGTGTATGACACATCTGCATTGTAAACGTATTGGTCCAATGGGAGATTTTGTTTTTGGCCCATTTTGAAGGGTTACAAAAATGTCAGTGTGTAGCCAATGGGTTGATATTTGGGGCTCTGTATCTTTAATTTTCTACAGTAAAATCATACCGTATTGTAAGATATCATAGAGGGGGGAGTGTATGACACATCTGCATTGTAAACGTATTGGTCCAATGGGAGATTTTGTTTTTAACCCATTCTGAAGTAGTGCAAAAATGTCAGTGTGTAGCCAATGGGCTAATATTTGGGGCTCTGTATCTTTAAATTGCATTGTAAATGTATTGGTCTCTGTGTAGTCATTATTTTATATATTACATTATGTTATATCTCGGTTTTCTGTGTTGAATATCCAACCAAAAAAACTTGTCTGATAGCATGACCACTGATATGGAATTGTCTGATGGCTTGACTCCAGTCTCTAACATGAGGATGAAAAAACTACCTCTAGGCACATTGTAAAGTCAAAGTAAACCAGGATTTCTACTTTCATTTTCTAAGTTCACTTGAACTAAGCTGACCCAAACAAACCATTTCCGTCACTAATTGATACAGTCATTGAGTGTGCTGTAACATAATTAGCTACATACAATATGCAACAATGTTTTGCTGTAGTACGGGCAACTTCCCAGCTGCTGCTGGAACTAAGCAGTCTGCCTCTGAATGCTTCTCAGCCATTCAGGGAAGTATTGTATTTTTATTAGTGAATGCAAGACTTCCTCTGATTGTATAAGGTGGAGAGGCAGGCAGATGTCATAATTTCCACTTCAGCCAATCAGAGGAAGCCTTCTATTCACCGTCCAACTATATGGTTTTTGCTGCAGGCAGAATTCACCTGTACTGCTGTGGAACACAGCGCTGCATGCTGCAAATAGCTCATGCTACTACAGTATATTATGGTGAATCCAGCAGCCATATCAGTTAGTAATGGAAATAGTACCACCTAAAGTAACTATTTAAAGTAAATCTGGAATTTTACTTTCATTTTATATGTACCCCTATGGGCCACAAGCCCCTACTAAAATGTACCAAGCATTCCAACGACAGAATGATAACATATGAGTCTAGGGAACTCCAAATGGACTCTGGGAAAGGGAATTTACAGAGTACAAAAAAGATAAAATATAAATATAAGGGATGGGCGCACCAAAAACAGGCAAACCAGCACAAGAGGAAAAAGATAGAAATAAAAATTAAAAGCATTAAACAGCCACTAGCAGAACCATTCAACCAAACCTAGCATCTAATATATGATAAATCAACCTTATAAAACTTACTGAATATATGTACAGAAAACCAAGTTGAAGCCTTACAGATCTAAGACCAAAGCCTAATAAGTAATGCCCAATGGAGTGGGCTTTAACAAGAATAGTAGGCACTTCATCTTGCAATACATAGAACTGCACAATAGCCTGTAAAATGTCACTTAGAAATAATGGACACAGAAGCCAGATGATATCTTCTTTGTAGATCTTCTAAAACAGCAAATAAAAATAAATAAAAAAGTAGCGGCTGAATAGAGTGGTAAACCCTTACCACATCGGGGGGGATAGAGGAGAACCGACCTTGGAGTAATTTTGGATAAGTTGCTTAAACGTGTATCCTCACAGGGTGACACTGGATGCACAGGTATGAATGTGCCAATGTCCCAGTATAACAGCAAGAATGTAAATAGACTAAAAAATGGACTTTAGGCGGCACATGAGTAGATAAAATAAAAACCCCTAGTTTTTTTACATTAAGCAAATAAGAAAATACATATAAACATTCAAAAATGACAGTCTATTTGTTCTTGATACAAGGCTCAGGCTAATGCTCTAACAACGCTTCAAAACTGTATAGAAACAGATGCACTCCACCATAAAGGAGATGCATAACCAGCAAACAAAGGCTAGTAGAACAGTAAGCGTATGAAGCAGGTGGCGTTAGCCATGGGTCCAATGTATCAGATGTAGTCTTGAATTACTCTACCAGTTTCGCAAATTAACGCTTCTTCAGGAGCATAATAGTAGGCCGAATGTGTTGCAAGGTGCAACACAAACATGGGTAAAATTAAATTGGCTATTTGTGGCAACTAGCCAATAATGGTAAAAATCACAATAATCGACAGCTAGATGAACTGCTAGGTAGAGGCTGCTGGTAAGCAGCAACAGATAGTATCCTCCAGGACTTTGAGGCTATAAATACCACAATGAAGGAAAGAGGCTGGGTATACACCAGTATAAATCCTGGTGTAGGCTGGGCAGAGTTTCTAACCACAGGGAGCCTACGGTAATTGTAAATGGTCAGGCTGTAAACCTGCACATTAAGAAAAAGTCGATCAGTCTGGAGCGATCCTAGCAGTAAGCTGTGAAGTAAATCACAATATCCTTATTGAGGTGAAAGGCAGAGACCACTTTGAGTAAAAGGGAGGTCCTTGGTCTTAAAACGTTTATATAAGAGCTATGTGCCTAGAGGTAGAGTTTTTTGCATCCTAATGTTAAAGTCTCTAAGAACAAGCAGTGAGCAGCACAGTAGTGCGAATTTGATTCCAAACCATTAGGGGCTAGCATTCAGATAATTAGAGAAAAGCCTTGCTCTGTGCCAGTAAAGCGGTAGTAAAGTTTGGAAAGTAAAAAATTATTCCCCTGCAAGGCAATGTTATAATGTGCCATTATGCATCATATACTGGTTCCTTACAGCAAAACGCTGATGACACCCTTATGGCAGAAATGATGACCAGAAGAATGGCACAGAATAACACTGGATTCAAGTCAAGTAAAAGTTGCACACAAGTTCAAATGTTTTTTTTTTGTAACACTGACTAGACAATTAACATTGACTAACACTGACTAGAGTGGGGTAGGGGCCCAACTGGATTGGCACCCCAACATGTGCAGCCCCTTGAATGCAAGTACAATGCCAAGTCCAAAAGCAGCACATTAGCAGCAAGAGAATAAAAAAAAGGTTGGTAGGACAAGGCAGACACCTGCCCCTTGATGGTACGAAGGGACAAGTGTCATTCTACTACCAACTGAAGGGAAAATGGCCCACTGAAAAGGCAACATGGGAAAGCCTCCAGACTCACACCAGTGAAAGTAAGTTTTTCACATGTTAAATCTTGTGGAAAGTAAATTTAGAAGCTTTAAGACTTGTTGGGATGACAGAATTTAAAATGCTCATCTCTAAGAACCCAAGTTGTAATAGATAGGATGGTAAAGCCAGTATAACCCTGTGGATTGGGATAACCAATCCGCCTGCTCTCATAGAGGTCACAGAGCATAAACAGATTAACAAGAGCAGTGTACCAAATTCGCTAATGCCAATACAGAACTATGTGAACGACTTTGGTTGTGATCCTTCAAAATAGACCAGGTAAAAAGTTGTAGCAGAGGAAAAGCATAAATCCAGGCAAACTTTGAACGAATACAAAGCTTCTTCTGATTGACCTAGTCCGAGATCGTGATGTCATCAGCCCTAGTGCCCATTTCCCCCTGTAGGTGGCAGTATAACCCTAAGCCGTTTAATCATCAAGCCATTTCCCTGAAAAGGACAGCATTGCAAAAAAACTCCACCAATCAGGCATCCAGTCCTGATTTTTTTCCAGACAAGAGATTTAAAAACAGCTAAAATTATTGCAGGGCTTCACAGCACATATTCCTCCCAACAGTGTCCATTCTGGGAGGGTGCTAGGCAGAAACCCTTGTGCTCCCTGACACCAAAAATGTTGTTTTGCAAATCAGGTAGCACTAGTAGAACAATCACCAAGATTACAACCTGTATCTCTGAAAGAAGAATACATCTGTTGCGTGTATATTTTTTTGATAAAATCTTGTAGCAAGAAAAAGAAATAGAAAAAGAAAAAGAAATAGAAAAAGAAGAAAAAAAGTATCCTAAACTCAAATTTTCATACCTGTGCTTGCAACCCTGTTGCTCCAGATGCTGCTCCAACAGTGGCTGCTAGAGGGACCTCCTCCACTGCTGCGGTCCCTAGGTTTGCTTCATCCTTCTTTCCAAGCGGACTCTTTTTGGTGGACTGCATCTTAACTTGCTGTGGCTTTGAGTTCATTGGCAAGTTGTTTGTGCTTTGTAGCAACTAAATAGGATTACAGAAATTAGTTTGCTGAAATATAGAGTGTTCAAATACAACCACTTTATCCCATTGATCATTTTGCCGGAAGGAAAATTTTGCAATCAAAAATTATTGCGATTTACTGCTATGCACAACACAGACTGAAACAAGACTTGCATGTTAAAAGGAATAAGTTCACTTTAAAAAAATAAATGCACATATCATTGCATGTAAACAAAAAATAAAAATCACACAACACAAAATATACTTATTTTCAAGGAACCCTGCAAAGCATTGCACCACCCATGATCAATAGATCACAGGTGCAGTGTTAGGCTCCTGTAGACTCAGTGCAGCTGTCTGCTCATACATCCCGTATGGGCAGTTACTAGAACTACAAGAGCACTCATTAGTGCCCTCACAGAACTACAAGCAATCCGCCGCAGTGAAAGGAGGCACTTGTATTAAATGTTTTCACAGCACTCTGAAGGCAGAATCCCGCATGGCCACACTATTTTTAAAATGGTGACAGCAGCTGTGGGGAGAGGAACCCCATCTGCTGTAATGGGGAGGGGGGTGGAATCAGGGGAGAATGCTGCACATGTTACACCGTAAATATGGTGTTATCATGCAACAGGTTCAGAGAGGTGAACTTACCCATTTTAACCACTTAAGCCCCAGACCAAATACGCAGCATAAAGACCAGAGGTGTTTTTACAATTTGGCACTGCGCTGCTTTAACTGGTAATTGTGCGGACATGCAATGTTGTACCCAAACGAAATTTGCATCCTTTTCTTCCCACAAATAGAGCTTTCTTTTAAATGGTATTTGATCGTCTCTGCTATTTTTATTTTTTTGCGATTTTAGTCATATATTTAGGCCAAAATGTATTCAGCCACATGTCTTTAGTAAAAAAAAATACCAATAAGCGTATATTTATTGGTTTGCGCAAAAGTTATAGCATCTACAAACTAGGGTACATTTTCTGGAATTTACACAGCTTTTAATTTATGACTGCCCATCTAATTTCTTGAGGTGCTAAAATGGCAGGGAAGTACAACCCCCCCCCCCCCCAAGTAGACACCCCAAGGAAATTTCTGAGAGCCACGTTGAGACCATTGAATATTTTTTTTTTTATCCCAAGTGATTGAATAATGACAAAGAAAAATTTTTTTTTACAAAAAGTTGTCACTAAATGATATATTGCTCACACATGACATGGGCATATGTGGAATTGCACCCCAAAATAAAAACAAATTTGGGAGCCTAGCCGCGTCACCGTCTTCAGGATTTCTAAGGGCGCAAACTTTTGATTTCACTCACTACCCATCGGTTTTGAAGGCCATAAAATGCCATACCTCTCAGCAAATAGCTTGGGGTGTCTACTTTCCAAAATGGGGTCATTTGGGGAGGGGGGGGGGGGTTGTGCCATCTGGGCATTCCATGGCCTCAGAAACTGTGATAGGCAGTGAGGAGTGAAATCAAAAATTTACACCCTTAGAAAGCCTGAAGGCGGTGCTTGGGTTTTGGGGTCCCGTACGCGGCTAGGCTCCCAAAAAGTCTTACATGTGGTATCCCCGTACTCAGGAGAAGCAGCAGAATGTATTTTGGGGTGTAATTCCACATATGCCCATGGCATGTTTGAGCAATATATCATTTAATGACAACTTTGTGCAAAAAAAAAAAAATGTATTTTTCCCGCAACTTGTGTCAAACTATAAAATATTCCATGGACTCTACATGCCTCTCAGCAAATAGCTTGGGGTGTCTAGTTTCCAAAATGGGGTCATTGGGGGGGGGGGGGGGGGTTTGAACTGTCCTGGCATTTTATGCACAACATTAGGAAGCTTATGTTACACATCATCTACTCTAACCACTTGAAGACAAAGCCCTTTCTGGACACTTTTTGTTTACATGAAAATATTTTTTTAAAGCAAAGGCCCCACAGATTAAAATGGGTGTTGCATTTTTTTTTCCACACAGTATTTGTGCAGCGATTTTTCAAACGCATTTTTTGGGGAAAAAATACACTTTTTTTAATTTTACTTCACTAAAACACACTATATTGCCCAAATGTTCTATGAAATAAAAAATATGATCTTAGGCCAAGTACATGGATACCAAACACGACATGCTTTAAAATTTCGCACAAACGCGCAGTGGCGACAAACTAAATACATTTTTAAAAGCCTTTACAGGTTACCACATTGGATTTACAGAGGAGGTCTACTGCTAAAATTACTGCCCTCGATCTGACCTTCACGGTGATACCTCACATGCATGGTGCAATTGCTGTTTACATACGACGCCAGACCGACGCTTGCGTTCGCCTTTACGCAAGAGCATGACAGGACAGGGGTGTTTTTTTTTTTTATTATTTATTTTGCTTTTTTATTTTATTTTTAAAAACTGTTCCTTCCATTTTATTTTATTTTATTTTTTTATAATTTTTGTTTTCTCAGGGAATGTAAATATCCCCTATGATAGCAATAGGTAGTGAGAGGTACTCTTTTAAAAAATTAAATTAAATTGGGGTCTACAAGACCCTAGATCTTTCCTCTGCCCTCAAAGCATCTGACCACACCAAGATCGGTGTGATAAAATGCTTTCCCAATGGCGCTTTTTATATCCAGGGGGGGGACATTCCCTCCCTCCCACTGCTTGTAAAAGCAGTCCAAAGGCTAATTAGCCGCTAGGATTGCTTTTACATGAAAGCCAGCCGCTGGCTGAAAAGAAGGATACCAAGATGATACCCAAACCCGCAGGCATCATTCTGGTATAACCAAAGTCCAGCAACATACCAGTACGTTGCTGGTCCTTGTTGGACATGTAGTGTAATCTTTTTTTCATGCAGCCTGTTGGCTGAACGAAAAGAGAGATTGATCGGTGGGTATACCCACCATTAGAATACCTCCCTTCATCCACCCACTTCTAATGATGAGCATACATGCACCATTTATATATGCCGAAGCATGGGGGCATCCTCCCGCAAAAGTTATGCCGAGTACACGGTCAGAATTTTCCACGGGCAAGCCACCGTCGGAATTTCGCCCGTATGTACGCGGCATTAGGAGCAAAATCGCTCCTCCGCCCCCATGCTTTGGCATATATGCTCTTTTTTTTAACTGTGGTGGTGAAATCACCTCCTACAGCACTGGAGTCGCAGGGATCAGGCCCGTCTCTGCGAACGCTGCAGTTATGTGTGTTGTGTTTTGTAAGTGACATTGATCGATACTGCACTTGGGTGGGCTGGGCTGGACGGAGGGGCAAAATACAGGTGCTAGCAGGTATCTGGGCTGATCCTGCTAACACTGCGTTTTTGGGAACCCTAAACTGCTGGGGACGCTAGTATAGATCTGATCAGATCAGATATTGATCTGTTCAGATACTATACCACTAAGGGAGGTGTATGCTTCGTGCGTGGGTGTTGGCGCTACTGGTACTAACCTGACGCTGCCTGAGGCAACGCAGATCCTATCTGACCCTAAAACCGAATTGATATCACCCGCCGGGCGATCAGGGGGTTAAACCTTTGTGTTATATACGGCGGGTGCCCTGATGCTATAAAAAGCAAACTAACCAGCGTCACCCGTAACACTTATACAGTGATCACTGGTGAAAGGCTTAACTCTAGTGGCAATCAAGGGGTTAAAACCGTTATTAGATAATATATGGGGGTACCCAATGCTATAAAAACTTGGCGGCGAACCTAAAAAAAAAAAAACTGGCTACCTAGTGGCACCAGCGACACTAATACAGTGATCAGAAAAACGATCGCTTAGTGACACTGGCGATAGGGGGTGAAAGGGTTACCTGGGGGGTGATCAAGGGGTTAAACCTTTATTCGGGGTGGGGGGCGTTAGGGGGCTACCCTGGACCTAAAAGGGACCCAACACTAACTGCCCTGACACTTACTATCACAAATGTCACTGATTGCAGTGATCAGTAAAATAAATAATCACTGCAATCAGTGACACTGTGAATGGGGGCTGGAGGGTGATCTGGGGGTGAAAAGCGTGCCTATGTGTCCTGGTGTCAGTGGGCTGTTGGTGCACTAACCTGATGTCTTCTCGGCTAGGTGCTCTGGCATCTAGCTGACATCTCTTCCTCCTGCCTGTGTTTACATTACACAGGCAGGGGAAGCATCTCATTCGCCGGGAGTGATTGCGAGGGGGTGGTCAGAAACCAATGGCCGACCCCTCATCACGGATAGCTCCTGAAGCGATACCGACCACCCCATGTACCGGGAGGGGGTCCGATCCCCCCCCATCCACACGAAGGCAGGCACGTGATTGTGCCTGCCCGTGCCATTCTGCCGACGTATATGTACATGGGGCGGTCGTTAAGTGGTTAAACCCCCTTAAGAAAACTACTCTTTTCTTAAGAAAACACCCTTAAGAAAACTACTCATCCTCAACCCCAGAATAGGCACTCTTGTCTGAATGACATTCCAGGAGCCAAAATTTCTAAAGGCTCTTGTGGTAACAAAAGCCATTCTGCACAAGTGGATTTACCCCAATCCCCCAGTGTCTCATTGTTTTTAGATAAATGGTTTTAGGCCGACCATAGACTGTTCGAATCTCGGTCAGTTCAGCAGGAACTGGTCCCTGATTTGAACCATTAGTGAGCAGGCTGAATGTACCAAGTTCATCAACTTGGGCAAACCAGCCTGTCAGATTTGCGTGCGATTATCATGGTTAAACACAGTCTTCTGGCGGGGCTTCCCCCGGGAGAAAACATTAGTCAGCAGGAAGGGTTCCCCTGTCAACACGGTCTGTGTTGATGGGGGAGTCGTGCAAATTTCTTTCCTGCAACTCGTGGTTGCAGGAAAGAAATTTGCAGTCTACGGCCAGCCTTAGGCTTCATGGACACGTGACATTGGTCAACCTCTCCTGAACGATTTAACTTGACAGCTAGAAACCAGCATCTAAAAAACGGCCGTTGAGCCATGTTTACATGCAGTATTTAGCCGTGTTTACGTCAAGAAGCATTTGAAAAAAAAATATTGAAATTTTTTTTTTGTTAAAATGAAAAAACGTCTGTAAAATAAAACGCGAGTTGCCGCGTTTAGTCGCTTCAACTGCTTCTAAACACAGCTTCTGAACTCATTTTTTTTTTGGTTCAAGAAAAAGTCTCTAAACACAACTGCCTAGAAACGACCCCGTGTACATGTACTGATAAGATAACAGAGGAGAGTTCAGGAGCAGTTGAAAAAAATGCCCAACTGCTCCTAAACGTCCGTTTACCAGCAGCAGTGTACATGAGACCTTAGGCTTCATGTACACAGGACGTTTTTACAACTGCTCCTAGATGATTAAAGTGGTTGTAAACCCACTTTTTTTTTTTTGTCCCACCTGCAAGAGAAAGGCATAATGAGCTATTATGACTAGCATAATAGCTCATTATGTTCCACTTACCTTAGATCGGGGCCCCCGAAGCCGTCCTCGTCCCTCACTGCAGACGCAGACATCACTGCGGCGATAGCCGGAATGTTACTTCCGGGTATCGCCGCACCAGCCAATCACAGCGCCGCTCCGGCGCTGTGATTGGCCGGAGCGGCGGAGACGTCACTCTGCGCATGCGCGCGGGAGGCGTCCCACTCGGCTACGCCCAGCGATTGCTGGGAAGTAGCCGAGTATGTGAATGGGATTAACCCCATAAATGCGCCGTTGTCTACGGCGCGCATGCGCCGTAGATAGCGGCGCTTGACATTTTAGTAAATATCTCCTAAACCGTGTAGGTTTAAGAGATATTTCTTGCACCTACAGGTAAGCCTTAATCTAGGCTTACCTGTAGGTGCAAGTTAAAAAAGTGGGTTTACAACCACTTTAAACTTGACAGATAGTAACCCGTGTTTAAAAAGATTGTGTGTGTACACACACACACACACACACACACACACACACGAGATTGTGAACATGGTCACATAGGATAACATTGAATGAGTTCAGGGGCAGTTGAAAAAAGCGTCCAACTGCCTCTGAATGTACGTTTAGCAGCGTCCTGTGTACATGGGGCCTTAGGTATTCCAAATAAAATGGGTACAGGCCTACACAAAGAAGCACAGGTATGCAAGTTTAAGGTCTGGGAATCTCATTAAAAAACGTTGCCCATTGACACTCTGCAATATACTCAATGGTATCAAACCAGATTATTAACCAATAATATTTTTGATTGAATGAACCGATCACCATCCACACAATACACCATGCCTAATGTCTACCACCGGACAGCATTGCAATTCACAATATTATTATCAAAAGAATATATGTTTTTATCCCTGATCATTAGCCATCCTAGTACGGTGTCACCATATATGTGCAGCCAGTCCGTGTTTCTGACCACTGCCACACCAGTCCCAATGTAATTGCTGCCACACCACTGACTGACCAGATGAGGGAAGCCAGCAACAATGTTCTTAATCGTCACATCAATACAGTGTCACCAGAGCAAGTACAGCCAGCAAGCGTGTTCCCGATTGTTGCCACACCAGTGCCACTAGCATTGGTGCAGCCAGCAACAGTGTTCCTGGCCAGTGAACATAGCCTTTCGGAGGGCAGCCACGTACCAGCAGTCTAGGCTTGCTTGGCTTACAGGTACAGGGATTGCTATAGTGACGCTACACTGTTTTGGATGCAATGTTGGTTGACTTTTTTGTGATGCACAGGATACAATGTCCGATACATAATCAGTCCAAACACTGAAAGTCTCAAGCAGGTGGTATCCGTATACTTGGAAAGAGTAGTAGAATGTGTTTTTGTTTGTTATTCTAGGTATGTACATGCGTTGTGTGAAAAATAAAAAACGTATTCATTTGCAAAAAAAAAAAAAAAAAAAGTTTCATTTTCTTTCTGCATTTTTCAAAAACTTGTGGCAAAATTTAATAGCAATACACTAAAAAAATATTCAAAAGACTCGTCATGCCTCTTAAGAGAAGGAAAGTAATTTTTTTTGCAGTTTTATACTTACCTAGGTGGATGCAGCATCGGTCCGATGCTGCATCTGTCCCCCGATGCCTCTGCACTGAAAACCGAGCAATCGAAGACGGCCAATCGCTTGGTTTTCAGAGCTCCGTGAGCAGAGAGCTGTAGACTGTCAGTCACAGCTCTCTGCCCCCACCTCGCTCATTGGAGCACTGGGCTGTGGAGGGAGCGGCCAGCTCAGGCTCTCAGCAGCTCGCTGAGAGGCTGAGCCAGGTGTCAGTCCAGGCACCTGGGGGATCCACAATGATGCGGTGCCTGAACTGATATCCGTGACATCAGCAAAGCAGAGTCTAGCCCGCTCTCTGCTGAAAACGGGTCACAGGAGTGCAAAACGAACTGCACTCCTATGATCCATCGAAGTACAGCTAAACAAGCTTTGGCTAGACTTCTCCTTTAAGTACTTTTATATGTTTGCTTCACAAAATGTGGTAATTTTGTGCCTGTTTCGCCTGTCTTGACATCTCAGGGCCTCAAGAAATGTGATAGGTTGGTCAGGAAATTAGATGCAAAAACATATGTCCCTTAAAAGCCTACACCCCAAAACACATTTTGTTATTCTTCCAGAGTATAGGATACTACGTGTGCGAGACTTTCAATGTTTGGACTGATTATGTGCCAAACGCATCTTGTTCATCACAAACAACATTGGGTCAAAAACAATGCACTGTAAATGCTCACCTCTGTACAAGTGGTATATAACTGGTCAAGACACAATTCTGATTTAAAGAAGCACTTTTACGAAAATCTTCTAGCTTTTATTTAATTACCCCTTGGTT
The DNA here is from genome assembly GCA_029206835.1 of Rana muscosa. NCBI lineage: Eukaryota > Metazoa > Chordata > Amphibia > Anura > Ranidae > Rana > Rana muscosa. The sequence continues at coordinate 415,528,645 of CM055120.1, forward strand.
TCATTCTGATCAGTGATCCCATTTCGGATTAAAACGCACCTCATTATACAGTATATGTTAAAGCAGGGTTCCATTTTTGTTTTATTTTTAAAAGTCAGCAGCTACAAACACTGTAGCTGCTGACTTTTATTAAGGACACTTACCTGTCCTAGGCGCCCACGAAGTCGCCCCCCCCCCCTCACATAATTTGTAATAAAAACATCTTTGCCATTCTCAAGCGTCCCTCCAACCACTTTTCACATTTTATATATACTGTGATTCTGTACTCGTCAAATATGCTGCAGAAATCTCCCTCCACCGAGTCTGGCTGCAACCATTTTAAATGTGGGCAGCTTAACCACTTCAATACCAGGCACTTTCACCCCCTTCATGCCCAAGCCAATTTTCAGCTTTCTGCGCTGTCGCTGTTTAAATGACAATTGCGCGGTCATGCTACACTGTACTCAAACATTTTTATCATCTTGTTCCCACAAATAGAGCTTTCGTTTGGTGGTATTTGATCACCTCTGCGGTTTTTATTTTTTGCTAAACAAATTAAAAACGACAAAAAATGTTGAAAAAAAATGTTTTGCTTTTGTTTCTGTTATAAAATTTTGTAAATAAGTAAGTTTTCTCCTTCACTGATGGGCATTGATAAGGCGGCACTGACGAGGTGGCACCAATAAGCGGGCACTGACGGGCACCGACGATGGGCACTGATATGCGGCACTCGTGGGCACTGATAGGCGACACTGATGGGCATTGAAAGGCTGAAAAGATGGGTACTTATAGTTGGCACTGATAGGCAGCACTGCTGGGCATTGATATGTGCCACTGATATGCATCCCTGGTGGCACTGGCAGTTGTAGGCATTGTGAGTGGGCACTGATTGGCAGCTGCCTGGGCACAGATTTGCATTTCCCTGGTGGTCTAGGGGGGCATACCTGGTGGTCCAGGGCGGGATCTGAGGGGGGGGCTGCGCTGATAAACAATCAGCACAGACCCCCCCCCTGTCAGGAGAGCAGCCGATCGGCTCTCCTCTACTCGCGTCTGTCAGACACGAGAGAGGAAAAGCCAACCAACGGCTCTTCCTGTTTACATTGTGATCAGCCATGATTGGACACGGCTGATCACGTGGTAAAAAGCCTCCGTCCGAGGATCTTTACCGAGATCGGTGTAGCGGTGTGTCAGACTGACACACCGCACCATCGATCACCGCGATGCGTGCCCCCAAGGGCACGTGGCGGCTATTATCTTGCTGGACGTCATATGACGTCCAGTCAGGATAATGCAACCACCGCCCGACCGTCATGGGAAGTGGTTAAGCTGCTGCCTGATCACTTCCTGGATTTCCACAGAGGCACACCTTCAGCTTTGCAGCTCTCATTGGCCTTCTTATGACTCAACCCCCCCCCCACCTTCCTTCCTGGCAAACTCAGAGTGAGAGAGCTGTGCATGTCATAAGCCTAGGCTTTTTACCAGACAAGAAAGGAAGTAGGCTGTATAAGGTATTTACTGGCAGAAAAAAAAATATATATGTTTTACTATCCAAAGTTAAAACAAGGGCAGAGGATTTAAAAGATGAAAGTGACAAGTTCCAATTTAAACATGTAATCTAAAAAACACAAGAATAATTTTGAGTATTTAAAGATATAGTATATTGCTTTAGCTAGACCTTGTTCTGAATACATCTCATCAAAATACCTTAGTTATTGTGCCCACGGCTTTCGTTCGACCCTCTCTGAATACCAGTCGCTGGTCTATGTGCAAGTACTCAGGTGTTTTTATGAATCTGAAGTGAACTGTAGCCTTGTCTCCAGTGCGTAAGCAGTCACGGCTCATACTGAGGATGGTTGCTGTTTGACGGATACTGCCACAATGCACTGAAACAAAGACATTTTCCAACATTTACTTTAGGTAAACAGAATAAAAAAAATTTCTATATAAAAAATGTTGTAGTTGCACTGCTACCATGTAGTGAGCTTCAAGTGTGGTCAGCATTGTGTGTACGATGCGGATTTAAAATAAAAATTTTCAACTATCAATTTTTCATGAATCACACAAGGTAACAGATTACACTGGGTGAAAGAGCAATTAAACAATGAAATGGATCTTTCGCTTGTCCTTTTTATTTCAGGACAGGACATAAGAATGTGGAGCAAAATATTGGTATTTGAGAGAGCAGCTCTGTGTCCACATATATGCTTCACGAAATAAAAAAAGTTTAATAGCAGGTACAAAACCTGTTTTTCACCAACAGCACACGTGGTACACAAAAACTCAGTGGATAACAAAAGAATATAGGTAGGAAAACACCAATGGGAGCACTACTGAACCAATAGCTGCATCTAATAAAAAAGGAAAACACTCAAAATACCATATGGTGAATTTGCAGAGATGTCCAGGTAGCTGGCCTTGTAAACTTGCTCCGCTGCATACAGTCCACAATACATTTCATGGCCAGTCCCGTGACCGCTCTCCCCCTTCAAATCCAAAGCTACACTCTGAGGAGGAGGAGGAAGAGGAAGAGGAAGAGGAAGAGGAGGAGGAGGAGGAGGAGGAGGAGGAGGAGGAGGAGGAGGAGGAGGAGGAGGAGGAGGAGGAGGAGGGCAGCCAGAAAGAACTGAGGTAATAAGGCATTTACAGGCATCAGTTTACAAGGACACCGACAGTATAGGAAGGATCTATGATAAAAGGGGCTGGCAGTGATTTTTTTTAAACTAGAGTATGCTGGCAGGGCTGTCCCAGGAAAGGCGGGGTGACGTCATTTGTTGAATTGCAATTCAGCCGTTCTCTGTATTCATTATTTTCAACACGTATAAAAAAGCAGTGCAGCGCTAAAATCATATGCAACACAAAAAGTCCATAGGATGTATAGTTCAGAAACCAGAAGAATGTTATCTGAAACACCAACAGGGAGATGGAAGGATCCTCTAGCTGTGAAACAGAGCGCTTGTATATGATCACAAGTGCAACCACTTCCGTGTATTTCCACCACCAGATACACAGGCCGCTCACCTCAGAATGTGGACCTCTGTATTACCAGAAGGTCACATAAGCAGTCCCTTTTAACAAGGGTAATGTAAAAGATGAGAGGGCTGTCTTCATACGGTACTTCAACCGAAATCCTCAATCACTCAATAATCCCAGAAACGAACTCATAAATTGGCATAGTTACATGAAAAATGTCAAAAAGAAATACATAGTGCTCTCCATAGATAAAAAAACACTTGATTTATTTGTATAAAAAGTTACTCACAAGCGGGGCACAGATACCCTGTGCTCGGATAACAGTCATGTAACATAGATGTAGAACCAGGTAGATGGTTGTCCTGACGTCGTGTAGCCCCTCGCGCGCGTATCGTCCGTGGGCAAGGACTTCCTCAGCGAAAATTAAATGGGGCCAGCATGTCAGTTCATTTATATAAGCCATATTCCTGGTGTATGCTGTATGTGAAAACGAAATCCCGCCCACCCCATAATTAGGGGACCGTGTAACAAGCGCCCTCATTGGTGGCCAAGAAATATGCCAAATTAACAAACCGGCAACTTGAAGGCTCTGCATATTAAGCACGGTGAAGGTTTTATCCTACGTGCTTTGACATCTGGTGTCATGTGACCGCTCCGCTCCGCCCTCGGCTTCACGTAGGTGCGGTGAGCGGAGCGCTCTGCAGGCCTGTTTATCATTGTTGCTTTGACGACGGATCACGTGGGGAGCGCCGACCCGGAAGGTCATAGACTGGGAGGTGATATCCCCTGTGACTCCGCCGTTGATTGGAGCTGCAGTACACCATGTGAGGGTCCTCACCCGGAAGTTCTTTGATTACTATATCCCTCTAGCCAATGATTGCCGGTTTGTTAATTTGGCATATTTCTTGGCCACCAATGAGGGCGCTTGTTACACGGTCCCCTAATTATGGGGTGGGCGGGATTTCGTTTTCACATACAGCATACACCAGGAATATGGCTTATATAAATGAACTGACATGCTGGCCCCATTTAATTTTCGCTGAGGAAGTCCTTGCCCACGGACGATACGCGCGCGAGGGGCTACACGACGTCAGGACAACCATCTACCTGGTTCTACATCTATGTTACATGACTGTTATCCGAGCACAGGGTATCTGTGCCCCGCTTGTGAGTAACTTTTTATACAAATAAATCAAGTGTTTTTTTATCTATGGAGAGCACTATGTATTTCTTTTTGACATTTTTCATGTAACTATGCCAATTTATGAGTTCGTTTCTGGGATTATTGAGTGATTGAGGATTTTGGTTGAAGTACCGTATGAAGACAGCCCTCTCATCTTTTACATTACCCTTTTTAAAAGGGACTGCTTATGTGACCTTCTGGTAATACAGAGGTCCACATTCTGAGGTGAGCGGCCTGTGTATCTGGTGGTGGAAATACACGGAAGTGGTTGCACTTGTGATCATATACAAGCACTCTGTTTCACAGCTAGAGGATCCTTCTATCTCTCGGTTGGTGTTTCAGATAACATTCTTCTGGTTTCTGAACTCAGAAAGGATGCAACTCCAGATCAATCAACTTCTTGCAAAGCAAGATGATATGGAGAATAGACTGAGAAGGTGCAACCTCCGGTTCATCGGCCTGCCTGAGGGTGCGGAGAGGGGGGATCCCACTGTGTTTCTTGAACAGCTCCTGGTTACCACCTATGGCCGTGAGGCCTTCTCGGCCATCTTGGCGGTGGAGAGGGCCCACCGCATGCCTGCTAAGGCCCCGCCGCAGGGCCCCCCCCCCCCCCCCCCCGCACCTTCATAGCCAAATTCCTTAATTACAAAGACCGCGATGCTGTTCTGCATCTGACAAGGGAAAAGGGGAACATTCCATTTGGAAACGGCAGAGTGGCGGTGTTTCCGGATTTCTCGGCAGAGGTGCAGCGTCGCAGGCAGACCTTCATGGAGGTGAAACGCAGGCTCCGAGTGAAGCATATGAAGTATGCCATGCTATTTCCAGCGAAGCTGCGGATAGAAGCTGACGACAAAGTCCTCTTCTTTGAGGACCCCGGAGACGCTACTGCTTGGCTGGACCGCAGGGAGGCTCGAGGTGAACCGCCACGCTAATAGTCCTGCTCCTACATGAAGAGCATCTGGAGGCCCCGGCCCTGATTTCTCTCTTTGGTCCCCGTGAGTACCATTTACTTTTGCCCTGTCTTGCTTTGCAGCCATCTTACCCCTGCTTCCCACCTCCCCCCCCATGGCTGCGTTCCTATGTGAACTGTCACTTGCGGGGTCTCTACAGCGACCCTCAGTCCTCTCGGGAGGAGCCCAACACTATCCTGGACTCTGCACCCCACTCTCATGTCGACTGATACCCCCATCCCTATTTCCCTATCACCATCAGTGAGGATGCGCTTGCAGCCCGCAGTAATGTTTTACCACCCCCGGAGTACTCTACTATGCTGCCCACATGTGGGGTCCCACTAACAGTTACCTATACACCCCTTGCTCTTACATTCCGACTCCAACGGATCCTTTTTGGAGTCAAAACTTACTTTTTGTGCTGTCATACCTATTTGATCGAGCCCCCGGCTCGTACTGCGACACGACGGTTCCGTGTATGGAACAGCGTGGATTCGCCCGTCCATCCCCTGAGACACTGCTCATACCAGCCTGTATCTACTTGAAGAAGTCTCCATTAGTGTACTACAGTCTCTGGTGCTTGTTTTCAATGTGCTCATTTTTACCATTTTCACAGCCACTGACATACCCCTATGCTGACCTCTGGGATAGTTTTTGTTTTTCAGTTCTAAGTTTCCCTATCCCACGTTGCCATCTAGTGCTTGTTTTTGAGTACACTGCATTGGAGTTCAACTTTGTTCTCAGGAGGATTGGACACACCAAGTTTTGGGTTGATGCCCACACCAGTTTGGGAGGGTGTAGGGCGGGGGGAGTTTGTGTTTTGGATTGGCAATGCTACGTTTCACATACAGTCAATGATTATATACTGTTCTACGATATTTTATGCTGGTTGGGTACATTTTGATCTACTACAGCACTCATTATGCTGATTATTTACTTAGTCTCCCTTTTTTACCATATATTATTATGCTGCTCTCTCGCTGTATATTTTTTTCTTTTTTTGTTTGCTACCTCATTGCACCCCGAGTTCACTGGATCGGAGGGGCTCTGGCAGACCCATACTGCATTTCATGCACATCCGCCTGAACTATGGCGAGTATTACATTTCTTACCTGGAATGTGAGGGGCGTCAGAGACAAAATTAAGTGCTCGGCGGCCTTTGCATATCTCAAGAAACAGAGGGCTGATGTAATTATACTCGTTGAAACCCATGTTGAGGGCAGGTTACAGCTGGCACTCCGCAGGCCATGGATAGGGTGGACCTTTCACTCCACCCATACGTCTCATGCTCGCGGAGTCTCAGTCCTGGTGGCCAAATCACTACACTTTGAACTTTGTGACATTTGCACCGATCCACAAGGTCGCTATGTATTCATGCATGCCAAGTTGTATGGTGAACCCTTCCTCATACTGGCACTTTATGTCCCGCCCCCCTTTAATACCAAGATTATTGTAGATGGCCTTGCATATATGTCCCATCACCCCACAGTCCAAGCTATATGGTTGGGCGACTTCAATGAAACGCTTGATCCATCCCTAGATAGGCTCAGACCCACTGACCCACGGGCCCCTAGTCCCCGAGCCACCAGATTTTCTAGGATCCTTGCTTCATTTGACCTGGCTGACACCTGGAGACACCTCCATTCTCAGACGCGGACATACTCCTGCTTTTCCTCTACTCACGGCACCGTGTCCTGCATGGATTACATACTGACCTCAAGACAATTACTGCCCAGAGTGCGGGCTGCAGGTTTTGGCCCAAGACTTCTCTCGGACCACTGCCCATACTGGGCGTCGCTTTCTGTCCCTGTTAACAAGCCCCCGGGCTCCTGGCGCCTTAACCCCTTCTGGCTCACTCTGCTGCCTGAGGAGGATCCACTCCCGACTGAGCTTGATCAGTACTTCACAGATGACACCTCCAAATCCCTCCTGGTAGTCTGGGAAACCTTCAAAAATGCATGCTCGTTCACTCCTTAAGCACAAGATTAATAAAATAAAGGAAGGGTCGGCTGATACTTTCAAAAAAGCTGAGGCTGAACTGGCTGCAGCCGAACGTGGATTTGTGGGTGACCCTTCCCCTGCCCAGGCAGATCTTATGAAAATGCAGGCCCGAGTGGTTAGTCAGTTGCAGTACGAAAAGTCCCGCCGTAAGCTGTTCTTCTCAAAACAGAAGCTCTTTGAGCATGGAGAGGCCTATAGGCCTATATGGTTCACAGAGAAGATAGACCTCCTGTTGTAATTTCACTGCACGGTCAGGGGGGCGGACGCATAACGGATCCCCCAGGTGTCACCGAACGATTTCGCAAGTTCTTTGTAGACCTCTACACTTCTAGGACCCCCCCCCCCCTCTGACGGTGTAGAGATGGAAAATTTTCTGACGGGCATCCCGATCCCTAGGCTGACTGACGAACAAGTAACCCTTCTAGAAGAACCTATTAAAAGTAGAGGAAATTACTGGGGCTATAGCGGGTTTTGCCAAGTCCAAGGCCCCGGGATCAGACAGACTGCCCATTGAGTTCTACGCGCAGTTTAGTGACATACTCACTCCAAAGCTCCTTACCCTATACAACTACTTATTTGATAACCAGGTGCTGCCTCCATCCATGAGAGAGGCCATAATAGTACTAATCCCCAAACCGGGGAAAGATCCGGGATATCCGGAATCTTGTAGGCCCATCTCCCTCCTTCAAGTGGATATTAAGATCCTAGCTAAAATCCTTGCCAATCGGTTGAATCAAGTTATTTTATCCCTGATACACACTGACCAGGCGGGATTCATGCCTGGCCGTAACACCTCTTTTAACCTCCGAAAGCTGTATATTAACCTTCAGGCCTCGCATGACACGGTTGGAGAACGCATGGTGGTGACACTTGACACCGCCAAAGCGTTTGACTCCGTGGAGTGGAGATACCTCTGGGCTTGTCAACGTTATGGCTTTGGCATCAGATTCCTCACGTGGGTCTGTCTCCTATATCAGGATCCTACTGCCAGAGTGGTGGCGAATGGATGGTCCTCTGATTCCTTTGGGCTCACCAGGGGCACCCGTCAAGGGTGTCCCCTCTCTCCCCTGCTATATGCCCTTGCGGCAGAACCATTGGCCATTTCCATTCGAGAGAATCCTGAGATATGCGGACTGACCTCTGGGGGACTGGTGGAAAAGATAAGTATGTACGCGGACGATACCCTGTTATACCTGGCCGATTCGGGCCCCTCCCTGCGGCACGCGCTCGACACCATCGAACGCTTTGGGACCTTTTCGGGCTTAAAAATTAATTGGGGTAAGGCACAGATCCTTCCTATAGACCCCTATGCACCCCCTCGGGCGCAGTCGGAGCTCCCGCTAATGCGAGTGAGTGCTGTGAAATATCTGGGAATTCAGATCACTAGGTCACCGTCAGATTACATCGCCCTTAACATTGACCCTCTCTATTCTCTAGTGAAGGATAAAATACAAATATGGTCACGATTGCCTCTTGGAGTATGGGGCAGAATAAACCCGATAAAAATGGTGTTGCTCCCCAAAATGCTTTATGTACTTTGGCATTCCCCAGTATACATCCCTCTCAAATATTTTAAATGCTTTGATTCCCTACTCAAGCCCTTCGTGTGGGGTGGGAACAGACACAAGCTGGCCTGGCGGACCCTTAAGAATCCCACAGGTTTGGGAGGAACTGCCATGCCCGACTTACACCTCTACTACACTGCATCACAGCTCTCCCAACTGTTCCACGTTTATAAAACCGACAGGGACAGGTTCGGGACCCTACTATGCCCTCGCTTAACACGCCACACACGGGACCCTATTGCCGCAATTGCACTAGGAGTACGAGGCACCCGCTCTACACAGGCCAAATCCACTCTATACCAATATAGAAAAATCTGGGACATTGCTATGACTAAGCTGACCATAGACCCGCTCAATGACTACACTCCCCTCTGGCATAATGGTCACCTGCCTGAACTCTCCCGAATTCCTGACCCTGAACTGTGGTGCTCTCGGGGGGTGATCTACCTCTCACAAGTCATTGCGGGCGGCAACATTAAATCTTTCCCTGCTCTCCAAGATGAGTTTGCGCTCCCCGACAGTATGTACTTTAGATATAAAGAAAAAAGGGGGGATTTTGCGCTAAAGAAAAAAAAAAGTATCACACAAAAAACGCTTATTTGTCTCATAAATCTAATGGTAAATAAATACACAGTGATATAATGTGCATATATAATAAATACTATAGTGCAATCACCAGAATAAAGTGCAGGTGCATATATAAACACAATAGTGCAGAAAGTTCAATAATGCAATGGTTGCTGTTCAGGAAAGTTCAAATGGGTATTTAATCAATGGTTAATTCCAAGATACTAGATGTTCCAAAATTGTAGATGTCATCAAATGGTTCAAGTGATAAACAAATTGAAGTATTGAACCTGCGGTGAATCCTACACCTGTCTCCCAATGTTCTCACCTCAACAACATGGATCACTGGCATATAGTTTCACTGGTATGGACTATGGTCTTATATCTCCTCTATTTCTCCTATTTCTTCTCCACTCTTAAATGATATTTGGATTGTATCCTCTACCAATCACGCTCTCTATGAAAGAGACAAGCGGGTGGGAGGGAAAGGGAGGGGGAGAGAAGGAGACCAAGCTCCAATCGATGCAGCCAGGAGAGGGACAGGAAATGAAGCCTCCAATAGTGTAGTATTTCAATAAACAAAATAGGGTTTATTAGATTAAAAAAATGGACTCTTACATCAATTAGAAAATAATCAGCATGTAGGAGATAATCGGCGTGTAACCGCTATCTTACTGTTATCCTGCTGTCTTACGATCCGTCCGTATGATGCCGCTATCCTCCCTATGGCGTTACGTCACGCACCTCGTGACTTCTTCAGGGGAGCCTGATTGGTTGTTAGGGCATCACTCAAATAGTGTATTAGACCGGAAGTCTTGCGGTCGCCATTTTCTTGGATACCACAATAAACTATATGGGCGCCGCCATTTTCAATGTGTCTGGCTAGCGGTAAATGTCCATATCAAATAAAAGCATAGCAAAACGAAAATATTTGAGCGAAAATATTTATTTCCCTCATCTTCTATTGTGGGATGGTACTGTGAATAGAGTGTTATTTTACTCATCTAGATAGTAACTGACATGTAAATTCCACACTACTACCTCAGATCATAACAGCCACAAAATAAAAATAAAAACTACCAACATCAAGAGGTGCCGTGTCTTATCTTAGATTTTAACATTCAACATAAAGATGTAGCCAGGTTGGTGGAGCGACACTGGCACATTTTAAAAAAAGATAAAGATCTCAATCATATTTTGCCAGATAGACCTAAAATAATATATAGGAGGGCACCGACGCTCAGGGACCTAGTAGTTAAATCAATTGTAGTCCCGCCCCCCAAACCTAGTTATTCCTTTTTTAATGGAACAGGTTTTTATCCTTGTAGAAACTGCTACGCCTGTAAACATGCCAAAAAGTTCCAAGGCAAAAAAAGGACAGAATTTAAGAGCACCAGTACAGGTAACACACACCCTATAAAAAGGACTTTATAGGGTGTCACACAGAGGGTGTTGTATACGTACTACAATGTAGTTGTAACCTACAGTATGTAGGTAGAACTAAGAGAGCCTTAAAAGTAAGAATCAAAGAACATGTGCAAAACATTAACGGATTTCCGAAACAGTGTGTCACGACATTTTGCACAACCAGGACCCTATAGATTTGCAGTTTTGGGGCATAGATAAATTTAAAGGCTCCTGGAGAGGAAGCCATCTAGTGAGAAATATCAGTCAGAAAGAGTCTCGGTGGATACACACGCTTAGAACATTGACACCCAGGGGAATGAACGTAGAGTTCGATCTGAATTGTTTAAGTAATTTTTAATTTTTAATAATTTTAGTATTTGCATATATATGTTTGAATTATTATATCATTCTATTTTCCATTGGATAGTATGGTTATATTTGTATAATATAATTAGTTGCCCTGCTGAACTGGATCAGAAGTATGATGCCATCCAGTCAGCAATGAGTGCTTATGAATAATTGGCCTTATATATATATATATACACACCACTATAGGTATGGATTAAAGATCTATATATATTCATTTTAATTTAATATTAATCAAAAGATCATTTCATTGATGGAATTAGTGGTTCATGTCATTGTAGTATTTATACTGTTTCCCAGGATGGATATTAGCCCAGTCAGCACGCTGTGGCTGTTATGATCTGAGGTAGTAGTGTGGAATTTACATGTCAGTTACTATCTAGATGAGTAGAATAACACTTTATTCACAGTACCATCCCACAATAGAAGATGAGGGAAATAAATATTTTCGCTCAAATATTTTCGTTTTGCTATGCTTTTATTTGATATGGACATTTACCGCTAGCCAGACACAGGGAAAATGGCAGCGCCCATATAGTTTATTGTGGTATCCAAGAAAATGGCGACCGCAAGACTTCCGGTCTAATACACTATTTGAGTGATGCCCTAACAACCAATCAGGCTCCCCTGAAGAAGTCATGAGGTGCGTGACGTACTGCCGTAGGGAGGATAGCGGCATCATACGGACGGATCGTAAGACAGCAGGATAACAGTAAGATGGCGGTTACACGCCGATTATCTCCGCAATGCTGATTATTTTCTAATTGATGTAAGAGTCCATTTTTTAATCTAATAAAGCCTATTTTGTTTATTGAAATACTACACTATTGGAGGCTTCATTTCCTGTCCCTCTCCTGGCTGCATCGATTGGAGCTTGGTCTCCTTCTCTCCCCCTCCCTTTCCCTCCCACCCGCTTGTCTCTTTCATAGAGAGCGTGATTGGTAGAGGATACAATCCAAATATCATTTAAGAGTGGAGAAGAAATAGGAGAAATAGAGGAGATATAAGACCATAGTCCATACCAGTGAAACTATATGCCAGTGATCCATGTTGTTGAGGTGAGAACATTGGGAGACAGGTGTAGGATTCACCGCAGGTTCAATACTTCAATTTGTTTATCACTTGAACCATTTGATGACATCTACAATTTTGGAACATCTAGTATCTTGGAATTAACCATTGATTAAATACCCATTTGAACTTTCCTGAACAGCAACCATTGCATTATTGAACTTTCTGCACTATTGTGTTTATATATGCACCTGCACTTTATTCTGGTGATTGCACTATAGTATTTATTATATATGCACATTATATCACTGGGTATTTATTTACCATTAGATTTATGAGACATAAGCGTTTTTTGTGTGATACTTTTTTTCTTTAGCGCAAAATCCCCCCTTTTTTCTTTATATTACTGTTTATGTGTTAAGTGAACACAGATTTATTTTGCAGCCATTGATAGTTACTCCAGTCACCATTTTATTACTCTTGAGTAGCGCGAAACACTACCTCACATATGTACTTTAGATACATTCAGGTACACCACGTCCTCACTACACAATTTCGGGGGGCACTGCCACAGTCTTCCCCTAACTCCATCATGGCCATAGTTAAGGGCACAGACCCCCCAAAAGCTCATCTCCTACTTCTACAATATGCTGCTCATACCTTCCTCTACGAAACTAGCGTATGCTCTTAAGCCCCGATGGGAGAGGGAGGTAGGGGACCTTGGGGATGAGGAATGGAGTGAGGCCCTAGACACCTGCAAGGAGGCTTCCCCAAAACTCTCGGATAGACTCACCCAAATATACATCACTCATAGATCTTATCTCACTCCGCTCCGAGTGTCCAGAGATAAGAGAGACCTCCCCAACACCTGCCCCATGTGTAGGCGGGAGCTGGGTACGTTCTTCCATCTAATCTGGTCCTGCCCTGTGATCCAGGGCTTCTGGAAACAAATAGTGGACTTCCTCCACGACAACATGGGCTCACCTCTTACGCTGAACCCACGGTCATGCTTACTGGGCCATCTACCCTGGCCCTGAACTGGATAAGTTAACTAAAGCGTTTCTTCAGGAAACACTTTTTTCAGCAAGGAAAATGATAGCGAGGAAGTGGATGAGATCATCCCCACCGACTATGGCTGAATGGAAAGCTGATGTTAATGGTGCTCTTTCTTACCGTAGATTTATGTATATTAATAGAGGGTATCCGACTAAGTACAATAAAATCTGGGACCGGTGGCTGGGAGTTTCAGACACCCTCTTTTAGTGGTTCTCAGTGTACCCCTCAGATATATATGTGACCCCCTTTCATTATACTGCACTTAAGTTTGCCATTTATGTTAACATGTTATTGACCTGCATGTATAATCTGTATGTACATATTGCCAAATAAAAACATTTTTGTTAAAAAAAAAAAAAAAAGACCCACCTCTTCTGAAGGATTAGGACGTCACTGGATGCAAGCACCTTGAGGCGATTTAGTTTGCATTTGTAGCGCTATACAAGTTATTTACTCACTCACAAATCGAGGGTTAACTAGAGGTACTCACAACCTGTAGGTAGGGTTAGGCTTTCTGTGACCAGTCACTGTAAGAAGCAGGGACCCAGGAAGCAGAGGAACCAGCCCGCTGTGTGTGCGCAAAGAAAATTGTGTGCGCATGTGCAGTGGATCTCCACGAGGAGGCTGCTGTACAGCTAAACTTGGAGCCTCAATCCATACAGGAGCACAGGATACACAGCAAAAAAAGGGCATCAAAAATTTCAAAAAAAAATTAAAATGTAAAACTTGTTATGTCCAGTCATATAAATTATACCATGCTGTATGTTCTTTGTTTTGATCATTATCTTTTTATAGATAATTTTGCCCTCTAAAAATACTCCAGAAGAAGCGGATTTGACCGCAAAACATGTTAAGACATGGATAAACTATGTGATAGACCATAAGATCCAGCTATTGGCATCACTACGTAATTATCCACTCGAGAGCGGTTTTCATGCTTATGTCAAGGCACAATAATGTTTTATTTAAATTATGTAATAAAATAATGTTTTTAGATCATTTGTGTGTTTGGTATCCATTTAGGTACCATGAAAGTCCACATAGCCTCCATATCAATTTCTTTATACAAAAGATTCTAGGACAAAAAGGTACTTTTAAGCGGTTAAAGAACTATTGGTACACATCTAACATTTACTCCCACCACCAGTTGCCTTCTTAATAATGGTATCCAGTCAAGATATGAAGAGGCTTGTTCCTTAAAGGCCATGCAGATGCTTGTTAGATGCAGGTTCTGCAGTTCAGCACTTTACTCAAAGTGGCTCTGTCTGTGTACAGACAGGAAATATGTAAGAGATGACACCAGAAACTTTGTGGCCTGTCGCTACTGGAGCTTAATGCTACAATCATTTGCTCTAAATGTTCTATGACTGAAGGATAAACTACAAGAGCAATATCTCTTCTAAAAAGGGGCATTGACCAGTTGGCAACAGCCAAGATGAGGTGAAAAGCAAGGCCTGCCAGTGAGAACAGCACTCTAGAGGGGACATCCAACCATTGATCAGTTAGGTAAAAAAAAAACTAAAAAAAACACACGTCTCCCCCCCCAATTGCTCAGTGCAAGCTATTAACAATAGAAGCTGCTTATAAAAAGGATATAGAGATATAGATATAGATATAGATATATATATATATATATATATATATATACACACACACACACACACACACACACACACACACAATATATATCTATATCTAAACACACACATACATACACACACACACACAAAAAATTGGAAATTTGAATAATTTAGAAAATATTTCTAGTTATGCGGTGTCACTAGAAAACACAAACCTATAGTGTGGGTTTCTCAAATTTAACAGCAAAGGTTGAAATATACTTTAAATATGATGTCAAAGCACTGTCCATAAAATATTGAGTGTTCAAACCTCAAGTCACAACCCCTGAAATAAGTGATTAAAAAAACTACCCATCGCCTGGTATCGTGGACTGATTGTTGTAGGGTGATGCAGCACCAAGATCTCAGCTTCAAACTCCCAAGATGCTTGAGGGTTAAGGCGGGGCGAAACCATGACCATGCCCTTTCTGATAGAGGATCGCTTAATCTGCAGAACAAGCAGAAAGAACGCAGTTTGTTACTAGGACCATAAAAAAAGCACAACGTTCTACAGAGGATTTAAAAAACCAACATAAAAATAACAAAAAATAAAATAAAAATACTGGTGGGCACAATAAGAAAATACAAAAGGGAGATAAGTGGAGGATAGTTACATTCTTGCCACGTTCTAGGTTGCATGATGCATTCATGTAGAACAGGGATATGCAATTAGCGGACCTCCAGCTGTTGCCAAACTACAAGTCCCATGAGGCATAGCCAGACTGACAGCAGCAAGCATGACACCCAGAGGCAGAGGCATGATGGGACTTGTAGTTTTGCAACAGCTGGAGGTCCGCTAATTGCATATCCATGATGTAGAATATCCTAGCAGTTAAGCCTCCTGCACACTGGACGTTATAAAAACACCAGTAGCATTCGCTGTAGAAAGTGTTTTTTGCATTTGCGTTTTTTAGGAAAACTATACTCCCACAAAAGCTTATGGCTCAAAAATGCTCAAATGTCAAATGGCCTTTTTTCTGTGTTTTTCAGAGTTAGAGTTTTTACAGCTGAAAAACACCTCCTCAAACCCACTAGCTCTTTTTTCCAGCCAGAAAACGCCCTTCCAAAAGAGTTGATAAAAGCCTGTGTGCGCCAAATAGGATAATCTGCTGAGAAGTTTACTGGCTGCAGATAAATTCCTGAAGCCAAAAACAGCAGCTAAAAACATCCAGTGTGCAGAAGGCCTTAAAAGTAGTAGCTTTATTGAAAAAAAAAAAAAAAAAAAAGTGTTGTGTCTTCATAGTGTGTACAGAACTGCACCAAGATGTACAGATGCAGGTATGCACATGTAGCCTGCAGTCTCCAATGGAGTGTTGTCTGCAGAGAACATACTAACTGGTTCATATAGGACTCTTGAGTTCAAATGCTCTCCCCCATTCACTAAAAGAGTAGAACATTACTTACTTTACAGTCCCAAAGAAAGCGAAGCAGTAAACACATTTATAAAACATGTGGCTGTGCTTAAAATGTGCTCGCTTTGTTAGTATTTCAAAGCAGCAATGTATCTGCGGTTAAGCCATACCACTACTTTCTAAACAGGACCCTTCATATAGGTTTGTGGTCCATTTCCTAGTGACAATTTACTTGAGTGCAGCTGCTCCTCTTCTCCAGGTCACTGATCAGGAAAGAATAACAAGATGTCCTGAATAAAAAAGCAAATCATATCCCTGTGTATTGTAGCAGCGCTACGGACAAATAATGTTCATTTGTGCGTCTTCTATATAAATGAATATATCGGTGATGATGATAGTGAATGGTGAGTTTGGTTCTACTTGATCCTAGTTTCAGTGCTTCTTTTCACCCAGATGTAATTCACCACGTGGGGGGTAATAACAGTCCCCCTATGGGGATGCACTCACCAGATCATAAATCAAAAAAGACATGTATACACCATCCTCATTCCATGAGCAGTAGAGATGTCTTTGTCAGCACTCTTCTCAGCAGAGTCTGCTGAGAAGAGTGCTGACAAAGACATCTCTACTGCTGCGGTGTCCAAGTTTAAGGCTGCAGTCACATGGAATGAGGATGGTGTATACATGTCTTTTTGATTTATGATCTGGTGAGTGCATCCCCATAGGGGGACTGTTATTACCCCCCACGTGGTGAATTACATCTGGGTGAAAAGAAGCACTGAAACTAGGATCAAGTAGAACCAAACTCACCATTCACTATCATCATCACCGATATATTCATTTATATAGAAGACGCACAAATGAACATTATTTGTCCGTAGCGCTGCTGCAGTTTTATTCTGAACTTTTTTTATGGGAGTTTTTATATGACTGTGTTTTATATGTACTTGTGATTTTTTAAGCAGCTGCTGACATCTTTTATATTCCTATTTTAGCATTATTTCCTTTAGATTTTTATCCATAAGCACAGAGCGATACTAAAGGGGAGGGCCAGCATTTTTTAGTATCTTTTATTGATATCCCTGTGTATGTTGAGCGAGAGGTGAGAACATACTGGCTAAAATGGTGTGACTGCCTACATCTGACAAGGAACACATGGAATCACAGCCTTTGTAGGAGTCTCCAGGTAGTAAAGGGTATGCGAGAGGAATTCAAGTTTATTCCTTCAGAAGAACTACAATTTTACACTTCTTTTCGCTGTTAAAAAGGTATATCAAGATGATTAATTCTGCAGGTCTGTAAATTTGTGTTTAAATTGTTGCATGTTCATTTTTACTGAAATTAAAGCAGAGCCCTCTCAAAGCATAACCCCGGCCCAAAGTTTTCTTAAAGTGGACAGGGGGCTCTAACCAAAACTAAAATAGTGCTCCAAAAGATAATCACAGCAGAAACCGGGAAAGGCCTTATCTCAAAGACATATCCACTTATAAATAAGTCGAGAATGGGAGGGGTAGAGGTCTCTAAACATAAGTGGAAACAAGACATAGGAAATATATCTGAAATATCTGAAATAAAGTGGAATACAATTCTTGAACTTGCCCCAACGGTACCGCTCTCCCCCCTCCCAGAGGATGTCACACCTGTTTCTATTATATAGAACTTATTACACTCCACGTAAACTTTTCCAGTTTGGACAGAGACCGGATGCAAGTTGTCCCAGGTGTGGGTATATGAATGGGGACCCGATCCATATTTTTTGGGGATGCCCGGAGCCGTTTCGCTACTGGAGGGAGGTAATGGGAATCATCGACCGGGTGTTGGGAACCTCTACAGAGTTAAAAGGCGAAGCACTGTCTCCTGGGACTAGTAGAAGGGATGGACATCCCAGGAAACACCCAGATCGCGGTTCTTGTTGCAATAATTTTTATTGAAAAGTAAGAAATACATTGCGTTTCCATATACAAATGCACTTTCATAACAAGATAAATGTGACATTCACCAACACTGTAATCTTCCAGATCGCGGTTCTCTTAGATACTTATTTCAAGCTAGGAAACTCATCGCTTTGAGATGGCAGTCGGTGTTACCTCCTTCCAGTAGCGAGTGGGCAAACAATATGAATGTGACAATTTTCAAGGAAAAAAAAAAAAAAAACGGTATATGTGAAGAAGGGGGGAATAAGGAAATATGATAGCATCTGGAAACCCTGGTGGGAAGCAAGAGGGATTAACATCTTGAGTATTCTAGAGCCCAAGTGATGTAGATGACCCTATAGGGATAAGGAAAAAAGGGAATAGAAAAAAGGAAAATACTTTTTTTTAAGATAGAGGCGAGTGGAAGTGAAAGATGAATGGGTGAACTGGACGAGGGTGAGTGGACAATTGAATGGGTTAGGTTACCAGGGTCAAGAAGAAGGGGACAGCACCACACGCAAGTCTACACCCCCCCACTCAGGAAATCCCCATGGCCTTGAATATGGACTTTTTTTCTGACATTCTCTGTAATTTGATAGGCGGGAGGGAGAACGGACAGGGGGGTTGGGAAAAATAAAAAACAGGATTTTTGTACTCACCGTACGGACACAGCTCCTTAATTCTTGACAGTTGGGTTATGTTCCTGTTCATAGGAGAGGACTAGGCAGAACATGTTAGTTATCTTAAAACATGTAACTTTAAACAGAGTTGAACAGCTCCGCCCAGGGGGCGGTCCCTCCATACATAACCCTCCTACCTGCAGTCAGCAGCCTCAGTTCGTAGTAAAGCAGTACAAACTAAAAAAGGCGGGGGTGGGTGCTGTGTCCGTCCATGGACGACAGAGAAAAGGATTTTTCGGTGAGTACAAAAATCCTATTTTCTCTTTTCGTCCATGGACGGACACAGCTCCGTAAGTCTCGACAGCTGGGACGTCCCAAAGCAGTGTAAAAAAAAACAAAAAAAAAACACGAGGTCTGGGAACAGCATCGAAAAACCATTTTCACCCCAAACAAGCAGAGCTCTTCAACGGAAGAGTTGCAACCTCAAAACAGCCGCCTGCAAAACTTTGCGGCCTTAGCTAGCATCCAAAGATGCACTCACATCAATCTTGTAAAATTTGGAAAAAAGCGTAAACGGACGACCAGGTCGCCGCCTTACACACTTGTGAGATACAGAGGATTGAAGTCGGAAAGAGGCACCAAAAGCCCTGGTCGAACGCGCCATAACGGGAAAGAGGCGCCCACCCCTAGGGGCATAGGCCTGGATGACGGTCCGCCTGATCCACCGAGAAATGGTGGCCGACGAGACCGCCAGGCCCCTTTTGTGGACCGGACACCGACAAAAACAGTGAGTCAGACCTCCGAAATGGAGCCGTAACAGACAGGTACACCCGCAAGGCCCGTACCATATCCAAAAAGCGTGGAGCGCAGACACTCTGTGATGCGATGACGAGGACACAAGGATGGAAGTACAATGTCCTCTTTCAGGTGAAAAGCCGAAATCACCTGTGGAAGAAACAAAGGTCGCCGGCGTAGTACCGCAAAATCCTTATGGAGGATCAACATGGGGACTTGCAAGGCAAGGTCGCCAATTCAGAAACCCTTCTGACAGAAGTAATGGTCACTAGAAAGGCCACCTTCTGAGATTACGTCAGGAGAGGAATCTCACTGGTGTTGTCAAAAGTAGGTTCCTGAACAACCGAAAGCACAAGGTTCACATCCCGAGGAGGGAGAAGTGGTCTAATTGGGGGAAGCCCCCCATCAAAACTCGTGTACAAAAAGGCACCCACCAGGGAATGGGAGGCCAACGGCTATAGAAAGAAAACAGCCAAGGCTGAGACTGACCCTTGGTGGTGCTTAAAACAAGTTTTTTTTAAAACCACTCCATGCTGTAAAAACAGCAGGACCCTGGGAACCGAACACGTCCGTGGACGGCACATCATCTCCACGCACCTGGAGACGTAGACCTTCCAGGTGCGATAGTAGATCTTGTAGGAGGAAGAATTCAGTGCCCTCAGCATGGTCAAGATGACCGAATCTGAAAGACCTTAGTACCTGGCTGACGATAACCATGCCATACGGCCAGCGGCTGTAAGGCAGGATGAAGTAAGGGACCTCGAGACAGAAGGTCCTCCCGCATTGGCATCCGCCAGCACGTCCGCCGCCAGGTGTACGAAGTCGGCGTGCCAAGGACGCCGGGGCCAATCCAGAGCAATTAGGATCACTGGGAATCCCCTTGATCAGCACACTGAGGAGAACCCGAGGTAGTCACATCAGTGGGAGGATAGGCATAAACTAGCCTCCACGCGTTTGCCCAGGGATCACTGGACCGGACCACGAATCTCAGCATCATGCAAACGAGTCGCAAAGCCAGGAGGTCCACATCTGATGTCCACCTCTGGCAAAGGGAGTAGAAACCCCTCCGGGTGCAAGAGCATTCCCCTTGTTCAACCACTGGCGACTCAAATAGTCTGCCAGTTAGAGTTCCACACCGAGAATGTAGACAGCCGACAGCCGGCACACTTCTTCCCGTCCATTGCAGGATAACCAGAAGGTTGCCATAAGCCACAGCCGTGGCAATCGACTGGAACCTGATCGGGTGGTCTTGTAGTCTCTACGACTTCCCGATCGTCCGAAGTTCCAGAACATTGACCGGCAGACGTGATTCGTCCAGAGTCCAGCGACCTGGACCCCCCAACCTCCCTTCAATAGAAAAAGGGAAAAACTTCCCTGACAGAAATGCCCGAATGTCAGCCATCAAGTCAGAGAGGCCCTGACTAGGCGATTCATCTGAATCTGATGATCCAGAGACAATGGGGATGTGTTCCATAGGACCGAATCCCCCCTCCGAGTGTGGACTCTGACAAACGGTGCTGCCTCGAAGGAGGCCATCATGAGACCCATTTTACTGCCCCCAGGAGCATCCGCAACTTTTCTGGAAGAAAAAATTCTCGCCTCTAATGAGCACAGAACCAGCCCCAGGATGGTGACTGACTATAGACACGTCTTCCTTTAATTCTAAACTGAAAACAGGTTATAAAAGAAGACCATGCAGAGACCAATGATGACAATGCCATGTTGACTCGGCAAGGCTAGAATCGAAGCGAGCACCCTGGTGAAAACTCCCGGTGCCGCTAGGTCAAAAAGGAGAGTCATAAATTAATAGTGGTTCTCCCTGACCGCTAATCACAGGAACCTCTGGTGCCTGTCGCATCTGGGGACATGCCAGCTCGCGTCCCTGAAGTCCAGGGACGTCCCTGGATGGAGCAAACCGACTCCATCCTGAATTTCCAAATCCCCACCCAGTCTTGAACTGTCCCATCAGGGCAGTCCGACGAAACTGTAGGACAAAGAAACCATCCGGTGAATAAGAAAGAAAACATCAATCTTTTATGAAGCGACCACTACACAAACTCCATGGTCGGAAATACTGGACGGCTACACAAAGGCATTCAGGGCCTTGAGGCCTAAGAGCCATGAACAGATCTGAATCTGTCCTGCAACGGTATGGGTATGACAACCCCCAAGAAACAGCAATATTGGAGAAGGAAGGTCCCAGCTTACGGGGCGCCTCTACGGTTAGCCAAAGAAAGGCAAATCTGTCAGTGCTTCCCTAGAAACTCGGTCAACGGACCAGAATATCAGCCTTTTCAGGTGGCGCAAAACCACCCCAGACACAGAGGCCCTAGAGGCCAAATCAGTCGCAGTACACCTGCTGGTCGACTTATAGAGGAAGCTGATGCTCCTCCACTGCCTCGTACAAAAGCTTTGCCCAGTCATTGAGTCTCAGAGACACCAGAGACGCAGCCACTGACGGGCGCAAGCTGACCTCAGCATGGCGAACACAGTCCGAGCCATCGCTTCTGATCACCTCCAAAAGGCAGGTGACCTCTCTGCCGGGAAAGTGGTACCCCTGATACCAGCGGTCAACTTCATAGGCAAAAACACATATCCTTATGATAATGCTCTACAAGGAATAACGTGCGTTGAAGGACCAAAAAGGACCTCTGCGACAAACCCAGTCCCCATCTATGAAGAGTCGTCTTCAATATAGAGTGGGTTGAGTGCGATCCAAAAAAGGGACCGACACCTTCCAGCAGCTACTTCATTGATAAGTGCTGATTGTACAAAACATAGTTTATACTGTGTATTGCACAAAAACGCGCAATTGGAGCGTGGGAGGAAACCCACTCAGCCACAGAGCATAGTACATAGACATATGGTGTATGTATTTTAGTATGTGTAAATAAACATATTGAACATGTTTATGCTGTGCATAGCATTGGAGCGTGGGAGGAAACCCACGCAGACACAGAGAGCAATAATACATACATTCAGTGTTGTGTATAAACATATTGCGTATGTTCATACTGTGTATTGCGCCGAAGGCGCGCATGACATCGAGCATGGGAGAAAACCGGAGAACCCAGAGGAAACCCACGCAGATACAGAGCGTAACCATACAGACACATACTGTGAATGTATTTAGTGTCGTATAAAAACATATTGTTTGTTTATAATATGCATTGCACCAAAGGCGCGCATGTCATAGGAGCGTGGGAGGAAACCGGAGCACCCGGAGGAAACCCACGCAGACACTATAAACATAACTGTGTATGTTTAAACTATGGCGCAGAGGGCGCTTAATCTTCTTTAAATCCAATCCGAGTATAAGGCTACTTTCACACTGAATGCGCTGGTGGTATAGCGGTGCTATTTTAAGCGCCGCTATACCGTATTTTTTGCCACGATTTGCGGGGGGATTTTAACCCGCGCTAGCGGCCGAAAATGGGTTAAAACCGCCTGCAAAAACGCCTCTTTGCGGTGTTTTGGAGGCACTACCCCATTGATTTCAAAGATGCGGCTTGCAGGAGTTTTTCGACCATCCTGCAAGCGCAATGCTCCAGTGTGAAAGCCCTCGGGCTTTCACACTGGATACAATTGAGCGGCTTTTTTGGGGCGCATTGCAGGCGCTATTTTTAGCACAATAGCGCCTGCAAAGCGCCTCAGTGTGAAAGGGGCCTTAGTGCTGCCGAAGCAAGCACCAAACTGCACACAAAAAACAACCTCTGACCCTCAGAACAGTGGTCCTGTCAGAGTCAGAGTATCCCTCAGGAAATGGCGGGAAACCACAGGTGCAGGGGCACTGGCTGTTGCCTCTCAGATACTGAAACCATGCCACACAGAAAGCTCTCAGGACTAGTCAAACTAATGACCAAAATCCCCCCCCCCCCTCCATGCTGCACCGACGGGGGGGGGGGTCACCCAGGGGACACACCTGCCCAGAATGAGACCGCTCAGCGTCATTGCCCGCCTCTATACACCAAGACTGTGTATCACTGTAATAACCATGCTGCTCTATAAGCAGTGTGTGTGTGGAAACGGTGAGGGAAGTTGTAAGGAGAATCGTGCTTGCCATCCAGGAGCCAGCACTAGAGGCCCACACTGCGCCAAAGATGGCTTCAGGAAAGGGCGCGACCACAAGAAAATGTCCGCCCGCAATAGCAACTGCGCCAGAGTGCGGCCACGGCAAGATGGCCGCCAATGGGAAAAAGCAATGCAATAGAAAACACCTTGAAAATGGCGCCAGCGCTGTCAAAATGGCACCTGAGCACCGTGATGTGGACGAGAAGGCCAGGGCATGGGCTTCCCCGAAGCAGAGGCACCCCCCACAGAGGAACGAGCTACGACACCACAAGGGATAAAGGTGACAGAAAACAGGGAAGGGGAGGACAGGAGAACCGTTGTCAGTGGCAAGTAATTAGTCAGTGTCTGGAGTCCATTGGCTAATATAATAAAAAAAAAATAAAAAAAAGGAAAATCTGTAAAAAAAAATTAATACCATGTGTGAGAAGAGGAGCTCCTCCACGGAAGCCCCCACCCTCGGAGTGCTCTGAGGAATACGCCCCTCCTTTCACATTCTTGTGAAGAAACTTAAGTTTCTCTTTCACATCCTTATGAGGAAAAAAAAAAAAAAGACTGTTCCATAACAATAACATAAAAAAAAGTGTGTTAACTTTTGGCTAGAAAAATAACTTCTGCATTTATTGTTTGGTAAACATTATATATGTTGTAGGACTCATCCAATGCACACCCCATACACGAAGATCATAGGTGGGGTCCAATAAAAAATAATTGGCAGGATGCCAAATGGGTCTCTCTCTTAACCAAAGGTTTATATTGAAAAATGGATTTTTGCACATTAACCCCCAAGTACCGGGGTATCTCTGTGCAAAATATTGGCATTTGGCCAAAAATTTCGGAGTTTTATAAACATGACATCTTAAAGGAACACTTAAGCCTAATCTGTGTATTAGTGAGGATTGTAGTGGTACTGAAAACACCCTGTTCTGAGGCATAGTAAAAAAAATGGATCCTTTATTCGGGTCATTGGATATATTTATATAGATAAAAAAAAAAAAAAAAAAAATCGAGAGATAGAGGGCTTTTTGGTTTCATTTTAAGGGCCAGAAGTTTGTTTCACTTCGGCAGGTAAACCAATCAAGCAATAGAGAAATTGATTGGCTGTTTTCAGCTTTCCAGGTTCTTGCTGAGGTAGCCATCCTAGCATTTGAGACTCACATATGGACGTAGACCAAGCGGCTAAGTATGCTGCATTACAGCCTCTGACACTTGATGGGTCTGTGCAACTCACAGATTCCACCTAGTTCTGGCCCAGTATAGCTGGGATTAATAATTCAACTTCAAGGATCCCAGAACGAGAAGAACCAGTGGTCTACAGGGGGCAACTTCTTATGAAACAAGACTTTGGAACCAATGTGATCTTTTAAGTCTGCCAACCATTCTGACCTCTCCGCAGCCCTACTCCCTCCAGCTTGACACATGGAACGTGTCTTCAGTCACAAGCAGTTATGGCTGCCCTAGTATACGAACATGGGATAGAGACAGGGTTCACCACAGTTGGTTTTATAATATACCACTTCTTGTTTTACCTGTTAACCAAAGGCTGAATCTCCCTTACAGAGACATAAAAAGATATATCCGGGTGCCCAAGTAAAAGGTATCTGAAAAGTGCTGTGGTTGTAGCACCCAGACTTGGCCTCCTCAATAGGAAAAAATAATGTTTTATTTGTATGCAAGGGACAATTGTAAGACTATGACAGATGTCCTCGCCAAAAAACATGGTGGAGAACTGCGCCCTGTAGGGTTTTTTTCCCCAAAGATGGTCCCAGTTCAAGTTCAAGGCATGCCTATGTGCCTCCAAGCATTAGCATCCTGTGCGATGGTAGTCAGGATGGCAACATCATTTACCCTGGGCAGACCTACTACTTTATCCACCACTCGCTGACAATGTTACTTAAAATATTAACACCCAGCCCGATTTTAAATGCCTTTTTAGGATTACCGTATTTATCGGCGTATAACACGCACTTTTTTCCCCTTAAAATCAGGGGGAAATCGTGGGTGCGTGTTATACGCCGATACCCACTGATCCCGGCGATCTCCGCTGACTGAGCGGAGCGCAGCGATCGCTGCCGAGATACACATAGCCGAGTGTACTCGGCTATACTCGGCTTTTCTCGGCTCTGCTCACAGTCACGCCCAGTCCCGCCATTGGACCTGTGATATGTCCATCATAGGGCGGGACTCGGCGTGACTGTGAGCGGAGCCGAGAAAAGCCGAGTATAGCCGAGTACACTCGGCTATGTGTATCTCGGCGGCGACTCCGCCCAGTCCCTGCGTCTCTGCGTTCCCTGCGTTCTCGGCGGCGTTCGCCCCGCTCCGCCCAGTCTCTGCGGCAATCTCGGCGGCGCCAATTTTGAAAACTGGGGCAAGGCTGCACTTAGCAAAGGCTGCACTGGACACTGGGCAAAGGCTGCACTGGACAAAGCTGCACTGGACACTGGGCAAAGGCTGCACTGGGCAAAGGCTGCACTGGACACTGGGCAAAGGCTGCACTGGGCAAAGGCTGCACTGGACACTGGGCAAAGGCTGCACTGGGCAAAGGCTGCACTGGGCAAAGGCTGCACTGGACACTGGGTAAAGCTGCACTGGACACTGGGCAAAGCTGCACTGGGCAAAGGCTGCACTGGACACTGGGGCAAGGCTGCACTGGACACTGGGGCAAGGCTGCACTGGACACTGGGGCAAGGCTGCACTGGACACTGGGGCAAGGCTGCACTGGACACTGGGGCAAGGCTGCACTGGACACTGGGGCAAGGCTGCACTGGACACTGGGGCAAGGCTGCAATGGACACTGGGGCAAGGCTGCAATGGACACTGGGGCAAGGCTGCAATGGACACTGGGGCAAGGCTGCAATGGACACTGGGGCAAGGCTGCAATGGACACTGCTGACAAGGCTGCAATGGACACTGCTGACAAGGCTGCAATGGACACTGCTGACAAGGCTGCAATGGACACTGCTGACAAGGCTGCAATGTACACTGCTGACAAGGCTGCAATGTACACTGCTGACAAGGCTGCAATGTACACTGCTGACAAGGCTGCAATGTACACTGCTGACAAGGCTGCAATGTACACTGCTGACAAGGCTGCAATGTACACTGCTGACAAGGCTGCAATGTACACTGCTGACAAGGCTGCAATGTACACTGGTAAGGCTGCATTTAAATGTAAGTTTTTTTTTTTCCTTAAACTTCCCTCCTAAAAGTTTTTTTCCCTAAAATTCCCTCCTAAACTTGGGGTGCGTGTTATACGCCGATAAATACGGTAAATAGGAGAACAGGGTGAGGTAGTACCACAGCATGACTGTATACACATTGCTCAACAGGACACTTCTCCCAGGTAATTTATGACTTCCACTGTTTTACCTGATGTACACAAGGGTTTTGTAGATTCTGTTAGAGTGCATTTGCAGAGTCAGCTGCTAGAGCAGCCAGCACATACCCAAATGCTAGTACTAATACCTGAAATAGCACTGCTAGATCATACATTATTATATCTCCAGACACATGCCACAGAGATAGATTTGAAGGATTGGGCGGGGGATGACTTGGAAAAGACCATAAATTGACTTTTCCTCAAAGAGGGGAAGCCACGCAGCTAGTGCATCTTTGTTTATAGCCTAATACCACTGGCTAGGCCATAGGGGATGGCGGAACACATGTGAAGTTTTACTGAAAAGATTATTTTTATTTTAGGCCTACCTAAACTTGTTAAAGCTTATGTGTCATGGTGCATCACATGCATCAGGAATAACCCAAACACACCACACAAAGTGAAACATGGACACCTTCCGTATCCTACTACACCTTTCACAGCCTTTACATCAAAACTCTGTCGAAGAACTAGTGGGAACACTTAAAATACAGTGGAGATTTCACATCCCCCATCACCCCCAAAGTTCCAGGATAGAGGAAAGAATGAATAGAACCATCAAAGATAAATTTAAGAAAGCTACAGGGGAAAATTTCCATATATGGGATAAAATGTTACCAGTGGTTCTTGCTGAGATCAGAATGACCCCCAGTGAAACCACAGGGTACTCTCCATTCGAGATTCTTATGGGTAGACCCTTTCCCACCCCTTGGGCTAAGAACACCCCTTACCTTGGAAGCAGGAGATCTTGATCAGATAAGGGAGGAAAAAATGTCAGAAAGTTAATTGAAACTTTAGACCAAGTTGAAAGAAATGTTGCTCGGACATCTTTTTCTTCACAGAAACCAACACATCCCTTTCGAGTAGAGGACAAAGTAGGAGTAGGACCAAAAAGCAGGAATAACTCTTTGGACCTCCTACCACAGTAGTCGCGGTGACCCGGACAGCCATCCTAGTGGAGAATTCCCAAGCCTGGATCCATGCCAGTCGAGTAAAAAGGTCAAAGTGGATTGTGCAAAGCAAGACAAAGATGCAGATAAAGCTTCAGTTCCGGACCAAGGAGGTGAAGCAGGTGTTGTAAATCCTCGAAAAGCGAATACAGCAAATTGACTTTGTTTACTGCTCAGGATTCTGAGAAACTTTGGACACTCCTGGGGTGACCACACTCAGTGTGGATCATAACTGTATATACCACCCAGAAGATTTAGGTGTCATAAAAGACATCTGTGAAAAATGAACTAACTCTAGCCACACTGAAAGACATGCTAGAGTGAAAAGAGAAAAAAAAATAAAAAATCGGTGAAAGTTTTACCGACAAAATATTGTTAAAGTTTAAATATGCTTAGAAAATCAGAATATGACAAATGTTGGATATGTAGTAAACTCCACCCGGGTACCATTAGAGTGCTAGAGTCCCTTTAATGGCGGTGCCTTTAAGGCTTCACGCCTCTTCTAAAAGGGTACCCCACCTATTTGTCTTACTGATGTCACAAGAACATTTTCAACACTTGTGTTTTAAGCCATGGGTAGAAGCCACTCCCCAGATTTGTGCTTTAAGTTAGGTAATTCCACAAGAGGTGCTACAGCTTGCCAACATGCTGCACTTAAATATTCAGCAGCATCATGGTATAGCTCCTTCTTCCGTACCTCAGACCCTTTATTTAATTCTACGTTGCTAGAATTCCTAAGCGCCAACCCACCTCTACAGTAGGACAATTGTCGTCAACTATAGCATTCTCCGGTCTCTCTCACGAGCTAAGGAGAATTTTCTAAAGGTTGCCTTTAGCCCTTGTCAATTATACATACATCTGTTGCAAAGATGTTATCCCCGGATCCCTTTTGAATCCCAGGGATGGTGTTATTTAGTGGCCCCGGTCCCAGTAATGGGGGTATTAGGTGATCGTAAAGGACACCTTCTTAAAGCTAGTTTATACCCCAGGTATCGTCTCAAACATATTAATGAAAGAGAATGGTTTGTTGAAAAGGATATGGCCTGGTTCCCTTCCAGTACAGGTTGGGGAATAGATTTAAGATAAAGGCTCAATAATTATACGGGTATTATTGATGATATTACTAAATTAAATATAGAAACTAGAGCAATACGGAAACAATTAGAACTCCATGACCTCGCCATTGAAAGTATGAGTGCTGCACTTACAGGCCTGTGTGAAGTTAGAGGACTATGAGTGTTGCACTTGGGTTCATAATACACCCATTGAGGTCCCCGATTATTATGACATTATTGCCCAACATAGAAAGGAGGTAGACAAGCTACAAGAGGCCAGGAACATTGCCAAAACATGGAGTCCTTTTGGAGGAGGTTTTGGATTTGGAGGCATTTTCTCTTGGTTTAAGGATATCGTGCTTACCATTATAATGATCTTAATCTTCGTAGCAATTCTCTACTTGTGCTTTAAGTGTTGTATGTGCGTAGTGGAAAGGGCCCAACAGCCTCCCCTAGTGATATACTGCTTTATGCAATGTATATGAAAGCTTATAAGTACATCCAGATAGGTTCTTAAGCACTCTGCATATAGTTATTAGGAATTACACATGTAAGCACTCTGCATATAGTTATTAGAAATTACACATATGATCTGGGGGGGGGGGGGGTTAAAACTCTATTGCTAGGTGTATTACCCCATAACCCATATGTACATATAAGCTAGGTCACCATATAATCAAAAGCTGTAGAAATTCATTTTCATGAATTAAGAGGGGACTGAAGGAATATGAACCAATGTGACTCCTTTTGGTAGTCAGAATCCATCTTAGTATAATTTAGCTTACATGGTATGATTTTGTCCTTTGCACAGATATTGTTTTTTGTTATGTTATCACAGAATATGAGATTCCGCAAAGTGACGTTTATACACTTCTAATCTCGTGTCTGTTCAGACATTGTTTTGGAACACTCTGTGTAAAGTCTCATAAACAAGCCTGGTTTATAAGACTTTCTGTGAGAAGTCTCACACTGACCATAAGATGTATTATTGTTTAAGATGGTTTCTGCACATCCTCTTGTTATTGTAATTTCCCATATAAGCTGTAATAATTAAACTGCTGAGCAGATCACTTTGAACAAAGAATACTACCCGCGTGTCACAAATTTGTTCACCGTGGTCTCTGAGCTTGCTGAGACGAATACAACGTGGTCAGATCTCGTACAATCTATTGGGCTAAAGAGGCTCACCCCATCAATTTCATTCCTTTTTGTGGCGATAGGGGGACATACTAGGTATGCCTAATTACTGATGGATCAAATCTACTGTTGGGACATCTAACTGTTTAATTTTTCTCCTCCTGGATCCATGTCACATGCAGCATGTTTCAATGTGCTATCAGATGTCTCGCATGTGGAGAGCTGCTCAGACTGCTGCTTAACCGCCCCAGATACTATCCAGGGGGTTGAGATCGCCTCTTGCATGGGACCCCCCTTTGCAGCCGGCGAGCTGGTTTGGGATGGATACCCTCCTCAGTTTAAGGGGGTGGGGTGGGGCGATTGTCGCCCCAACAGGGCTAGTTTTCTTTTGCGGTTCATGTTCATTGTTTGTTTTTGTAAAAAACTTCACATTTCAGCATTGTATGGTCGTGCACACTGTCTCTTCCGTGTATGGCAAGAGGTCTTCAGGAGGGTCGATTCCCTGGCTCCTGAAATTTACATACCGATAGGCAGCTATGACGACCCTTAATCTCCTGTCCTGGAACACCAGGGGACTAAACTCTGCAGTGAAGAGGTCCTTGATTCATTATATCCTATAATCCACATGTGTGCGTTACAAGAGACCCACCTGGTGGGCAGCAAGACCTTAACCCTCAAGAAGCCCTGGATTGGGCATCATTACCACTCTACGCACTCAAATTTTGCAAGGGGTGTTAGCATATTGGTGCACAAATCACTCCTTCAGATTGCTGGATCTTGTTCTGGACTCGGAGGGCACATGTGTACTTATTCATGCACAAATACGTTCAATGAAGTGGGTTATTGTGGGTCTATATCTACCTCCCCCTGCATCTGACTATTCTGAACCAGATTACATCAAAAATAGCGACAATATCGTCATTCTGGGCGATTTTAACCTGGTCCCTGACTCTAGCATGGACAGAATGACAGCAGGTGGCCCCTTCACCCTCTGGACTGGTGGAGTGAGCAGGGACATATGGCCTGACGGATGTGTGGCGGTGGAGGCACCCCAAGTCCCATGCATACACCTGTCACTCTGCAACGCACTGCTCCTTTTCCAGGATTGACCTGGCCTATGCTGGTGGAGTCAAGGATATTCAGATACTCCCCAGGGGCATCTTGGACCTTGCACCTGTTTGACCCTGGACCTGTCCACGGCCCCGGGGGAC
This sequence comes from Rana muscosa, assembly GCA_029206835.1. Taxonomy (NCBI): domain Eukaryota; kingdom Metazoa; phylum Chordata; class Amphibia; order Anura; family Ranidae; genus Rana; species Rana muscosa. The sequence goes on from CM055120.1 coordinate 415,559,796, forward strand.
ACATTGTGGAGACTTCCAGGTTCAGGGTGTCAGACGCAGAAGTGGATGGGCAATTCAGGGGGCGCTGCTGGACTACTGGCCAGTCAACCCTGGCTCGGCAGACGCGCTGGTGGTGTGGGATGCCTTCAAGGCGTATACCATGGGGCAGTACCAGACCATTATCGCTAAAATTTGTAAGGCCAGGCTGCACTGACCAGGGCAGAAACGGAGTTGCAGGAAGCAAGCTTTGTCAGGACTAGGGACCCACAGGATTATGTCAAACTGCAGTCTGACTAGGGAGGTGCTACGTATCCACACCTCTCACCTCAAACTAATGCAGGCCCAATCCAAAACACATCTTTGAACAAGGGGAAAGATCAAGGTAACTGTTAACCTGGCTTTCACAAGAGCAGTCGAGGGGGGGGGGGGGTCTGCGTGTCTCACATACAGGGCCCTGATGGTAATCTTCTACATGCCCCTGATGATCTAAAGAGTCGTATTGTCTCCTATCAAACCCTATACAGCTCTAGGGTGACAGAGGTGAAACGCGAAAAATTAGAATATTGTGCAAAAGGTAATTTATTTCACTTAAAAAGTGAAACTAATATACGAGATAAACTCATTACATGCAAAGCAAGATAGTTCAAGCCGTGATTTGTCATAATTGTAACGATAATGGCTTACAGCTCAATAAAACCCCAAATCCACAATCTCAGAAAATTTTAATATTACATGCAAAAAATAAAAACAAGGATTGTACATAGAATAATATCGGACCTCTGAAAAAGGAGAAGCATGCATATGTACTCAGTACTTGGTTTGGGCCTCTTTGCAGCAATTACTGCCTCAATGCGGCGTGGCCTGGAAGCCATCAGTGGCACGGCTGAGGTGTTATGGAAGACCAGGATGCTTCAATAGCGGCCTTCAGCTCTTCTGCATTGTTCAGTCTCAGGTCTCATCTTTCTCTTGACAATGCCCCATAGATTCTCTATGGGGTTCAGGTCAGGCGAGTTTGCTGGCCAATAAAGCACAGTAATCCCACGGTCATTGAACCAGGTTTTTGTGCTTTTGGAAGTGTGGGCAGGTGCCAAGCCCTGCTGGAAAACGAAGTCAGCATGCCAATAGAGCTCGTCTGCGGAAGGTAGCATGAAGTGCTCCAAAATCTTCTGGAAGACGGCTGCATTGACCCTGGACTTAATGAAGCACAGTGGACCAACACCAGCAGATGACATGGCTCCCCAAATCACAGACTGTGGAAACGTCACACTGGACTTCAAGCATCTTGCAGTGTGCCTCTCCATTCTTCCTCCATACTCTGGGTCCTTGGTTTCCAAATGAGATGCAAAATTTGCTCATCAGAAAAGAGTACTTTGGACCACTGAGCAACAGACCAGGTCTATTTTTCTTTAGCCCAGGTAAGACGCTTCTGACGTTTGTTGTTCAGGAGTGGCTTGACAAGAGGAATACAACATTTGAAGCCCATGTCCAGGATCTGTGTGTGGTGGCTTCTGATGCACTCAGTCCACTCCTTGTGAAAGTCCAACACTTTTGAATGGCCTTTTCCTGACAATTCTCTCCAGGCTGCGGTCATCCCTGCTGCTTGTGCACCTTTTCTCTTCCACACTTTTCCCTTCCACATAACTTTCTATTAACGTGCTTTGATACAGCACTTTGGGAACGGCCAACTTCTTTTGCAATTTCCTTTTGAGGCTTTGCCTCCTTATGGAGGGTGTCAATGGTGGTTTTCTGCACACCTGTCAGGTCAGCAGTCTTTCCCACAATTGTGATTCCTACTGAACCAGACAGACCATTTAAAGGCCCAGGAACCCTTTGCAGGTGTTATGGCTTATATTAGCTGATTAGAGCGGGACAATTTGAGCTTAGAATATTGCACCTTTTTACAATATTCTAATTTTCGGAGATTGTGGATTTGGGGTTTTCATGAGCTGTGAGCCATAATCATCACAATTATGACAAATCACGGCTTGAACTATCTTGCTTGGCATGTAATGAGACTATCTCATATATTAGTTTCACCTTTAAAATGGCATTAGTGAAATAAATTAACTTTTGTACGATATTCTAATTTTTCGAGTTTCACCTGTATACCAGTGACAAATTGACCTTTTACCTGGACCGCATTGACATCCCTGTCCTGACCCAGAAATACCGTAACAAACTTGGACGACCCGATTACAGTTGAGGAGATTTTAAAGGCGCTCAAAACACTTCAATCGGGTAAGACGCCCGGACGGCATACCGGTTGAGTTTTACAAGCAGTATGCCGAGGAGCTGTCAGATTACACATGTTAACTGAGGCATAAATGAAGGAGGAACTTCCAAGCTCCTTGAGTGAGGCAGTGGTGATCCCCAAGCCGGGAAAGGACCCCTCCTTATGCTCATCCTACCGCTCTTTATCGCTGATTAACGTGGACTGAAACTGCTGGCTAAAGTTTTGGCCAATAGGAGCACGGTCATTTCAGCGCTAGTTCACCCTGTTCAAACCAGGTTCATGCCTGGGAGAGGCACGGACATTAATATTAGAGGCCATTTTACACATATGGCCAGGGCAGACTGAGTCGGCGGGGGTGGTGGCATCACTCGACGCTAAAAAGACATTCGATTCGGTGGGGGGTCCTCTCCAAGTTTGGGTTTGGATCTAGGCTTATGACCTGGTTGCGTATGCTCTTTTCCAACCCGAGAGCTAGGGTCCGCACTAATGGTAGTCTCTCAGACCCCTTTCTATTGTGGCGGGGCACTCGCCAGGGATGCCCTCCATCACTGGGGTTGTTTGCCCTGGTGGTGGAACTGTTGGCCGTTGTTCTGAGGGTGGAGGAGGGGGTGAAGGGCATTGTCATTGGCACGCTGGAGGAGAAGGTGTCCCTGTATGCAGACGACACCCTGCTTTACCTTGCGGACGCATCTATGTCACCAAGGAATGCATTCGACATTTGAAAGTTTTGCCCGATTCGCCGGGAATTCGCATAAATTGGGCCAAGTCGGTCCTGTTCCCATTACACCCCTCTGTCCCAAGACTAGACACGGGCACCCACCTCCAATGGGTGGAGGAATTCACCTACTTGGGTATTAGGATCAGTGGCACAACATGTGAATTTAGAGAGAAGAACTTGCAACCCCTCATGTCCCAGCTCACGACTAAATGTACCGCCTGGCGCACCCTCCCGCTTACTCTGGTGGGCAGAGTTAATTTGCTGAAATTCCTGTATTTCTTCCATAACACCCCGTCACATATTCCCAGAGCCTTCTTCGGGCACCTAGAAGGGATAGTGACCACATTTGTTTGGGCCGAGAGGCCACCTAGGGTGGTGAAGCGTATACTGCATCTCCCCTTATCGGGGGGAGGACTAGCACTCCCCAACTTCCGCTTGTATTATTGGGCGGCCGTCCTTGTGACAGTGCGATGGTGGTTGTCCCAGCCCAATCAAAACCCGGCGGTGAGACTGGAGGCTGCCATCCTGAGGTCCAAAGCGGCATTGAGTAACCTAGTATTTAGGGAGGTGAAAGCTCAGTAGGGACAACCCCAATGGTGACCACAATCCGGGTCTGGCAAGATGCCAGGGCGGTAGACAAACCGAACTGTATATCCCCACACTCGGCTCTGGCCAAACCCTAGACTGCCTCACCTATATAGTATCCCTGACCCATCTCTGTGGGTTAGAGGGGGGATCACCACTTTAAAACATATATCATACGGGATGGAAGCTTGAACTAAAAACACCTATACTCACTGCCTAGCTCCCTTGAATTCAAAAACTGGCAACTGAGACATGCAATGGGGGCTCAATTCACAGGAGTGCTGACCCTAGAATCTGACTCAATCGAGTGCCTGTTGACTTGCAGCATCATGGGAAAAACCCTCTCCACTCTTTACCTTTGACGGTGGCCCATGATACTAAACTGACTCGATCCCTTGACAAATGGAGGGAGGACATCCCAGCTCTGGGGGAGGACGAATGGGAAGACTGTACATCTACCTTCATTCTGTCATTATGATAGCGGCTAAAGACAGGTTCATCCAACTTAAATGCATACACAGAGCATACTATACTCCGCAGAGAATGGCCAACATATACCCGCATCTCGATCCCACTTGCCCTAGATGTAGAAATGTTGCTGGGACATTCCGGCACATGGTCATTACCTTCTCTCTGTTCTATGCCAGAAAAGAGATAATATGCTGCACTGGAAATCGGCCACCCCTGAATCCTGGAAAAATAGGATTTTTGTACTCACCGTAAAATCCGTTTCTCTGACGTCCATGGACTGACACAGCCTCTTAACACTTTACCCCTGGGTTATGTCCCTTCTTGCAGAAGACCTAGGCAGAATGTGCAATGTTATACATACATTCTGAAAAGCCAGAGCTGAACAGCCCCGCCCAGGGGGGCGGTTCCTCTGGACATAAACCTCCCACTGCAGTCAGCAGCCTTCAGTTCGTAACAAAGCAGTACAAACCTTGAAAAGAAGGGTGGGTGCTGTGTCAGTCCATGGACGTCAGAGAAACGGATTTTACGGTGAGTACAAAAATCCTATTTTCTCTTATCGTCCATGGACTGACACTGCCAGTTAACACTTTACCCGTGGGATGTCCCAAAGCAGTGTCAAGAGCGATGGGAGCAGTATAAATGGAAAACCAAAAACTTCACTCCATAACAAGGCAGAGCTCCTCAACGGAGGAGATGCAACCTTAAACAGCCGCTTGCAACACCTTGCGGGCTAAGGAAGCATCCGAAGATGCAGCCACATCAACCTTATAGAACTTAAAAAGGTATGAGCGGACGACCAGGTCGCCGCCTTGCACACTTGTGCAACCGACGCTTGATGCCGGAAAGCCCAGGAAGCACCAATTGCCCTGGTGGAATGTGCCGCAACCGGAAAGGGAGGCGCCCACCCCTTGAGGGCATAGGCCTGTATGACTCTGCCTGATCCACCTAGAAATGGTGGCAGACGAAACCGCTTGGCCCTGTTTTCGACCAGAGACAGACACAAACCGTGAGTCAGATTTCCGAATGGAAGCAGTTGCAGACAGGTACACCCGTAAGGCTCGTACCATATCCAACGCGTGAAGCGCAAACTCTCTGGGATGCGATGGGTGAGGACACAAGGATGGGAGGACAATGTCCTCATTAAAAAAGGTGAAAGGCCGAGACCACCTTTGGCAGAAAAGAAGGTCGCGGACGCAACACCGCCTTATCCTTATGGATGACCAAATAAGGTGACTTGCAGGACAAGGCCGCCAACTCAGACACCCGTCGAACAGAAGTAATGGCCACCAAGAGAAGGTTAAGAGAGGAATATCTGATATTTTCAAAGGGAGGTTCCTGGAGAACTGAGAGCACCAAATTCAGATCCCAAGTAGGGAGAGGAGGTTTGACAGGAGGGAGCACACGGCGAACCCCCTGCACAAAAAGGTGCTAACCAAGGAATGGCCTGCTAGCGGTCGCTGAAAGAAGACGGCCAAGGCCGAAATCTGACCCTTAATGGTACTCAAAGCTTTTGGGCCACGCCACGCTGCAAGAACCGCAGGATTCTGGGGACAGAATATGTCCGTGGACGCCAGTCTAGCTCTTCGCACATAGCGATGTAAGCCTTCCAGGTACAGTGATATATATTTCGGGAGGAAGACTTCTGTGCCCTTAACATGGTCGAAATGACCGAATGCGAGAGACCTCGGTCCCTCAGCACCTGGCTTTCAATAGCCATGCCGTTAAAGCCAGAGACTGTAAAGCAGGATGAAATATAGGACCTTGAGACAGGAGGTCCTCCCTCACTGGCAAATCGCCAAGGAACGCCCGCGACGAGACGTACCAGATCGGCGCACCAATGACGCCAAGGCCAATCCAGAGCAATGAGGATCACCGGAATTCCCTCGGTCGCCACCCTGCGCAGCAGGCGAGGAAGCAGCTGCGGTTAAGCATATATCAGGTGATACTGACCCCATGGGGCGACCAACGTATCCGAGGCGTCCACCCAAGGGACCCTGGACCTGGCCACAAACCGACACCTTGCGATTGAGTCGAGAGGCCATCAGGTCCACATCCGGCGTGCCTCATCGCCGGCAAAGAAGTTGAAAAACCTCCAGGTGCAAGGACCACTCTCCCTGGTCCAGCGTCTGGCGACTCAGATAGTCCGCCTGCCAGTTGTCTACGCCCAGCATGTAGACGGCCGACGGAGCCGGCACGCTTCTTTCGGCCCACTGTAGGATGTGGGGACCTCGGACGCCGCAGCTGAGCTCAGAGTCCCCCCCTGATGATGGTTGACATACGCCACCGCCGTGGCGTTGTCCAACTGGATCCTGAGTGAGCGCCCTGTAGTCTGACCACGAGGAGAAGCACAGTCTGATTGTCCGTAGTTCCAGGACATTGATCGGTAGACGGGCTTCATCCGGAACCAAAGCCCTTGGGCTGACAGAACTCCCCAAACTCCCCCCAGCCCTTGAGGCTGGCATCCGTCGTGATCACCGTCCACTGGATGGGGAGGACCGAAGAGCCGGGGACCTCAACCACCACGTCAGAGACGTCCTGACCGGGTGACTCACCTGGATCTGAAGATCCAAGGACAACAGGGATTTGTCCCAAGTGGACAGGATCTCCTCCTGCAATGCCCATGTGTGTGATTGAGCATACGGAACGGCCTCGAAAGACCACCATAAGTCCCAGGACTCATGCAAAAATGGATTGACGACCAGTTTTGGGACGTCAGGACCCGCACTGCCGACTGAAGGGTCAGTAACTTCTCTGGGGGTAGGAACACCTTCGCCTCCAAGAAGTCCAGGATCAGATCCAGATCCAGATACTCCAAACGCTGAGTCGGGACCAGGACCGACTTCCGAATGCTCAGGAGCCACCCGAAGTCCCGGAGGGTCAGACTGACAATAGTCACACTTTCTTCCAATTCTGAGCCATTGTCTGCTCTTAGAAGATCGTCCAGATAGCCCACGATAGCAATGCCTCGCTGTCTCAGCAAAGCTAGAACCGGAGCAAGCATCTTGGTGAAAATCCGTGGTGCCGAGGCTAGGCCGAAGGGAAGACCCACAAATTGATAGTGGACTTCGCAGATCGCAAAGCACAGAAACTTCTGGTGACTTGCGCAGATCGGAACATGCAAGTAGGCGTCCTTGATGTCCAAGGACGCCAGAAAGTCCCCTTGATGGAGTGTAGCGATCACTGTGCGAATGGATTCCATACGGCATTTTTGCACCTTCACAAAGGCATTCAAGGCTTTGAGGTCCAGGATTGGCCGAACCCCGTCCTTCTTTGGGACAACAAACAGATTCAAGTAGAACCCCAGAAACATCCCCTGTGACGGTACCGGCACAATCATGCCGCACCCTAGCAAGTCCTGTACAGCCCCCAAGAGGGCCGCCTGACGGGCAGGAGAGGGAGATTTGAGGGAAAGAATCTGTCTGGGGGCCAGGAACGGAACTCTATCCTGTATCCTGAGGTGACCACCTCGCACACCTACCGGTCGGAGACCCGGGAGGTCCACCGATCCGTGAACCTGCAAAGTCGTGACCCCCACCCCAGAGTCGGGCTTGGGCAAGACTTCATGCGGAGGCGGGCTTGGGAGCCGGCTTGTTTCGCCTACGCACCCAAGGGCATTTCTGTCTACCAGCTGCACTGTTGTCAGACTGGAAGGGCTTACCCGTGGACTCTGACGAAAAAATTTTTTGCTGGAAAGGAGGGACCCGCTTACAGCAGGGCTCCTTTCCCTTGATAGTCTGAGAAAGAAGAGTGCTTTTACCTCCCGTGACATCCTTAATAATGTCATCCAGGGCAGCACCAAAAAGCCTACCACCCTTAAAGGGCAGATCCGTCAGGAGCTTCTTAGAGGCCAGGTCAGCAGACCAGCATTTCAACCAGATAAGACGATGTAACACCACCGCAGAGACGGAGGCCCTGGATATCAAGGGGGCCGCGTCCAAAGTGGCGTCGCACACATAAAAACTAGGCCCTGCACCAGTTGGTGGGCCAGCGCAATAGCGTCTGGAGGAAGATCATGCTCCTGCACAGTCTGGTGCAAAATCTTTGCCCATTCCGTGAGTGTCTGAGACACAAGGGTCGCCGCTACGACAGGGCATAAGGCGGATCTCAACAAGGCAAACATGGCTCTGCTCACCACTTATGACCGCCTTTCAGTGGGGTCCTTAAATGCAGGAGTCCCCTCCATCGGGAGAGTGGTGGCCTTGTTCAAACGGGCAACTGGGGGGGTCGACCACTGGGGAAGAGGTCCACTTTTTAAGCAGGGCCTCTTCAAAGGGGTATCTGATAGACAGACGCCACGGGACCATAAAAGTCTTCTGCAGCTTTTCTCAAACCTGATCAATGAACCGGTCAAAGAAAGGTGCATATGGAAAAACCTTTTTAGAAGGCTTGGCCTTAAAAGAACCAAAAGGAGACAGCTTCCACCTGAGGTTCCGCAGCATCCAGCTTGAGAGAGTGTCCCTCACAGCATCAATGAGTTCACTTACAAGCGCCCTGTCATTTACCGACTCAGAACTGGAGTCTTCCTCACAAGGAATGTCCTGTTCAAAACCATCAAAATATTCAGAGCTAGAGTCCTGAGCAGCAGCAGCTAGGCCCATATCTGAATCGGAGCACTCCCCCTGTGGAAATAATGTGAGGAGAGGGCGCTTTTTAGCTCCCCTGCGCTCGCACACCGCTACCATCCTGGTAAGAAATGTTTCCAGGACTGCTGACAACTGGTCCATAGGGACCGCAGGTGCTGGAGCACTGCCTGTTGCCTCTGACATGCATGGGGAAGCCGGTGAAACAGACTCCATAATTGCGCCTCTGAGACTTCTCAGAAAAAAAGTCCACCCACTGGCTGCGCTGACTGAGGGGATGCCCAGGGGACTCACCAACCCGGACCAGGACCGCTCGGTTCCGCCTGCACCAGCGCGATTGAGCTGTGAGGAGATTCGCGCCGTTCCCAGCAGCGATAGAGGCCAAACAAGTGCAGAAAAAGCACGCGGCTTCAAGACAATGGCCCCGCAATGTGCTCAGGCGATCCACGGCAAGATGGCCGCCATGCAAACTAAAATGTGAATACACAAAACATGGCGCCGAACGGCGCCCAGGTCCCCAAACTCTTTAGAAAACAGCCCAGCGATATGCAGACAGCTATGAGCCGCCCCCCTCCGGGACAGAATGACCCCCAGGCACCCCAGCGCCAGTAATGGTGACAGAGCAGCAATAACCAGGGGGAGACAGGGAAAATCCCCCACACAGAGAAACACACAGCATGTACTCACCTGCAAGGAGGAGAGACTACTTACCCGTCCCCTGAGGGACCCACTGGTGTGTTTGACAGGACTATCACAGTGCGGTACTGAGTAGCTGTCGGCCCAGTCCACCGCGAAAGATACAGCAGGACTGTTCCATCTTGAGGACCGCGGAGCATAAAAGCCCACCGGCCACCCCTGGAGTCGTGGGGCATGTCGTGAACTGAGTCTCACGCACACAAGGCGAGGATCAGCACGCTCGATGGTCGGACAGGGAAGACTACGAGGATATCTTGTACCCAACCTGTTGCCCAGCCGACAGTTGATAGATCTCAAAAAGAAAAAAAATTCCAAAAAAAAGGAATAAAAAACGGTCAGGAGACTGGCTCCTGAGAGCCACGTCTTCTTCTGCTAGGCAGAAAAAAAACTGAAGGCTGCTGACTGCAGTGGGAGGGTTATGTCCGGAGGGACCGCCCCCCTGGGCGGGGCTGTTCAGCTCTGGCTTTTAGAATGTATGCCTAACATCTCACATTATGCCTAGAGCTTCTCCTGCAAGCAGGGACATGAGCCAGGGGTAAAGTGTTAAGAGGCGGTGTCAGTCCATGGACGATAAGAGAAAAGGCCGTAATATAACTCAGTATTACCCCTGTACAAAAAAACTTACCTATGAGAGCAGGCAATGTCCGGGTAAATTCGATAAAGTGTGGTCAGCATGGATGGTGAGGGAACACGGATGAGTGACCCGGTACGAACTGTCATTTTCTTCTTTGTGCATCATGGGACCCTCCCTTCCCTACTACACTGCTATAGTGACCCAAGATGTGTAACTGGGAACTTGGTGGCCTTCCCCCCCAAAATACTAAGTTGGTACCCTTGGCGGTCTGAGGGTAAGATAATGAATAGGGGTCTAGATAGCCATCCTCTTTGATGAGTGGTAATTGGTACGCTCCCGTACAGAATTAATTGCTATGTGAAATGTGGTTAACATTCTTTGACTCTGGATTACCTCTGTAGATGATATTTATATGGAAATGGAATGTATGTCTGTAGCGGACTAAGATGTAATGCTGAATTGTTTAATAAAAAAAAAAAAAAAAAAGGAAAAGAAGTTTGCAAAACTAGAACTCATGTATGTTATTGGAGACATGCAAAGATAGAAGAAATTAGTAGATCTCAATGATAAAATAATACACTACTATGGTGGTATCAAAACAAATCTAATATTACAACATTGCTGTACCTTCTTCAGAGCAAAAGATGCTGTCTGACCACCTCGTACTTCTTTGACAGGCATGCGTTTGCGATGTATAGACTTCACTGCAATAGAAGTAAAGTTGCCAAGAGGGTCAGGTCCTAGGAGCAGTAGATCATTTAGCTTTATCAGTCCTCTTAATGTTGTTCCTGAAACCACTGTGCCCACACCCTGTGGAAAAAATAAATCCTCTAATTTTCCAGTACGTAACTCACAACTATAGCTTCTGCAGATTTTTTCTATTTCGCCAAAAAAAAAAAAAAACTTACTGGTACAGAGTAGGTATCATCAATCTGGAACTCTGCAGGTTCTTCTTCCCTTGAGCTGCATCGGGGAGACAGCAAATTGAGGAACATTTTGAGCAGATCCAAGTTTTCCCCTGTTACATTAGAGATTTGAAAGATCGGACACATCCTAAGAAGTGGAAGAAAAAAAAAGTGAGGTTAACAAAATATGCCAAAAACATTCACACAAAAAAAAAAAAAAAAAAAAAAAAAAAAAAAAAAAAAAGAACAAGACCAAATAAGAAGTTATATATCTGGTCTACGAGGTAACAAATACATTTCAACTTGCATGTAAATCCATATCTTGGGAATACAGCATTAGGACACAGGCAACATATTCATAGACCCTTGGTTACAGGCTCATACATTCTGATGACTGGGCACAGACAAAGCTTTCACGGACACGCCCCCTGAATGTCTTCACTATAACCCTAACCCACTCCTGCAAGTCCTCAGTTTTGTAGCAGGCAATGTAAAGTATCCAAGGAATGAAAGATTTGTCTGTGTCCTGCACTGTACTCCAAAAATAGGATTTTTGTACTCACCGAAAAATCTATCTCTCTGAAGTCCATGGACTCACACAGCTTCCTTATATTCTTGACAGTAGGGTTATGTTCCGTCTATTAGGAGGACTAGGCAGACATGTTAACATTTAAAAACATGTAATTAAACAAAGCTGAAACAGAACCACCCAGGGGGCGGTCCCTCTGGTCTTACCCCTCATCCTGCACTCAGCAGCTCAATTAGTAAAAAAAGCAGTACAAAAAAAAAAAAAAAAAAAAACATAAAAAAGGAGGGGTGGGTGCTGTGTCCGTCCATGGACTTTAGAGAAAAGGATTTTACGGTGAGTACAAAAATCCTATTTTCTCTTTCGTCCATGGACCAACAGAGCTTCCTTATATTCTTGACAGTAGGGACGTCCCCAAGCAGTGTCAAAAAACGAGGGGTGGGAACAGCAATCAAACCAAACTTCACCCCAAAACAACCAGAGCTCCACAACGGAGGAGTTGCAACCATAAACAGCCGCCTGCAAAACCTTGCGGCTGAAGCAAGCATCCGCAGATGCATGCACATCAACCTTGTAAATCGAAGTGAAAGCGTGAACGGACGACCAAGTCACCGCCTTACACACCTGTGAGACAGACGTTTGATGTCGGAAAGCCCAGGAGGCACCAATTGCCCTGGTCGAATGCGCCGTGACAGGAAAGGGAGGCGCCCGCCCTTTTAGGGCATAAGCCTGAATCACGATCTGTCTGATCCACGAGAAATGGTGGCAGACGAGCCCGCCAGGCCTTTCTTTGGACCAGTCACTGACACAAACAGTGAGTCTGACCTCCGAAACTGAGCCGTAGCAGACAGATACATTCCTTGGACGTGGTACGTGCTCTGCGGGTGCAACCCAACCTCTTTGGGATGCGACGGCCAAGGACACAAGGATGGAAGTACAATGTCCTCATTTAGATGGAAAGCCGAAACCACCTTCGGAAGAAACGAAGGCTGCGGGCGTAGCACCGCTTTATCCTCATGGAGGATCAAGTAGGGGGACTTGCAAGAGAAGGCCGCCAACTCAGAAACCCTCCTGACAGATGTAATAGCCACCAGAAGGGCAACTTTCTGAGAGAGTGTCAAGATAGGAATCTGACGTTTCTGAAGTACCGAGAGCACCAGATTCAAATCCCATGGGAGGTAGTGATGGTCGAACCGGAGGAGCCACATGCCGGACCCCTTGCACAAACGAACTCACCAGTGAATGAGCCGCCAAGGGTTGTTGAAAGAAAAAACAGCCAATGCTGAAATTTGCCCCTTAACAGTGCTTAAGGCAAGTTTCTGATCCACTCCACGCTTTAAAAACAGCAGGATCCTGGAAACCGAATATGCCCGTGGACGCCACCCCTTCTCCCTCACACAGAGATGTAGGCCTTCCACGTGCGATGATAGACCTTCCGAGAAGATGACTTCCGTGCTCTCAGCATGGTGGAAGTGAATGAATCCGACAGGCCTCAGTCCCTCAGAACCTGACTTTCAACAGCCATGCCGTTAAAGCCAGCGACTGTAAAGCAGGATGAAGTATAGGACCTTGCGACAGAAGGTGCTCTCGCATTAGCAGTCGCCAAGGGACATCCGCCACCAAGTCAGCGTACCAGGGATGCCGAGGCCAATCTAGGGCAACTAGAATCACCGGAATCCCCTCGGTCTCCACTCTGCGGAGCAGGCGAGGAAGAGGTTTCAGTGGGGGGGGCATAAATTAGCCGATATTGTCCCCACGGAGCCACCAACGCGTCTGTGGACCTGGCCACAAACCTCAATACCTTCTGATTGAGTCGAGAAGGCAGGAGATCCACGTCTGGCGTGCCCCATCTCAGGCAAAGGAGTCGAAATACATTCGGGCGTAGCGACCAGTCTCTTTGGTCCAGCATCTGGCGACATAGGTAGCCCGCTTGCCAGTTTTCTACGCCCGGAATGTATACGGCCGATAGAGCCAACACGCTCCGTTCTGCCCACCGCAGGATGTGCGTGACCTCCGATGCTGCAGCAGAGCTTCTTGCTCCTCCTTGATGGTTGGCATACGCCACCGCCGTGGCGTTGTCCGACTGGACGTCCCGGCAGCCTCTGACCATGTGGAGAGGCACTGCCTGATCGCCCTAAGTTCCAGCACATTGATCGGCAAGCGGGATTCTTCCTGTAACCAGCGACCTTGTGTCGACTGAACACCCCAAACTCCCCCCCAACCGGTCAGGCTGGCGTCCATCGTGATCACCGTCCAGTGAAAGGGAAGTCACAACTTTCCGGACTGAAGGGCCAGAGATCTCAGCCACCAGACCAGGGAAGCCCCGACTAGCTGGCTCACCCGGATTTGACAATCCAGGGACAACGGAGATTTGTCCCATTTGGACAGGATCTCCTTCTGCAAGACTCGTGTGGAATTGAGCATACGGTACCACCTCGAAGGAGGCTACCATGAGACCCGGGACTCGCATGCAAAAGCGCAGCGACAACCACCTGCAGGATGCCAACAGCTTCACCGCAACTTTTCCAAAGGGAGAAAAACTCTCGCCTCTGGAGGAGTCCAGAATCAAGCCCAGGTATTCCAGGCGCTGAGTCGGCACCAACACCGACTTCTGGAGGTTCAGTACCCAACCAAATTCTTGAAGGGTCTGCCTGGCAAGCACCATATCCCCCTCTAATTCTGAGGCTGAAGCTGCTCTCAGAAGGAGGTCGTCCAAGTAGCCCACGATGGCAATTCCTTGCCGTCTCAGCAAGGCCAGAATCGGTGCAAGCACCTTGGTGAAAAACCCTTGGTGCCGATGCCAGGCCAAAAGGGAAAGCCATAAATTGGTAGTGGTCGTCCCCGACCGCAAAGCGCAGAAACCTCTGATGCCTGACAAATATGGGGACATGCAAATATGCGTCCTTGATGTCCAAGTACGTCAGAAAATCCCCCGGATGGGGTGCAGCGACCACAGAGCGAACTGATGCCATCCTGAACCTTCGTACCGTCACAAAGGAGTTGAGGGCCTTGAGGTCCAGGATTGGACGGACCACGTCCTTCTTTGGTACTACAAACAGATTGGAGTAGAATCCCTGAAACCTTTCCGGCAGCGGCACAGGTACAATTACCCCACGCCTCAGCAGGTCCTGCACTGCCCCCAATAGGGCGTTCCGACGAGCCGGAAGAAGATGAAGGTTCGAGGGAAAGAATCTGTTTGGTGGACAAGAAAGAAACTCTTGTACCCTGATGAAACCACTTCGCAACCCACTGGTCTGAAAGCAGGAAGGTCCACCGAGCTGCAAACCCACGAAGGCAACACCACCACCCGAGAGTCGGGCGGGGGCAAACCTTCATGCAGTAGCAGATTTGTTTGCAGGCTTGTTTTTCTTGCGAACCCAGGTACGCCTTTGTCCCTCGGCTGGTCCCTTGTCGGCCTGGAAACGATTACCTGCGGGTCCAGACTAATGGAAAAAAGTTTGAGCAGAAAAAGGAGGGCCCTGGCCTACGGCGTGGCTCATTACCTTTTCTGGATTGTGGGAGGAGCGTGCTCTTACCCCCCCGTGACATTCTTAATAATGTCATCCAGCGAGGCTCCAAATAGCCTCTCTTCCTGGAAGGGCAAATCTGCCAGAGCCTTCTTGGAAGTCTGGTCCACAGACCAGCATTTTAGCTAAACCAGGCGACACAATACCACAGCAGATACTGAGGCTCTGGAAATCAAGAGAGCTGTAGCCTGGGCTGCATCACAGACATATTTAAGGCCATGCACCAACTGGTCGGCAAGTTATACGCAGACGGGGGAAGCCTGTTGCTTCACCAACTCACGGTGCAACAATTTTGCCTATTCTGTATGTGTCTCACATCAGGGCCGCAGCCAATACAGGCCGTAATGCTGACCCCAGCATGGTGAACATGGACCGGGCCACCGCTTCGGATCTTCTATCTGCAGGATCCTTAAAATGCACGGGTCCCCTCTACCGGAATTGTGGTTATCTTGTTTAACCTGGATACTGGGGGTCCACAACCAGGGGAGAAGCCCATTTTTTTTTTCTTTTAGAAAGCTCTCCTCAAAAGGGTAACGGACCGCCATGCGTTTTGGGACCGAAAAGGCCCTCTGCGGTCGTTCCCATTTTTGGTCTATAAACTTATCAAAAATAAGTTACATAAAAAGGAAACCCCCTAGCAGTGCGGGTCGGCTTGTGGGACCCAAAAGGGACCGACACCTCAGTAGATGCCCCAGCCGCATCGTCCAGCTTGAGGGTTTCCCGCACTGCGGTGATAAGTGTTCCAACAAGCGCCTTCTCCTGCGCTGACCCAGACACGGAGTCTTCCTTACTGTCCGAATGGTCCCGGTCCGCATCCTCTGACACTTGAGAACAGGGGCCCTGTGTCACAGCCAGGCCCGAGTCTGAGCTTTCCCCAGAAGATGGTGGGGAGGGGGCGCTTTTTACCCCCCTTTCGCCCACACACCGCCTCCACCCTAGCAACAAATGATTCCAGGACCGCCGACAAAGTGTCAATAGGTCCCGCAGGTGCACCAGTTGCTACCACAGGAATGTCTGGGGAAGAAGCGCCAGCTTCTGACACTATGCTGACTCGCTCAACTGACAGCCACTCAGGGACTAAAGTCAAGGTACAAAAAAAGGCCCACCCTCCTAGCTGCTACAGACCGAGGGGTTTCCCAGAGGACTCACCACCCTGACGTCCACTATCTCCTGCACAGTGTGTGCCTGAGGTGATCTGTGCCGTTCAGAATGACAAAACCAGCGCTAGAGGCCAAAACCAATGTTAAAGCCACAAAAATATGTCCGCCGGCTGCCTCAGGAAAAAGAGCGCGAGCTACAAGCAAAATGCCCATCCGCTGTATTAGCATTAGGAACAGCGTGGCTACAGGAAAATGGCGCCGGCGCATCCAAAATGGCGCCGATCATTCTGAGGTAAAAATAAAAGGCCGCAAACACACTGGGCATCCGAGTGGAGGCACCCCACATGGCAGACAACCCACACTAGAGCGGACCCGAACACACTGTGCAGCCCCCAGCCAGGACCCGGAGGCCCCCTCAGGGACCCCTGGTTAGGTACACAGCAGGCCCAGCAAATGCATGGGGAGAGAGGAAAGGGAGCGACGAGAGAGGAGGGGCGAGAGACTCCCTAATCGACCACCCCAGGAATGCCCAGCTGTTCCATCCTGCCAAGACCGGAGGAACCTTACTTACCCGTCCCACAGGGACTGCTGGGCGCGTTCCTGACAGACCCATCACCGAGCAGTACGGAGTGGCTGTCGGCCACGGCCCACTGTGACTCGGACAGCAGTAGTCCGGTCATATGTGAGCCCGGGAGCATATAGCTCACCGGCCACCCCTGGAGCAAACGTGGTATGACGTGGCCCGACCCAGCGCGTAGCTAAAGGCCTGCTCACACTCGAACGGACTGGGGAGACAAGGATCTATATTATCCAGCCTTTCACCCAGCTGGCAGTTGATAGTAGATCTCAGGATCAAAAAGTAGAAGAAAAAATAAAAAAAAGTTCTCCAGGACCATGGGCCCCTAGGGAGCCAGGTCCTTCTATACTAGGCAGAAAAAAAAACTGAGCTGCTGAGTGCAGGGTGAGGGGTCATGACCAGAGGGACTGCCTCTGGGCGGTACGGTTTTAGTTTTGCTTAATTACATGTTTTTAAGTGTTAACATGTCTGCCTAGTCCTCTCCTAATAGACGGAACATAATCCTACTGTCAAGAATATAAAGGAAGCTGTGTCCGTCCATGGACGAAAGAGAAATGGCATTTACGGGCAAGTCTAAATTCCTTTCATCTTAAATCGTAGAAGACTTAAGCAAAAATAGTCAGCCCCTGGGATGGCCCCAAGCAAAGTATGAGAAGAGTGGGCAACAACAAAAGCAAACTGGGTCAATAGACCCAACAATAAGGGTCAACACACCCAACTACACAGTGCAGCTGCGAGGACCTTTCAAGCCTCATCCACAAAAGATTGCACGTTCCACCAGGTAGACCTTTGAAAAAAAAAGTATACATAGGAGGACAAGGGCGTGGCCTACAGGAAACTACCACAGACCTGGTGGAATGAGCGTGTAAAATCGAAGGAGTTTCTTCCCTGAGAGGGCATCCTCTAGAAATCATATTTCTTAGTCATTGAGCAACGATGGACTTGGAAGTGGGGCGTCCTGAGGACAGAACAAACGGAGTCAGTACTACTGATCGAAGCTGTTGCTTTGAAGTAAATAGCACAGACTACAGCTAAACAATGAACAGAAATTTCCTTTTGATGCTTTGGAACATGGTATAAGGATGGTAGGACTATGTTCTCATTGAGGTGGAAGATTCTTACCACTTTAGGAACAAAAGGTTGGTCATAACACTACCTAGTCATTGTCAAGGATGAGGAACAGGTCTTTACAAGGGAGCTGCCAACTCAGACATGTCTGACAAATGGGAGAACAACCCAAATAGCCATGTTGCAAGAAAGATCACCTAAGGGAAGATCCTTGATGGTTCTCTGTCCTGTAGACTTCGCTCTTTGAACCCAGATTAGGATTCCAAGGAAACACACGGTTCTGCATGGGTGGCTTGATGCGAGAAACACCTTTGAATTTTTTTTTTACAAGGCAGTGTAAAGCCAGAGGTCCTTGAACAACAATAGATAATGTTGCTGCCCAAAAGGTGTCTGCTTTAAGACTTCTTTCAGAATGCAAACACCCTAGACCAGGAGTGTCTCAATGTCTGGATCACCAAGTGGAGAAAAATAAATAAAAAATAACACCCTAATGCAGCCACCACAGGACCTGTTGGCGGCAATAAATTAAATTTCAGTTTTTAAAACTGGGATAGAGATCCACCAAGTTAGTAATACATTTTGTTTGACTTGACAGGAGCAGGAACATTTTTGTTGGACATGTCGACAAGATTTTGTGTTGGGTAGTTCTTGAAAGAAATTAGGCGAATGATACACAGTCTTGAAAGGAGGCTAACCTGGAGGCATAGAACATTCACAGAGAATCTTATTGTGGGATGTCTGATGCCAAATTCCGAGCGTGGGCTACGAGAGAAAACCTTTGCTTGTGATGTGTCAAGGACCAGACCGAAGTATGCCGGGTGAAGGGAAGGCTGGCAAGCAGATTTTAGGAAAATGAACCCACAACCAAAAGTCTGGAGCACCTGAATTGTCCTTTGGACATTTGCAGACAGGTGTAAGGATGAGGAGTCCTTTAGGAGAAGGTTGACTAGATAACCTCAGATTACACAGGTTAAGATGTGCCAGGACCTTTATAAAAATACTCAGAGCAGACAGGCCGAAGGGCAATGCGACAAACTGGAAATGTCTATCTGAAACTGCAAAACGCGAGAAAGCACAGATGAGGTAGATAAATAGGACTATGCAGATAGGCATCTCGGAGTCTATGGATACCAGGTATTCCCCCTTGTCTCAGGAAGGCAGTTACCAACTCTGCAGCCTCCATATGAAATTTTGGAAATTGAAGGCATTTTTTGAGGGATTTCAAGCCCAGAATATGACAAAACTTCCTTCGTTGGGCTTTGGTACTGTGAACATGTTTGAATACAATAATTTTCAAGCTGCCTTGTGGAGGTACTGGCACAACTACTTCCTGGGACGAGAGACAGTACAGAGAATTTTGGAAAAATCCGACTGTCCTTGGGTAGTTTGATTAAAGTAATAAAAACGTAGAGTTTGGAACTTTACTTGGTACCTTTTTGAAACCACTGCTCGAACCCACCGGTCAGAAAATCTGTGAACCAGAGAGAGGCAAAACTAAGACACCCTCCCCCCATTCTTATGAGCTAGGGTGTCCCTTCATGAGAACAGGGCTTTGGGAATGATTTTGTGGGCAAAATGTGCTGAAATAAGGGTTAAACCTAAGTTTTGAAGATGAAGTCTTGGTTGAACGGTTAGGTTCTCTGCATTTTGAGCAGGTAGAGGCTCCTGGGGGTGAAATATCCCTATCAATATCATTGACGAACTGTTCAAGTGCTTTACCAAAAAGATGTCTGCATTAAAAAAAAGAACATCTACTGTACGTGTGAGGATTTTTGCAGGCAGCTTTAGCTGTCCAGGCTTTGAGCTGCAAGATTCTGGGCATGTGAACAAAGATTAGAGCCATTCTGTAAAATTTGTCTCATCCCACGTTCCAGGGCATCTACATTTAAAAAAAAAAAAAAAAAAAAAAAAAAAAGCAGGAGCAGAAGGTAACCACTGTAATTGCTCCACCAAAGCATGCTCCTGGAATGCAGGATCCTCTTGGTTGCTTACTACTCTAGTAAAGTAAGCTACAGCTTATCACACTGAAATTGCAGTGAGCCAAACACAGGGCTGGGCCTGGCACAGTAAAGAGCCTTCAGAAGCAGCTCACACTTTCTATATGCAGAATCTTTGAATGAACAAACATCTTCAATTGGTAAAGAGCAGTAATATGTTTAAGACAGACTGTATGATTGACTACAGAAAGACCACTTTTAGCAAACTCTTTTTGCACTGGAACAGTTTGGCAAAGGTTTTTGAAGGAGTGAAAATCTTTTTTGGAATAATTGAATTACTGTTTGCCCATTCTTTTAGTTCATGAACCAGGAAATGCCTTAGTTTGTGCAGGTATCCAAAAGGAGCTTGGCGAGAGAGATTTATCAAGAACTACAATGCCAGGAGTTTTGCGCAGGGCAGCAACAAGCTTATTTTCATTAGCAAGCAGGTTGTGTGAAGCTGGGAAAGAGTGCTTCTAAAGCCTCCTCAATCTTGTGTGCCTCATCTAGGGCAGGCATACTGGGATTAGACTCGGGTAGAGATGGAGGAACTGGAGAAAGGGCATAGCATTCTGTAGCCCTGGACATACTGTAGATGGCTATATAAAGCACTTGGTTGTCTGAGGAACTGTGACATTGATGCAGAAAATTCTGCTTTTATCAGGTAGGTCTCATGTTGCATGCCTAAAAGTTGAGATCGAATCTGTCACTGGTGTTAAAAACCAGTTCCTTTTCTGGTGCAAGGGAACGTATTGTCACTCTTAGGTTGAGTACTGTGCGGACCCCTTCAGCAGAGTGAAGGTTCATCTAAGGTTTAGCCCTGGCTCCCTTTTGCCTGGTTTCTGCTACAGGCGAGGGTATATCTTTGTGGCCTAACCGGAGTAGGGTATGGAATATAGGGTTTTGCCAGAAAAATATGCAGCAACTCGGGTGTAGACCGCCCCCATTACGAATCCTCATGGCGAAAGAGTGGAAAAAAGTGGTGGTAAAGTGTGTGACCAGCGGGGTAATGTAACACCTGGTCATTCACAAAAGACTAAGCTGTTTAATTTTAGAACCAAGATTGAAAAGCTTACATTATAAACATTGCCCCCTCTTTTTACAGTAATCGTCAGATACAGGGTGACCCGGTCTTTGCTGCCCATGACATTGGACTAATATATTAACATACACACACACACACACACACACACGGTACACCCGTTCTTTGTTTGGTAACACAAATTGCTAATCAGCCAATTACCTGGCAGAAACTCAATGCATTAAGGCATCTAGACGTGGTGAAGGGGACTTGCTGAAGCTCAAACTGAGCATCAGAATGGGGAAGAAAGGGGATTTAAGTGACTTTGAGTATGGTCGTTGGTGCTAGAAAGGCTGGTCTGAGAATTTTAAAAACTGCTGATCTACTGGGATTTTCACGCACAATCATCTCTAGGGTTTACAGAGAATGGTCCGAAAAAGAGAAAAATATCCAGTGAGCCGCAGTTGTGTGGACGAAAAATAGGATTTTGTACTCACCGTAAAATCCTTTTCTCCGAGTTCATGGACGGACACAGCTTCAATCTTGACAAGTGGGTATTGGCCTTCATTTAGGAGTGACTAGGCAGAAAAAGTGTTAACTTCAGAGCTGAACAGCCCCACTCAGGACTAAGCAGATCAGTTTGTCAAAAAGCAGTACAAACTTAAAAAACGAGGGGTGGGTGCTGTGTCCATCCATGAACTCAGAGAAAAGGATTTCACGGTGAGTACAAAAATCCTATTTACTCTTTCGTTCATGGATGGACACCGCTTCAATCTTGACAAGTGGGACGTCCCAAAGCAGTGTCAAAAACGGAGGGGTGGGAACAGCATTAAAACAACTTCACCCCAAAACAAAACAGAGCTCCTCAGAGGCGTTGCAACTCTAAACAGCCGTCTGCAACACCTTGCAGTCGAAAGAAGCATCCGAAGATGCACACACAAACTTGTAAAGTCTAGTGAAAGTGTGAACGGACGACCAAGTCGCCGCCTTACACACCTGGGAAACCGACGCTTGATGCTCTCAGAGCTCGACAGCGTCCAAGAAATACGTGGTCTCCAAAGGATTAGACGGATGAGGACACAAGGATGGTAGTACAATGTCTTCCTTGAGATGGAAGGTCGAAACGGCCTTAGAAAGAAAAGAAGGCTGTGGACGCAGCACCAACTTATCCTTGTGGAAGATCAGATAGGGAGGCTTGCCCGCCTTAACTGACGTAACACCAAGAGGCACTTCATACCCTGGTCGAATGCGCTGGGAAAGGGAGGAGCCTGACCCTTCCTGGCGTAAGCCTGATCACGATCTGTCGGATCCACCTAGAGCTGGTGACCGGCGAGACCGCTGGGCCCTACTTGGGACCAGTCACCGAAACAAAAACAGTGAGTCTGGACTCCGGAACGGAGCAGTACCAGACAAGCATCCTCTCAGAGTTCAGACAACG
Organism: Rana muscosa; assembly: GCA_029206835.1. Classification (NCBI taxonomy): domain Eukaryota; kingdom Metazoa; phylum Chordata; class Amphibia; order Anura; family Ranidae; genus Rana; species Rana muscosa. The sequence goes on from CM055120.1 coordinate 415,581,770, forward strand.
TCCAAGGAATGCAACGTCGTCTCCTTAGGATTCGACGGATGAGGACACAAGAATGGCAGTACAATGTCTTCCTCGAGTCAGAAGGTCAAAACACGACCTTAGGAAGAAAAGGCTGCGGGCGCAGCACCACCTTATCCTTGTGGAAGATCAGATAGGGAGGCTTGCATGACAAGGCTGTCCGCTCAGAAACCCATCTTAACTGGCATAACAGCCACCAAAAAGTGTCAAGGGAAACTCCCTGATGTTCTCAAATGGTGGTTTCTGAGGCACCTAGAGGCCATGCCGTTAAAGCCATCGACTGCAAGCAGGATGGCATATGGGACCCTGCGACAGCAGGTCCTCTCGTAGCGGTAGACGCCAAAAGGACGTCTGCTACACAAGCCCCACGGAGGTAGTTGAGGGTGGACCGGAGGGGCCGCCTGCCGAGCGCGCTGTACAAACGTTCTCACTAGAGAGTGTCACCAGGGGTCGTTGAAAAAGAACAGCCAGGGCAGATACCTGCCCCTAATTGTACTTAACAGTAGAATTTTTGGCCCGTTACCTGCCGAGAACAGCAGGACTCTGGAACCAAATAAGTACGCGGATGCCACCTCATTTCCCCACAAAAGGATATGTAGGTCTTCCAAGTGCGATGGTAAATCTTCCTAGGGGATGATTTCCAAGCACTCCTCATGGTAGAGATCACCAAGTCTGACAAGCCCCGTTCTCTTAGCACCTGGCTCTCAAGCCATTCCGTTAAGCCAGTGACTGTAAAAACAGGATGGCGTATGGGACCTTGCGACAGATGCCAAAAGGCACCTGCTACCAGGCGCACTAAATCGGCATACCAAGGACGCCGAGGCCAATCCAGAGCAATTGGGACCATTGGAACCCTCTCTGCCTCCAGTCTGCAAAGCAGATGAGGAAGGAGCTTCAGAGGAGGAAAGGCATAGATTAGCCGGTACTGGCTCCACGGTGCCATCAACGCAGCTGTCGTGTTTGCCCAAGGGTCTCTTGACCTGGCAACAACCTCAATACCTTCCGATTGAGTCGAGAAGCCAGGAGACATACGACTGGCGTGCCTCCCCTCTGGCAAAGGAGCTAAAACGCCTCCGGGTGTTGAGACCATTCTCTCCTTGGTCCAGCATCTGGCAACTCAGGTAGTCCGCCTGGCAGTTTCCCACACCCGGAATGTATACGGCCGACAGGCCCGGTACGCTCCTTAGGAGGTGAGCAACCTCCAACGCTGCAGCAGAGCTGCTTGTTCCTCCTTGATGATTGACATACGCCACCACTGTGGTGTTTGTCCGACTGGATTCTGAGTGGACGCCTCTGTAGCCTCTGAGACCATGTGGAGAGGCAAAGCCAGATTGTCCTGGAACTCCGGGCGATGATCGGCAAGTGCGATTCCTCCAGAGTCCAGCGACCCAGGTTGACTGAGCACCCCAGACTCCTGTCCAACCGGGAAGACAGGCGTGACCACCATCCAGTAAAAAAGGAACGACTTCCCGGACAGAAGTGCCAGTGATGTCGGCCACCAACTAGGGAGGTCCTGACTAGGTGGCTCACCCGGATTGAGAATTCAGGGATGAAGGGCACTTGACCCTCTAGACCGAATTACCTTCTGTAACCCTTGCGTGTGAAATAGTGCATATGGTACCGTCTCGAAGGAGACTACCATGAGGCCCAGGACTCGCCTGAAAAAAAAGTGACGTGACAACCATCTTGGGATGTCAACCGCAGCCTGAAGGGTCTGCAACTTTCCCATAGGGAGGAAAAAACTTCCGCCAGAATCAACCCTAGATACACTAGGAGATGAGATGGTACCGATACTTAACTTCTGAGTGTTCAGCACACAACCAAGGATCGGAGGGTCTGACAGGTTACAGACACGCCCACCTCTAATTTTGAGTTTGAAGTGGCCCTCAGAAGAAGATCGTCCAAGTTGCCCATGATAGTGATGCCACGCAGTCTTAGTAGGGCCAGATTCGGGGCAAGCACCTTGGTGCCGATGCCAGGCCAAAGGGGAGAGCCACCATTGGTAGTGGTCTTCCCCGGAGCCAAAGGCAGGCATCTGATGCCTGGTGCATATTGGGACATGCAAGCATGCGTCCTTGATGACCAAGGATGTCGGAAATCCCCCGGATCGAGGGCAGCGACAACAGAGCGTCTTCAGCACTACGAACAGATTAGAGTAGAACCCCTGAACCCGTTCCTGTACTGAGACAGGAAGGACCACCCTGCGTATCAGCAGCTCTTGAACCGCCCCATATAGGACTTTGACGAGTCGGCTGAAGCTGGCGGATTAGGAGGGAAAAAAATAAATAAAATATCTGTTCGGTAGGCAAGCAGGGATGGGCTTGCGAAACCAGGGACGCTTCTGTCCCTCAGCAGGCGCTTTATTGGCCTGGGGTTGTTTACTTGCCGCACTAGGCGGACAAAAGAACTGCTTGTGCGCGGTGAAGGCGAGCCCTAGCATATGGCGTGGCTCCTTAGCCCTTTTTGGATTGCGGGAGCTACAAGCTCTTACCTCCTGTGGCATCCTTAATTATGTCATCCAGAGAGGATCCAAAAAAAAAGACTCACCATTAAAGGGCAGGTCTAAGGCCTTATTGGAAGTTTTTGGTCCGTAGACCAGCCAAACCAGGTGCCATAACACCACCGCATAAACCAAAGCTCTGGACAGCAAGGGGATAGTATCCATATGTCTGACTCGCAGACAAAATTTAAGGCCCTGTACCAACTGGTCGGCCAAAGCTACCTCGTCCGGAGGAGCTTCCCGCGTCTTTAATCCCTGGAGTAGCATCTTTGCCCACTCAGTAGGTGTCAGACACCAAAGCCCCAGCCATTGCTGGACGCACCGCTGAGCCCACTATAGGTAGCGAGTGATTGCCTCAGCCTTCTTGTTCACAGGGTCCTTGAAGACAGGAGCCCCTTCCACTGGACTTGTGGTTACTTGGTTAAGTCTGGACACAGGGGGATCCACTATCGGGGGAGAGGTCCATTTTTTCCAGGAAACTCTCATAAAAGTGTTACCGGACCGCCAAATTTTTTTAGGGCCGAAAAAAACCCCAAAAAAAGAAAAAAATAAAAAAACACCTTCAGTGATTTTTTTCCCCCTCCTTGTATTAAAGTTTATCAAGATAAGACATACAAGGAAACACCTTGGCAGTGGGGGCCGGCTTACGGAACCCAAAAGGAACCGCCGTCACTGTTGCAGAATTCCCCAACTTCAGCGTAACCCGCACTGTGGTGATAGATACCAAGCATTTCCACGTGCTGACCAGGACCTGGAGTCATCCTCATTGTCCGACCGGTCACGGTCCACAGCCGTTGATGCATCAGAATCAGGGCCATGAGCCACAGCTGTGCCTGGCTCTGCATCAGAATTATCCCCAGAAGATGGCGGGGGGAGGGGGTGCTTCCTACCCCTTGTGTTCCCACCTTGGAAACAAAAGGCCTCCAGGATCGCCAACATAGCGTCCACTGATATAGCAGGGGCACTAGTTGCCAACTCAGACGTTTCAGGGGGGAAAAACGTCTGCTGACCCACACGTCTGACACCCACAGGGACTCCAGACAAGGTATCACAGCCCACCCTCCTAGCTGCTACAGAGATGCAGGGTCTCCCAGAGGACTCACCACCCTTAGGACGGTCACGGTTACTGCTGATCGTCTGCTCCCGCCAGTGATGGTCTCCCATAGCTGCCTGTGTCAGTCTGACCCTCCGTCAGCATGTGTCTGTCTATCGCGCACCTGTGAATGCACCATAGAGGCCAAAAAGTTCCACAAAATGGCCGCCGAGCGGCCGTACTGAAGAACGTTGTGAACCACAAGAAAATGGCCGCTGAGCAGTCGACAGAGGCCAAAGCAGGCGCGGACCACAAGAAAATGGCCGCCGAGCGGCGATCGATCCATACAGGCGTGGACCACAAGAAAAGGGCCGCCAAGCGGTAGACAGAGGCCAACACAGGCGTGGACCACAAGAAAATGGCCGCCGTGCGGCAGATAAAGCTAGCAGGCGTGGACCACAAGAAAATGGCCACCGCCAGCATGGAGGGAGAAACACACAGGTAAGCAGCAAAAAATTGACATTTCCAATGATAGCCTACAACGCAGTTCCCGCTCCAGATGGAGCCCCCCCCCAGCACCCAGCCTTAGCTTGCAGAGAACAGGGAGGAGGGAAGGCAGGGAGAGAGGAAAGAAAGGGCAAAACCACTTAATTGATCTCTCCAGGAATGTCCAGCCAAGTCCTCCTGCCAAAGCAGGGGAAGCTACGTACCCATCCTGCGTGGATTATGCTGGAAGACATTCTGGACAGACCATCTTCCGCACAGTTACGGAGGTGACTGTCGGCCCGGCATGCTGAGATTGAGCCATAGAGAGCGATCATATGCATGCCTTGGAGCATAAAGCTGACCGGCCACCCGTGGAGCGACGGGAATATCGTGGAAAACCCAGTGCGTAGCTAGGGTCGGCACACGCTCGATGGCCGAAACTGGGGAGACTACAAGGATCTGGGATCCAGCCTGTCACCCAGTTGACAGTTCATCGAAGACAGCAGGAACAAAAAAAAAAAAACACACGTAGAAAAAATACCCCCGGACCAATGGGCCCGAAGGGAGCCATGTCCTTCTATACTAGGCAGAAAAAAACTGATCTGCTTAGTGCAGGTTGAGGGGATATAGCCAGTAGGACTGCCCCCTGGGTGGGGCTGTTCAGCTCTGAAGTTGTTAACACTTTCTGCCTAGTCACTCCTAAATGAAGGCGAATACCCACTTGTCAAGATTGAAGCTGTGTCCGTCCATGAACGAAAGAGTAATGCCTTTTTGTCATCAGAAGAAAATGGGCAGACTGGTTTGAGATGATAGAAAGGCAACAGTAACTCAAATAACCACTCGTTACAGCCAAGGTATGCAGAATACTATCTCTGAACGCACAACACATCAAACCTTAAAGCGGAAGATTTCACCGGGTGCCACTCCTGTCTGCTAAAAACAGGAAACTGAGGCTACAATTCGCCAAGGCTCACCAAAACTGGAGTGCTTTAGGAACATATCCAGTGTATTTCAGTGGGTAAAAAGTATAAAAAAAAAAAAAGCTAAAAATAACCCTGGGTTGCTGAATGAGAATGTAAAAATGCATAGAAAAAGCAAAAAAAAAAGGCCTTCAAAAAAATATAAGGTTTAGGGGGGTCATTGTCAGCATTCCAAAAAGGAATGTAATAAGAAATGTAAGCGCGCAATCACGGCATCTAAAATAGACCATGAAAGTCATATAGCGGAGGAGAGTTAAAGAGATTTTTTTTTTATATATAACAGTAAGAAAATGAGACCAGAGCATATTGGCCACATAAAGGATGAATGGAATTTAGTTACAAAAAAGACAAGGGTTTTTAAATGCATTCTTCTCTTCAGTTTTCACGGAAGTAAAAAGGGGATATAGTAACCAAGACTAATGTTAAGTCACAGAATGTACCCTCATGGCCAACAGAAGCCAATATCAGAAATAGACTTGAAAAACTTATCAATAAGTCACCAGGACCAGATGGCTTACACCCGAGGGTCCTTAACCACTTGCTTACTGGGCACATATACCCCCTTTCCTGCCCAGGCGAAATTTCAGCTTTCGGCACTGTCACGCTTTGAATGACAATTGCGCGGTCGTGCAACGTGGCTCCCAAAAAAAAATTTACGTCATTTTTCCCCCACAAATAGAGCTTTTGGTGGTATTTGATCACCTCTGCGGTTTTTATTTTTTGCGCTAAGAAAGAGCGACAATTAAAAAAAAACATTTTGATTTTTGCTAGAATATATATCCCAATTTTTTTAAAAAAAAATTTCTTCCACAGACTGATACGTATTCTACATTTTTTTTTTTTATACAAAAAATATCGTAAATCGGCGTTTATCGATTGGTTTGCACAAAAGTGATGGCGTTTACAAAATAGGGGGTGGTTTTATGGCATTTTTATAAAAAAAAAATTTTTTTACTAGTAATGGTGGCGATCAGTGATTTTTTCGTGACTGCGACATTATGGCAGACACAGCAGACACTTTTGACACTATTTTGGGACCATTCACATTTATACAGCGAACAGTGCTATAAATATGCACCGATTACAGTATAAATGTGACTGGCAGGGAAGGAGTGAACACTAGGGGGCGAGGAAGGGGTTAAATATGTTCCCTGGGAGTGACTACTAGTACATCGCGGCCACCAGGCACGCGCATCAGCATCACAGTGACGCGCGCCCCCAGTGGCCGGAGGAGCGGAAGCCGTAAAAAGACGGCCTCCCGGCATTGTAGAGCCACCTTGCGGTCGTACGGCGGGCGCGAGGTGGTTAAGGGACTCAGTCAGGTGACAGCCAGACCATTGCTCCCAAGTTTTATGGACAGTTTACCGACTGGAATGGTACCAGCCGATTGGAGAAAAGCCCATGTGGTACCAATATTTAAAATAGGGCCAAGATACATACCTGGAAACTACAGACCAGTCAGCCTAACATCATCAATAGTTTGTAAGCTAAGGGAATAAGGGATTATACCCAAGATTTTGCCAATGAAAACAGTATAATAATTAGTAGTAATCAGCATGGATTCATGAAGGATCTTTCTTGCCAGACCAATCTATTAATATTCTACGAGAAAGTAAGCTGCCATCTAGATAAAGGAAGGCCTGCGGATGTGGCATATCTGGATTTGTAAATGCATTGGATACAGTTCCAAACAAACGTTTACTTTACAAACTGAGGTCTCTTGGCATGGACCATTGGGCATGTACCTGGATTGAAAACTGGCTACAGAAGCGGGGCAAAGGGTGGTGATAAATAGCGAGGACTCCAAATGGTCCGGTGTGGTAAGTGGGGTCCCCTAAGGATCTGTCCTGGGATCAATTCTGTTTATTCATAAATGATATAGAGGCTGGGATAAGTAGCTCGATCTCAGTATTTGCAGATGATACAAAGCTAAGCAGGGCAATAACTTTAGATGCCACGAAAAATTAAAGAATAACTTCAGATGTGGAAACCTTACAAGAAGACCTAAATAAAAATAATGGGGTGGGCAACTACATGGCAAATGAGGTTTAATGTTGGAAAAAAAAAAAAAAAGGCACTGCATTTGGGTGCTAAAAATACGAACACAATTTACTCACTAGGGGGAAAACCTTTGTGAAAATACAGGATGGAAAAGGATCTGGGGTCCTCGTAAATGCCAGACTCAGCAATGGCATGTGATGCCAAGCTGCTGCAAACAAAGCCAACAAAATATTTGCATACATTAAAAAGGGGATATACTCCAGAGATAAAATTATAAATTATCTTACTATACAAGACTCCAGCATCTTGAGTATGGTGTCCAGTTCTTGGCACCAGCCCTCTGGAAGGAGGTGCAGGAACTGGAAAGAGTTCAGAGAAGGGCAACATAGCCAATTAAAAAAGAGAGTTAACCTTAATCTGCATAGAGAGTTCTTTACTGTCAGAGCAGTAAGTATGTAGAATTCTCTACCACAAGCTGTAGTATCAGCAGGGAGTATAGATTTATTTTTTCTTTTAACTATTAGATGAGCATCTTGATGATCACAACATACAGGGATATACAATTTATTATTGATCTAAAAACGCATGCATACATAAATACATACAAGTGCACGTTGAACTGGTGTCTTTTTTCAACCTTACTGACTATGCAATCCTATGTAAAATTGGAAAAAAACTATTGCCTAGTCTGATTAGTCTTGATTTCAGCAACATTCAGATGGCAAGGTCAGAATTTTGCGTAAACATTAAAGCATGGATTCATCCTGCCTTGTATTAACAGTTCAGGCTGGTGGTGTAATAGTGTGGGGATTTTCTTGGCACACTTTGGGCCCCTTAGTACCAATTGAGCATCATTTTAACACACAACTACAGTGTACCCCATCTGATGGCTACTTCCAGCAGGATAATGCACCCCGTCACAAAGCTTAAATCATCTCAAACTGGTTTCTTGAACATGAAAATGAGTTCACTGTACTCCAATGGCTTCCACAGTCACCAGATCTCAATCCAATAGAGCACCTTTGGGAGGTGGTGGAACAGGAGATTAGCAGCATGGATGTGCAGCTGACAAATCTGAGGCAACTGCGTGATGCTATGTCAATGTGGACCAAAATCTTTCAGAAATGTTTCCAACATCCTGTTACATCTATACCACGAAGATAAAGTTGTAAAGGCAGAAGGTTTTTCATCTTAATGCATTCTATGCAGCAGCCTCCCTAGCACCCCCTAATACTTAGCTTGGCCTAAAGAACCTAGCAGCCGATTTTAACGATGTGCAGTACCCGAGGAAACATTACTGGCCATCCCCATGTTGTGTAGTTTAGTCACCGCTACCAAGGTTTTACTGAGGTTGCACCGATCTGGATGCACCGCTTCTATTTTATTTATTTTTTATATTAGAAGGCAGTGAAGAAAATGAGAAAAATAGAGAAGATAAATCCCAAAAAAAAAAAAAAAAACTGTTTAAAAAGTACTAAAGTCTTATTTGTTAAAATGTTATACTTACCTGCCCTGTACAGTGGTTTTGCACAGCATCACAGCGCCTCCTCTTCTCAGGCCCCCCACTGGCAATCCTGACATCTCCCTCCTGCTGAGTGCCCCCCACAGCAAGCAGCTTGCTATGGTGGCAGCCGAGCTATGGCTGGGCCCTACCCCCTCTCTTCCCTCATTTGCTTACTGACAGAAGCAGGAGCTAATGGCACCCGCGGTGTGTCTCAGCCAAATCAGGAGGGAGAGTCCCAAACTGCTGAGTCTCTCATGCAACATCGCTGGATCAAGACGGGGGTAAGTATTACGGTGGGCTGCTGCACACCTTTTTTATCTTCATGCATTATAAAAAAACATTGTCTTTAGAACCAACTTTACGTTAAGAGTGATTTTTCCACAAGGGAGGGGGGTCTATCATCTTAGGACACTAGCAAAAACTGAAGACTCAAAGACCATCTAACCAATAATGAGGGGGGGGGGGGGGGAGTATGTTCACCCTCCAAGTCCGCCTGCTAATTTTCTATGCCTGATGGTGGATGGCAGACGGGGCAGAAAAGTGCAGTTTTGCCCAAAGGGGGATCAAGTCCACTTCCTTTATGTGTGATGCAACTTCTGGTGCCTCCCTTATGGCTGATGTAGGGCAAGGTCATGGCATTGTTCAACTGAATTCTCATTGAGCCCAGAGGAGTCCAGCACTAAAAAGCCAACCAAATGGCCCAGAGATCCAAAATTTTAACTGAAAGCTGTGCTTCCTCCGATGACCAAGTGCCCCGCACTTGGAGGCAGTCCTGGAGTACACCCCACCCGACACACCGATATTGCTCATGAGAACTTTCTATGCCCTAAGAGAAAAGAGCTTCTGTGACTCCAGCTCTGTGTTGAACATCCACCGCACTGGGGAGAGACTGGTCCTAGGGGTCGAACTTAAAGGGGCAGAGCTCAGTTTTGAGGTTGAATATCCATCCAAAGAGCTGGAGGCTGTGCAATCTGCTTTATATTGTTTTGCTTGTAGTACCCATCAATTTTATTAATAAAATCGGTTTTAACTGTACAGTACTTCATTATGGGATTTCCTTGATTCTTTCAGGCTAGGGGTTGCTGCGGCAAGTTTATGTGAAACGATCCAGTGGCTGTGTGGGGCATGCAGTTCTGAAGTGTGACTGGCTTGAGGCACATCCAACTGTGTGAGAGGGAGCCAGCAATCCATCCAGGCAGGATCTATCTTTCTAAAGAAAAGTTAGACCTCTTGATACGTGGGGTCTAAATGTTTAGTAAGCTGCTTTAATTAAAAAGTGGCTGGTGAACATTTGGGGTGAAGAGTTTGTATTCACAGTGGACTACATGAATTTGGAGTTAAATTTTTCACTGTACTCTATTTATGCAATCTTTATGAATTTATGATTTGTGCGTTAGCATAACACTATTTTTGGAAACAATTGATGTTGGATATTTGATGTGTGAATATCAGCAAGTGCTGCAGTCACAATTTAGACATTTAAAAAATGTATATCCGCTATTACACAAATCTGGTTATTTTCTAGCACTGGTTACCTTTGTAAGTTAGAGCCTTATAGGGGGCTCAGGACAGCAAGAGCTCATTTACATTTGTAATTTGGGGGCAGTAAAACCCCATAGTTTATTGTGGTGCACGACCGGTTACCAAATCACTTAAGTGGCACTTTCTCTTCAAAAGGATGAGCACTGCTGGTGTAAACTACAGTGCCTTGCGAAAGTATTCGGCCCCCTTGAACTTTTCATCCTTTTGCCACATTTCAGGCTTCAAACATAAAGATATAAAATTTTAATTTTTTGTGAAGAATCACCAACAAGTGGGACACAATTGTGAAGTGGAACGAAATCTATTGGATATTTTAAACTTTTTTAGCAAATAAAAAACTGAAAAGTGGTGCGTGCAACTCGCTTATGTGACTAGCCCCACTGACTTGGCCAGGGAGGCTTGGATGTCGGCCCAGGACTCTCTGGACCGTCTGCGATCCTCACAGGCAGAGCGGAAGAGGTTCTTTACCAAACTTGCATTCTATGAGGAAGGGGAACAAACTGGACGATTGCTGGCCAAGATAGCGAGGTCTCAAACACAATCCCCGGCCATCGGTGCTATACGCGCCTCTACGGGTAAGGTGGTTAATACCCCTGAAACCATTATATCCGAGCTGGCGTCCTTCTATGAAGGCCTTTATGGATCGAGGGATGCCTACTCGGATGCGGACCTTGGAACATACATGGCTAGTATTGATCTGCCTGCTCTCTCCACATCTGCCAGAGAACAGTTAGATGCACCAATTACTCTGGGCGAGCTGCAATTAGCGGCAAGCTCTTTTCCTACATGTAAAGCCCCCGGAGAGGATGGCCTGCCCATAGAAGTGTACACTCAATTTGGGGAGCACTTGTTACCTGAACTATTGAAGGTCTTTAACGCCGCACTAGAGGGTGGTCAGCTGCCTGGTTCCATGGCTAGGGCTAATATTATTTTACTGTTGAAGCCGGGAAAGGATCCGGTTGACCCTGGCTCCTATAGGCCTATATCGTTGCTGCAGAGCGATGTAAAAATCCTGGCAAAGGTCCTGGCGCGCAGGGTCAACGGGATAATCACGTCTATTATCCACCCAGACCAGGCTGGCTTCATGCCGCAGAAGTCCACCGCCACCAACTTGAGGCGCATGTTCTTGAACATGCAGGTGCAGGCAGACAATGGGGGCCGTAGGGCGCTCTTGTCCCTTGATGCCAACAAGGCATTTGATAGTGTCAGTTGGAGGTTCCTCTGGGCGACGTTGGCCAAGTTTGGCTTTGGGGACAAGTTTATAGAGTGGGTCAGGCTGCTGTACGCGTCCCCCCAGGCGACCATTAGGGTCGCGGGTAGGATGTCACCGGCCTTTGCTCTGGGTAGGGGGACGAGGCAGGGATGTCCCCTGTCCCCCCTGCTCTTCGCGATCGCTATAGAGCCATTGGCTGCCCTGATACGGGCTAGTGCCCGCGTCCGGGGATTCCAATATGGCACGCTGCAAGAAAAAATCATGTTGTACGCGGACGACATGCTGCTGTTCCTGGAGGACCCCACGCACTCCATCCCCGGGGCTATGTCAATAATAGAGCAATTCGGCCACTACTCGGGATTGACCATTAATTGGTCAAAATCCGCCCTGATGCTGTTGGATGAGGATGGTGGGGTTGCCCTGCCGGAATCTTGTCCCATCCCAGTTGTATCTAGCTTTAAATATTTGGGGGTACAGGTGTCGCCCAGGCTGGGGGACTACTGCTCCCTTAATGTGCACCCATTGCTGTCCCGGTTTAGGGACAAAATTAATACTTGGAACACCCTAAAAATGTCACTTGCAGGTAAAGCCAATCTGATCAAAATGATTTTAATGCCACAACTACTTTACTTTCTTCATAACTCGCCTGTAGTGATACACCTGAAAATCTTCCGAATAGTGAACACTCTTCCGACGGTTGCTATGGCATACTAGGCCCCCTCGGATTAGACTGGAACACTTGCAGCGGGCCAAGGACAGTGGGGGGCTGGCGGTTCCCAATCCTTGGCTGTACTACATAGCGGCCCAGTTACAGCATTTGATCGGCTCTATGTCCCAGCACCCGGGGAGCTCGGCGGCACGACTGATGCTGTCGGCCACTGGCGCTGAGACTATCCCGATGGGGCTGGAGGCGCAAATGTTCCTCAAATCCAACAAGCGGACCCCGACGCTCGCACTTATCCAGAAAGTCTGGAATAAGGGCCGACAACTCCAGGGAGTGCAGGGATTCACAGAGGACAGCCCAATATGGGGCAATAGGTCTTATGTGGAGTTGGTGAAGCTGCAGCAGGGGCCCAGATGGCGTGCCCATGGTGTGGCTCTGCTGTCCCACATTTTCGTTAACGGCAGGCTTCTCACTTTCCCCGAACTGCAGGCCAGATTTGACCTCCCAGCTCATATGCATTATTACTACATGCAGCTTCAACATGCGGTTGCGGCACACGGGAATGCGGTGGAATGGGTTCAGTCGCCCGCCCCGGTGTTCCGTGTGCTGCACACTAGCACTGAAACAAAAGGATTTATCTCACAATGCTACCAGATGTTACTGGCAAGTCACCTACAGGCATTCCCGAGCAGGGCGGAATCCATGTGGGAGAAGGACATAGGTACACTGTCAGGGGACCAATGGGAGGAGGCGTGGCGGTCAGTCACTACCTGTTCTTTAAACGTTGCGCAGAAAGTGTCACAGCTATATATATTATTGAGGGTACATTACACCCCGCTGAAATTATATAAGATGGGTAAGCTCGGGGACCCTGTGTGTGGTAGATGTCAGAGGCACAATGGAGATCTCATTCATCTCCTGTGGAGATGCCCTAAGCTTCACAGGTATTGGACTGAGGTGGTGGGTACAATAAACAGAGCGTTTCAAACTACGATCCCTTTGGACCCTAAGTGCTGCCTGCTGGGGATCTTGGAGGAAGCGATCCCTGGGGAGTTGACCAGGGTCGCGGTCTCTAGGGCCCTGTTTCAGGCTAGGAAGCTTATTTTGATGGGTTGGAAGTCAGTCTCACCGCCTACCACCACCTCTTGGGTAACACACATGGGGAATACTCTTATAATGGAAAAGTACATATACCAGCACAGGGGAAGCCCGAGCAGGTTTGAGAGAATTTGGTCCCAATGGCTTGATACCCCTGGCCTGAGCCCCAGGGAGCTGGTGATGTCCCGACTTTTGCAGTAAAATTGAAACCAAGCGGCCGAGGATTAATATGCTTATACATGCAAGATTGTGGTGCTGTTTTTGATGTGATCTTATATGTTGTTTTACAGTTCGCCAGCAGAGGGAAACCTTTGCTATTTTTTGTACAATGGAAACTGTTGTGATCTATCTGGTGTTCAATAAAAACCTTTTTGATTCAAAAAAAAGAAAAGTGGTGCGTGCAAAATTATTCGGCCCCTTTACTTTCAGTGCAGCAAACTCACTTCAGAAGTTCAGCGAGGATCTCTTAATGATCCAATGTTGTCCTAAATGACTGATGGTGATAAATAGAATCCACCTGTGTGTAATCAAGTCTCTGTATAAATGCACCTGCTCTGTGATAGTCTCAGGGTTCTGTTGAAAGCGCAGAGAGCATCATGAAGACCAAGGAACACACCAGGCAGGTCCGTAATACTGTTGTGGAGAAGTTTAAAGCCGGATTTGGATACAAAAAGATTTCCCAAGCTTTAAACATCCCAAGGAGCACTGTGCAAGCGATCATTTTGAAATGGAAGGAGTATCAGACCACTGCAAATCTACCAAGACCTGGCTGTCCCTCTAAACTTTCAGCTCAGACAAGGAGAAGACTGATCAGAGATGCAGCCAAGAGGCCCATGATCACTCTGGATGAACTGCAGAGAACTACAGCTGAGGTGGGAAAGTCTGTCCACAGGACAACAATCAGTCGTACACTGCACAAATCTGGCCTTTATGGAAGAGTGGCAAGAAGAAAGTCATTTCTCAAAGATATCCATAAAAAGTCTTGTCTAAAGTTTGCCACAAGCCACCTGGGAGACACACCAAACATGTGGAAGAAGGTGCTCTGGTCCGATGAAACCAAAATCGAACTTTTTGGCCACAATGCAAAACGATATGTTTGGCGTAAAAGCAACACAGCTCATCACCCTCAACACACCATCCCCACTGTCAAACATGGTGGTGGCAGCATCATGGTTTGGGCCTGCTTTTCTTCAGCAGGGACAGGGAAGATGGTTAAAATTGAGGGGAAGATGGATGCAGCCAAATACAGGACCATTCTGGATGAAAACCTGTTGGAGTCTGCAAAAGACCTGAGACTGGGACGGAGATTTATCTTCCAACAAGACAATGATCCCAAACATACAGCAAAATCTACAAAGGAATGGTTCATAAATAAACGTATCCAGGTGTTAGAATGGCCAAGTCAAAGTCCAGATCTGAATCCAATCGAGAATCTGTGGAAAGAGCTGAAAACTGCTGTTCAAACGCTCTCCATCCAACCTCACTGAGCTCGAGCTGTTTTGCAAGGAAGAATGGGCAAGAATTTCAGTCTCTCGATGTGCAAAACTGATAGAGACATACCCCAAGCGACTTGCAGCTGTAATCGCAGCAAAAGGTGGCTCTACAAAGTATTAACGCAAGGGGGCCAAATAATTTTGCACGCCCCACTTTTCATTTTTTTCTTAGTTAAAAAAGTTTCAAAAATCCAATAGATTTCGTTCCACTTCACAATTGTGTCCCACTTGTTAGTGATTCTTCACAAAAAATTAAAATTTTATATCTTTATGTTTGAAGCCTGAAATGTGGCAAAAGGATGAAAAGTTCAAGGGGGCCGAATACTTTCGCAAGGCACTGTATATGGTAAGAATAAAACCAAAAATGTGTGCCCGACTATTCAGAACCAAAATTGGTTAACGGCTACCGTCTGGGAAACAACTGATAAATCAATGTGAGAGCTGTGAGTCACTTTCTACGCACAGAACCTACTAAGCAAAATAACGTACGTCGGCAACACGTGTTGGTAAAACTGTAAAAATCATGAACCTGTAGGTGGATGCAGGGGACAAAAAAAAAAAAAAAATTCTGGTAGAAGTATTCAAATTAGGTTTTCTACAAATAGAATCATTCCCTTACTTCTGTCCAAAAATTGGTCATACTAATGAGTCTGCCACACCAGACTATTTTTCAATTTTACCCCGCATTCCCCTCATAATATAAAGCAGCGATTCTCAACCTCGGTCCACAAGGACCCCCAACGGGCCAGGTTTTCAAGTTTTCCTTCACTATGCACAGCTGCCTTGAAATAGTTCTTATACCATGTCATTTATATTGATTTATCCAAGGGCAATGCCCAAAACATGGCCCGTTGGGGGTACTTGAGGACCGAGGTTGAGAACCACCGATATAAAGCACTTAGAAAGTGAGCACCCCAACCAACATGTGCTTTGTTTTTGAGCATATTTTAAATTTAAAAAAATTAAATGAATCACTCCCGATGAAGCCCTTTAATTGGTGGAACATGTTAAATTTTGTGGTTGGGGTGCTCACTTTTTTTTAACCACCTGCCTACTGAGCATTTTCACCCCCTTCCTGCCCAAGCCATTTTTCAGCTTTCAGCGCTGTCACACTTTGAAGGACAATTGCGCAGTCATGCAACGCTGTACCCAAAATGAAATTTGTGTCCTTTTTTCCCCACAAATGGAGCTTTCTTTTGGAGGTATTTGATCACCTCTGCGGTTTTTATTTTTTTAACTACAAAACAAAAGAAGAGCGTCAAGTTTAAAAAAAAAAAAAAACCACAATATTTTTCACTTTTTGCTAATAACCATTTTTTGTTTAAATTTTCCTCAGTTTAGGCCGATATGTATTCGACATATTTTTGTTAAAAAAAAAAAAAAATGGCAATAAGCGTATATTGATTGATTTGCGCAAAAGTTATAGCAGATACAAAATAGGGGATAGATTTATAGCATTTTTATTACTAGTAATGGCGGTGAACAGGGATTTTTATCGTGACTGCGATATTGCGGTGGACACAGACACATTTTTGGGACCATTCAAATTTATACAGCGATCAGTGCTATAAAAATGCATTGATTACTGTAAAAACATGACTGGCAGGGAAGGGGGTTAACCCTAGGGGGTGAGGAAGGGGTTAAATTTCCTGGAAGTGATTCTTCCTGTGGGGGGAGGGGACTGACTGGGGGAGGTGACAGATGGTTGTCCCTATGTACAAGGGACACACCATCGGTCTCCTCTCCCTGACAGGACGTGGATCTGTGCGTTTACACACAGATCCACGATCCTGCTCGGTTACTGGGCAATCGCGGGTGCCCGGCGGCCATCCGCATCGGGTCCCCAGCGGCGCGTGCCTCCTAGTGGTTATTAAAGGTGCAACGTCATATGACGGCCAGTCAGAACAATAGAGTCTTCCGACCGCCATCAATTGACGGTGGGCGGTGGACAAGTGGTTAAAGTGCTATATAAAAAGGAAATGTTTGCTTTCTGATGCAAGGTAAAGTCTACAGGCTTGGAACGACCAATTTGAAAATAAAGAGAAAACTCTAAAAAGACACAATTCAGAGTGTAGCGGTTAATGACTCTTACTCTGAATGGTCCAAAGTCATCAGTGGTGTACCCCAAGATTCAGTGCTGGGACCCCTACTTTTTAATATCTTTGTAAATTATATAGGGTCTGGGATTTAAAGTCTTTGCAGATCGTACATACTAGGAGGAGAGTAAAAAACTGGGGGAATCAATGGTGGATTAGAATCTGGGGGTTTTGGTAAATCATAAGCTCAATAATAGCATGCAATGCCAAGCTGCGGTATCCAAAGCGAGCAAAGTCATTTCTTGTATTGAGAGGTATGACAGAAGTGGATTAGGAACAGCGATCTCTTCTTTAGTCAGTCCCTACCCCTCCAGGGAACCTATTTAACCACTTAAGCCCCGGACCATTTGGTAGCTAAAGGACCAGAGGTGAATTCAGAATTTTGCACTGCGCTGCTTTAACTGTAAATTGTGCGGACATGCAATGTTGTACCCAAACGAAATTTGCGTCCTTTTCTTCCCACAAATAGAGCTTTCTTTTAATGGTATTTGATTGCCTCTGCGATTTTTATTTTTTGCGATATAAAAACGGAAAAAGACCGAAAATTTTGAAAAAAAAATGATATTTTCTACTTTTTGTTATAAGAAAAATCGAATAAACTCAATTTTAGTCATACATTTAGGCCAAAATGTATTCAGCCACATGTCTTTAGTAAAAAAAAATGTCAATAAGCGTATATTTATCGGTTTGCGCAAAAGTTATAGCGTTTACAAACTAGGGTACATTTTCTGGAATTTACACAGCTTTTAATTTATGACTGCCTCAATCTCATTTCTTGAGGTGCTAAAATGACAGGGCAGTACAAAACCCCCCCAAATGACCCCATTTTAGAAAGTAGACACCCCAAGGAAATTGCTGAGAGGCATGTTGAGCCCATTGAATATTTTTTTTTTTTGTCCCAAGTGATTGAATAATGACAAAAAAAAAAAAATGACAAAAAGTTGTCACTAAATGATATATTGCTCACACATGCCATGGTTATATGTGGAATTGCACCCCAAAATACATTCTGCTGTTTCTCCTGAGTACGGGGATACCACATGTGTGGGACTTTTTAGGAGCCTAGCCACGTACGGGACCCCGGAAACAAGGCACCGCCTTCAGGATTTCTAAGGGCGCAAATTTTTGATTTCACTCCTCACTACCTATCACAGTTTCGAAGGCCATAAAATGCCAAAATAGCACAAAACCCCCCCAAATGACCCCATTTTGGAAAGTAGACACCCCAAGCTGTTTGCTGAGAGGCATGGTGAGTATTTTACAGCTCTCATTTGTTTTTGAAAATGAAGAAAACATTTTTTTTTTTTATTTTTTTTTTTTCAATTTTCAAAACTTTGTGACAAAAAGTGAGATCTGCAAAATACTCACAATACCTCTCAGCAAATAGCTTGGGGTGTCTACTTTCCAAAATGGGGTCATTTGGGGGGGTTTTGTGCCATCTGGGCATTCTATGGCCTCCGAAACTGTGATAGGCAGTGAGAAGTGAAATCAAAAATTGACACCCTTAGAAAGCCTGAAGGCGGTGATTGGTTTTTGGGGTCCCGTACGCGGCTAGGCTCCCAAAAAGTCTCACATGTGGTATCCCCGTACTCAGAAGCAACAGAATGTATTTTGGGGTGTAATTCCACATATGCCCATGGCATGTTTGAGCAATATATCATTTAGTGACAACTTTGTGCAAAAAAAAAAAAAAAAAAAAATTGTATTTTTTCCGCAACTTGTGTCAACATATAAAATATTCCATGGACTCGACATGCCTCTCAGTATATAGCTTGGGGTGTCTACTTTCCAAAATGGGGTCATTTGGGGGGGTTTTGAACTGTTCTGGCATTTTATACACAACATTAGGAAGCTTACATCCACTCTTCTAACCACTTGAAGACAAAGCCCTTTTTGACACTTTTTGTTTACATGAAAACATATTTTTTTTTGCAAGAAAATTATGTTGAACCAACAAACATTATATATATTTTTAAAGCAAAGGCCCTAAAATGGTGGGTGTTGAATTTTTTTTTTCTACACAGTGTTTGCGCAGCGATTTTTCAAACGCATTTTTTTGGGAAAAAATACACTTTTCTTAATTTTAATGCACTAAAACACACTATATTGCCCAAATGTTTGATGAAATAAAAAAGATGATCTTAGGCCGAGTACATAGATACCAAACACGACATGCTTTAAAATTTCGCACAAACGCGCATTGGCGACAAACTACATACATTTTTAAAAGCCTTTAAAAGCATTTACAGGTTACCCCGTTAGATTTACAGAGAAGGTCTACTGCTAAAATTACTGCCCTCGATCTGACCTTCGCGGTGATACCTCACATGCATGGTGCAATTGCTGTTTACATATGACGCCAGACCGACGCTTGCGTTCGCCATTGGGCAAGAGCAGGGCAGGACAGGGGTGCTTTTTTTTTTTTTTTTTTTTTATTATTAATTTTGCTTTTTTATTTTATTTTTAAACTGTTGCTTCCATATTTATTTATTTTTATCACTTTTATTGTTATCTCAGGGAATGTAAATATCCCCTATGATAGCAATAGGTAATGACAGGTACTCTTTTTTGAAAAAACTGGGGTCTATTGGACCCTAGATCTTTCCTCTGCCCTCAAAGCATCTGACCACACCAAGATCGGTGTGATAAAATGCTTTCCCAATTTCCCAATGGCGCTTTTTATATCCGGGGGGGGGGGGGGGACATTCCCTCCCACTGCTTGTAAAAGCAGTCCAGAGGCTTATTAGCCACTAGGATTGCTTTTACATGAAAGCCGGCCGCTGGCTGAAAAGAATGATACCAAGATGATACCTAAACCCGCAGGCATCATTCTGGTATAAACATTCAAAGTCCAGCAACATACCAGTACGTTGCTGGTCCTTGTTGGACATGTATTGTAATCTTTTTTTTCATGCAGCCTGTTGGCTGAACGAAAAAAAAAGATTGATCGGTGGGTATGCCCACCATTAGAATACCGCCCTTCATCCACCCACTTCTAATGATGGGCATACATGCACCATTTATATATGCCGAAGCATGGGGGCATCTTCTCGCAAAAGTTATGCCGCGTACACATGGTCAGACTTTTCCACGGGCAAGCCTCCGTCGGAATTTCGACCGTATATACGCGGCATTAGGAGCAAAATCGCTCCTCCGCCCCTGCTGCCCCAATGCTTCGGCATATATGCTTTTTTTTTTTTAACTGTGGTGGTGAAATCACCTCCTACAGCACTGGAGTCGCAGGGATCAGGCCTGTCTCTGCGAACGCTGCAGTTATGTGTGTTGTGTTTTGCAAGTGACAGTGATCGATCGATACTGCACTTCGGTGGCCTGGGCTGGACGGAGGGGCAAAACGCAGGTGCCAGCAGGTATCTGGGCTGATCCCGCTAACACTGCGTTTTTGGGAACCCTAAACTGCTGGGGACGCTAGTATAGATCTGATCAGATCAGATATTGAACTGATCAGATACTATACCACTAAGGGGGGTGTATGCTTCACGCGTGGGTGTTAGCGTTACTGGCACTAACCTGACGCTGCCTGGGGTGTGACGCAGACCCTCTCTGACGCTAAAACCTAGTTGATATCACCCGCCGGGCGATCAGGGGGTTAAACCTTTATTGGGTTATATACGGCGGGTGCCCTGACACTATAAAAAGCAAACTAACTAACCAGCGTCACCCGTAACACTTATATGATGATCACTGGTGAAAGGGTTAACTAGGGGCAATTAGGGGGTTAAAACCTTTATTAGGTAATATATGGGGGTACCTGACGCTATATAAAAACCTGACGGCGAACCTAAAAAAAAAAAATACTGGCTACCTATCGGCATCACCGACACTAAGACAACGATCATAAAAACGATTGCTTAGCGACAGTGGTGATAGGGGGTGAAAGGGTTACCTGGGGGGCGATCAGGGGGTTAAACCTTTATTAGATAATATATGGGGGTACCTGACGCTATAAAAACCTGCGGCGAACCTAAAAAAAATTACTGGCTACCGATCAGCATCACCGACGCTAAGACATCGATCAGAAAAATGATCGCATAGCGACGGCGGTGCTAGGGGGTGAAAGGGTTACCTGGGGGGTGATCAAGGGGTTAAACCTTTATTAGGTAATATATGGGGGTACCCGACGCTATAAAAACCTGCGGCGAACCTAAAAAAAATTACTGGCTACCGATCAGCATCGCCGACGCTAAGACATCGATCAGAAAAATTATCGCTTAGTGACAGTGGTGATAAGGGGTGAAAGGGTTACCTGGGGGGCGATCAAGGGGGTTAAACCTTCATTAGGTAATATATGGGGGTACCCGACGCTATAAAAACCTGCGGCGAACCTAAAAAAAATTACTGGCTACCGATCAGCATCACCGACGCTAAGACAGCGATCAGAAAAATGATTGCTTAGTGACGGCGGTGCTAGGGGGTGAAAGGGTTATCTGGGGGGTGATCAGGGGGTTAAACCTTTATTAGGGGGGGTTAGGGGGCTACACTGGACCTAAAACTAAATGTAGTGACACTTTTACAGTCACAAATGTCACTGATTGCAGTGATCACTAAATAAATGGTCACTGCAATCAGTGACACTGTGACTTGGGGCTGGGGGGTGATCTGGGGGGGCCTGGGGGGGCGATTTATGTGCCTATGTGTCCTGGTGTCAGTGTGCTGTTTTGCCAGCACTGATCGCTGTATAAATGTCAAAGTGTTAAAAAAAAATTGATCTGTCCACCGCAATGTGGCAGTCTGCTAAAAGTCGCAGATTGCCGCCATTACTAGAATATAAAATAAAGCCACAAATCTATCGCCTATTTTGTAGATGCTATTACTTTTGCGCAAACGAATCAATATAAGCTTATTGCGATTTTTACCAAAAATATGTAGAAGAATACATAATTTTTTGAGGATATTATTGTAGCACACAGATCCCTTCCCTGCTTACCTCCGCTAGCAGGTGGGACACACCATGCCACATGCCCAGTGTCCTCCTTGTTGAAGAGGGTGAGCGGTGTTATCTGATTTGGGTCCTGCAGCGAGTTACCTCCTTCCGTTGGTTCTCTTTCCTATAGTGTAGGGAAGAGTATATCCTCTCCATTTCAAGAAGGCCATTGTCCAGACAGATTTATTTTGCTTGCTTGATAATATGACAGGAAAGTTGGAGATAGAGAAAAATGAACAGGGAGGTAGGTTCAGGCAGGCGGCACTTAATTATCGCCGCTCAGGCCTGAGTGGGATTTGCTCACCCGGATAGTCCCCTCTCACGGTTCCAGCAGCCAGTGTGGAGCACGGAACATTCACCTGTAACTTCCTAGGGATACGATCAAGAGACAGCTTCCAAATCTTGAACTTCCCAGCACTTGTAATATCCAAGTCCTTAGGTGCGAATGGGGCACACCACAAGGCCTGTGGCGGATTATGGAGTTCCTCCCTCTGATAGGTAACCAGGCCTCTCTCGAGACAGCGACTTCCTTCACCGATCCCCTTGAATAGGTCCTCCCCTGGTTTCCTCTCCTTCAGGAGCAGATTACCCCTACTTGAGCACCCTGGGACACCTCCTCTAATCTAGGCCTCAGACAAAGGTGCTGGGCCCACCCGGAACGATGCAGCCTGGGGCCAAAGGCGCCCGGGGACTGAATACACACGCACGTACCCCTGGCCATGAGGGCCACCAAAGGAGGGGTACGTGCCTAGGACCAAGGGGTCCTCTGGATCACCTCCGAACGCACCACCTAATGGCGTCTGCTCCTTAAGTACCCTCTCCCGGCATGCACAGCAGGTAGACCCCGCCCACTGAACGGCCGCCGAGAGAGGACATCCAATAGCGCTGCAATGTTACCCGTGGTTCAACCCGAGCCACAGGGAACTGCACTGCCACGTAACATCACCTTAGAGCAGAAGCCAGTTTGAAGAATTCAACAGCCTGAGCCCAACTATTAGCTCAGGCTACCCTGAGGCATAGCGACCCCTATTATTGGGGGGTCCGCAACACAATAGCAAATAATTAGTTTTAATCAAAATTGGCGCTTTTTTTTGCCTATAAACAAAAAATAAAAAATAAAAAAATAAAAAAATGCAGAGGTGATCAAATACCACCAAAAGAAAGCTATATTTGTGGGGGGAAACGGATGTAAATTTTTTTTTGGCACAGGGTCGCACGACCATGCAATTTTCAGTTAAAGCGACGCAGTGCTATATTGCAAAAAAATGGCCCGGTCGTTTTGGGGGAAAAATTAAAAAAAATCTTACAGCACCTCTCTCTCCCATCCCCTAAACACTTACCCAGAGTCCACTCTAGATCAAGTGCTGTTGCCCTGCTGCAGCCATGTTTTCCTCTACTAATAGGAGGCTCAGACTCAGCAGTGGAAGTCATTGGCTCCTACTGCTGGCAGTCAAATCTTGCGAGGAGGGAGCGGGGGGGGGGTGAGGGGAGAGATAATTTTTCCCCTGTATAAATCATTAGTAAGACCTCATCTGGAATATGCAGTTCAGTTTTGGGCACCAGTTCTCAAAAAGGATAATCAGGCAACTGGAGAAAGTGCAGAGAAGGGCAACCAAACTAATAGGCATAGAGGAGCTCAGCTATCAGGAAAGATTAGAGGAGCTGAATCTATTCCCCATTGAGAAGAGAGGATTAGGGGGAATATGATCAACATGTCCAAAAATACAGAAGTGGTCCATATCAGGAACTTGGTGTTGAGTTATTTTACTTTAAAAAAGGTCATCACAGAGGACTAGGGGGCACTCTCTACGTCTAGGAGGAAAAATGACTTAATCTCCAAATACTGAAAGGTTGCTTTACAGTAAGAGCTGTAAAAATTTGGAACTCAGTCGATTGTTTTAAAAAAAGGCCCGGATTCTTTCCAAAATGTACACAATATAACTGGTACTAACATTTATATGTAAAGTTGATCCAGGAAAAAGCCGATTGCCTCTTGAGGGGGGGGATCAGCAAGGATTTTTTTCCCTGCTGTAGCAAATTGGAGCATGCTTTGCTGGGGTTTTTGCCTTCCTCTCAATGTAGGTTTGTGTATATGGGATAGTATTGTTTTTGGGTTGAACTTGATGGTCTTGTGTCTTTTTTTCAACCTGACCAACTATGCAACTATGGTTTTTGAAACAGGGTTATATATGGCAAGACCATGAGAGCAGAATTAAACCAACCAATTTATCCATCTCCCAAGATACCTGGTACAGTTACTAGTGTGCCTTTGTCAACTCTGAAATGACCTTGTCAAGGCTAGTGTCACACCTAATCACATGTGCAGCATCATGGCAACTGCATATCAAATATAAGCCAAGATGGCAGCTTCCATGGCTATAATGGGTAGGAGGGTTTAGTTTGACTCAAAACTTGCTATACTCTTAGCATACTGAGCCTAAAAAGAAAAAGCTGCTTACACAGGCATTTGACAGTTTTTAACCTCTTGGCACCGGCGGTATGCAAACATGCAGCCTCTTGGCGCCTGCTCCTTCACACAGTGGGGCCGCATGACTTGTTGCTTATGCACTTGTGCCGAGAGTGAACGTGCTGCACATTTCCAGCACTGTTATTGTCGATTAACAGAAAGCTCCCGATCGCTTGTTGCAATCGGGAGTTTTCGGACTACGGTCACGTGATCTTAAGTCGCACCGTCTTAAACCTCTTAAAGGCGCGCCGGAGAAAAAAAAAAAAAAAGAAGAGGCTAATGCAGCCTGTATAAGCAACTCTACATTAGCCTATTTGTCCATGCACATTTGGGCATTTAGGAGGTGCATTTTCAGGCAGATTATATTATATATATATATATATATATATATATATATATATATATATATACATACATATACACACACACATACACATACACCGTATATACTCGAGTATAAGCCGACTAGAATATAAGCCGAGGCACCTAATTTTACCACAAAAACTGGGAAAACGTATTGACTCGAGTATAAGCCTAGGGTGTGCCTCACTTTGCCTCATTGTGTCCATGCCTCACTGTGTCCATGACTAGTCTGACGTTTAACATGGGAGTCTATGGAGGGGGTGCCCGGTTTGAAACAAGAAACTTTGCACACTTGTAGAGGACGATTGGGGCTACATGTGTGCCAAGTTTGGGGTCCGAAGGACCTACGACCGACCGGTACCGGGTCCCCAAATTCACCAGAGAAATTACCGTTTAACATGGGAGTCTATGGAAGGGGTGCCCGGTTTTGAAAAATCGGTGCTCCCCGGCCGTAGGTCCCCCGGACAAGAAACTTTGCACACTTGTAGAGGACGATTGGGGCTACATGTGTGCGAAGTTTGGGGTCCAGGGGTTCTACGGCCGGCACCGGCTCCCCAAAGTCCGGAGGATCAGGCGAAAAAAGGTGACTCGAGTATAAGCCGAGGGGGGCATTTTCAGCACAAAAAATTGTGCTTAAAAACTCGGCTTATACTCGAATATATATATATATATATATATATATATATATATATATATATATATATACACACATATACACACACACACACACACACACACACACATACATATACATATATATACACATATACACACACACACTGCGTGTCTATATTATATATAGACACACACACACAGGCTTTTTTTATTTATTTTGTGCCCCCAATGTGCATGGATCCTTAGACTGCTAAAATACTCCAATGAATGAGTGCAAAGCTTCCTCTAATCAGCCGAGGCGGAAAGGCGGGCTAATGACATAATGAACAGTGCCAATTTGTATGTGCCTACTGCCCATTTCTCCTATATTCATCAGTAGAACCTTAGGTTGCCTAATCTAAAGCGGTGTTGCTCAGTGGATAATAAAACTATTAAGCGCATTAAAACCAGTACCTTTCTGAGCTGAAGTTCGAGGCTGTTACAATGACATCATCTTTATTTTGTACCAAGACTGGAATCTTCCTGCATCCAGGAGATTTAAGCAGCCTCTGCAGAAGTTTTAAAGTTTCTGTAAAATGAAAGGATGACATGACATTTTCATAATGTATTTGAATTTTTGGCAGTAACTATACTGATGCGATTATTTTATACATTTCTAGATCTACCCTGGGTATCTGGGGTGCAGCCATCACAGAAGACCTACAGTGCAGGGAATTTGGCCCTGAAGGCAAAGGGCCCTAAACACGAGTAACACTTGGTACAGCATTCAGCCCTTTCCAGCCGGTCATATACTTGACGACATGCACACTGCACCTTTGCCTCCCAGCTAACACCCACCCCCCACAGGCAAGGACCCTTAACAGTTCAGTTATTCTAGGCATCTTAAAGCGGAAGTTCCACCAAATTTTTTATTTATTTTTTTAAAAGCCAGCAGCTACAAACACTGCAGCTGCTGACTTTTAAAATATGGACACTTACCTGTCCAGCGCGCCCGGGTTGTCGGCAGCCGAAGCCGAGCAATCGCTCGTCCCTCGGCTGCACCCGCCGCCATCCTCTGTGAGGGAATCGGGAAGTGAAGCGTTGCGGCTTCACTGCCTGGTTCCCTAATGCGCATGCACGAGTAGCGTGGCACGCCGTCACCTTTTCCCCCCGCTCTCTCCTGGGAACAGTGCGTTTCCCAGAAGACAGCGGGGGTGCGGTTAGGGGCGTGCCTCCCGCATGAGTCTGTTACCAGAAGTGGGTGCAAATACCTGTCAGACAGGTATATGCAACCCCCTCCCCCCTGAAAGGTGCAAAATGTGACACCGGAGGGGGGGGGGAGGGTTCCGAAAAGCGGAAGTTCCATTTTTGGGTGGCACTCCGCTTTAAAGTGATACTAACTTTTTTTTTTTTTAAACACAAACATGCTATACTTAACGCCTTTGTGCCACGGTTTTTAACAGAGTAGCCCAGATCCTCCTACGGAAAGTATGTAAAGTACAGAAAGTATTCAGACCCCCCCTTAAATTTTTCACTCTTTGTTGTATTGCAGCCATTTGCTAAAATCATTTAAAGTTCATTTTTTTCCCTCATTAATGTACACACAACCCCCCATATTGACAGAAAACACAGAATTGTTGAAATTTTTGCAGATTTATTAAAAAAAGAAAAAAAAACTGAAATATCACATGGTCTTAAGTATTCAGACCCTTTGCTGTGACACTCATATTTAACTCAGGTGCTGTCCATTTCTTCTGATCATCCTTGAGATGGTTCTACACCTTCATTTGAGTCCAGCTGTGTTTGATTATACTGACTGGACTTGATTAGGAAAGCCACACACCTGTCTACATAAGACCTTACAGCTCACGGTGCATGTCAGAGCAAATGAGAATCATGGAGGTCAAAAAAAAAGGACCTGCCTGAAGAGCTCAGAGACAGAATTGTGGCAAGGCACAGATCTGGCCAAGGTTACAAAAAAATTCTGCTGCACTTAAGGTTCCTAAGAGCACAGTGGCCTCCATAATCCTTAAATGGAAGACGTTTGGGACGACCAGAACCCTTCCTAGAGCTGGCCGTTCGGCCAAACTGAGCTATCGGGGGAGAGAAGAGCCTTGGTGAGAGAGGCAATTAAGAACCCAAAGATCACGGTCGCTGAGCTCCAGAGATGCAGTCGGGAGATGGGAGAAAGTTGTAGAAAGTCAACCATCACTGCAGCCCTCCACCAGTCGGGGCTTTATGGCAGAGGGGCCCGACTGAAGCCTCTCCTCAGTGCAAGACACATAAAAGCCTGCATGGAGTTTGCTAAAGAAAAAAAAAAAACACCTGCAGGACTCCAAGATGGTGAGAAATAAGATTCTCTGGTCTGATGAGACCAAGATAGAACTTTTGGCCTTAATTCTAAGCGGTATGTGTGGAGAAAACCCAGGCACTGCTCATCACCTGTCCAATACAGTCCCAACAGTGAAGCATGGTGGTGGCAGCATCATGCTGTGGGGGTGTTTTTCAGCTGCAGTGACAGGACGACTGGTTGCAA
This sequence comes from Rana muscosa, assembly GCA_029206835.1. Classification (NCBI taxonomy): domain Eukaryota; kingdom Metazoa; phylum Chordata; class Amphibia; order Anura; family Ranidae; genus Rana; species Rana muscosa. Next base: position 415,609,300 of record CM055120.1, read on the forward strand.
TCGAGGGAAAAATGAATGCGGCCAAGTACAGGGATATCCGGGACGAAAACCTTCTCCAGAGTGCTCAGGGACTAGGGATGAGCTCAGGCGTGTTCGCAGAGCCCGCCAAAGAAGTCGGCACCATCGGAACCGCGCTAATCACAGGCAGGGAGACATTTCCCGATCTCTGCAGCTGAGCATCGGGACAATGTCTCCCTGCCTGTGATTAGCGCAGCGCAGTTCTGACTTCCTTGACGGACTCTGCACGTGTTCAATGCAAACACGCCTGAGCTCATCCCCACTCAGGACCTCAGACTGGGCCGAAGGTTTACCTTCCAACAAGACAATGATCCTAAGCACACAGCTAAAATAACGAAGGAGTGGCTTCACAACAACTCTGGACTGTTCTTGAATGGCCCAGCCAGAGCACTGACTTAAACCCAATTGAGCATCTCTGGAGAGACCTAAAAATGGCTGTCCACCAACGTTTACCATCCAACCTGACAGAACTGGAGAGGATCTGCAAGGAGGAATGGCAGAGGATCTCCCAAATCCAGGAGTGAAAAACTTGTTGCATTTTTCCCAAAAAGACTCATGGCTGTATTAGATCAAAAGGGTGCTTCTACTAAATACTGAGTAAAGGGTCTGAATACTTAAGACCATGTGATATTTCAGTTTTAATTTTTTAATAAATCTGCAAAAATTTCAACAATTCTGTGTTTTTCTGTCAATATGGGGTGCTGTGTGTACATTGAGGGGAAAAAATGAACTTAAAATGATTTTAGCAAATGTCTGCAATAAAACAAAGTGAAAAATTTAAGGGGGTCTGAATACTTTCCGTAGTGTGCGCGCGCGCGTATATATATATATTTTTTTATTATATATAGTAGGGCCGAAAAAACGAATCGATTAATCGACAACTAATCGATGACATTAATCGATTACTATTTTCATAATCGATCGGCCAGTAGCATAATGGGGTTAAAAAAAAATAAACTAAAATTTGCTCTTTATAGTACAAAAAGAGCAAATCGCTACTGTAAAGATTACTTTCACTGTCCCACAGTAAAAAAATAAACCCCTTACAGTAGCGATTATTTGCTCTTTTTGTACTAATTTTAGTTTTTTTAAACCCATTGTTACTCAACATCTCAGGCCTGGGTCACACCTCTGTTTTTTGGTGCTTTTTGCAGAAACACACTACAGGTCATTTACATGGTTTCCTATGGGACACGTTCACATCTAAGCTTTTTTCAGCTGCTGCGTATCTGGAAAGGGCAAGGACTTTTTTTTAATGCAAAACGGTGCTATTTTGTTTTTTTTTGGTTCAATATACTTCAATGGAGAAGCTGCAGAAAAGCATGCAATGCGTTTTTGTGGCAATTTGTGTTTTTTAATCTGCCCAACAAATTGGCCCAAAAAAAATAAATGTAAAAAAGCAAATCACTGCGAAATCACTTTTTTTTTTTTTAAGGTTGTTAATCGAAACAATAATCGGCCAACTAATCGATTATGAAAATAATCGTTAGTTGCAGCCCTAATACATATACACCAGGGCTTGACAAATTTGCTTGGAATCTAGGAGCCAGCTAAAAAAAGTTAGGAGCCAGGAACGCGCCCCGTCCCGCCGAGCTTGCGCATACGTGAGTAGCGCCCGCATATGAAAGCGGTGTTCAAACCACACGTGAGGTATCGCCGCGATCGGTAGATCGAGAGCAATAATTCTAGCCCTAGACCTCCTCTAACTCAAAACATGCAACCTGTAGAATTTTTTAAACGTCGCCTATGGAGATTTTAAAGGGTAAAAGTTAGTCGCCATTCCACGAGCGGACGCAATTTTGAAGCGTGACATGTTGGGTATCAATTTACTCAGCGTAACATTATCTTTCACAATATTAAAGAAAATTGGGCTAACTTTACTGTTGTCTTATTTTTTTATAAAAAAAAAAAAAGTGTATTTTTTCCCAAAAAAGTGCGCTTGTAAGACCGCTGCGCAAATACGGTGTGACAAAAAGTATTGCAACGACCGCCATTTTATTCTCTAGGGTGTTAGAATAAAAAAATATATATAATGTTTGGGGCTTCTAATTAGAGGGAAGGAGATGGCAGTGAAAACAGACACGGAAACTCCATTAGCATTGCTGTTTGTCTTGTCATACCAACGGCCACCACAAGATGGCGCTAGATCACAGAAGGAAGCATAGGCCTGCAGAAGGCCGCAAAGCCGCGGCCTCAATTACCGGCCGGCGCGGCCCGACGCGATCCCGCGGCGCGGAGAGACAGGATTCCCCAGCTGTGCTGCCCCAGGTCGCTAATTCTAGTCGCAATGGCGACCTGGCGCCCGAGGTTTGTCGAGCCCTGATATACACATACATATATATATATACACACACACACACACACCTTGTCACTTTAGAGTGTTTCCTTGAAAGCGCTTCACCATTTTATTTTGGATTCTGCATTTAGTGTAGTTATAGCACTGTTAGGTGGTAGCTGCTATATTAAATATCTTTATTATTTCCGTGACAAGTTAGGGGTAGCATATAGTAGCGAATGTATATACATTTACTAAATCCAGACAGACAATCATATTGTCCGATTTGGAAATAATTTTTTTTGCAACTTATGGTGGAAAATAAGTATTTGGTCACCTACAAACAAGCAAGATTTCTGGCTCTCACAGATCTGCATCTTCTTCTTTAAGAGGCTCCCCTGTCCTCCACTCATTACCTGTATTAATGGCACCTGTTTGAACTTGTTATCAGTATAAAAAGACACCTGTCCACAACCTCAAACAGTCACACTCCAAACTCCACTATGGTGAAGACCAAAGAGCTGTCGAAGGACACCAGAAACAAAAAATTGTAGACCTGCACCAGGCTGGGAAGACTGAATCTGTAATAGGCAAGCAGCTTGGCGTGAAGAAATCAACTGTGGGAGCAATAAATTAGAAAATGGAATACATACAAGACCACTGATAATCTCCCTTGATCTGGGGCTCCACGCAAGATCTCACCCCGTGGGGTCAAAATGATCACAAGAACGGTGAGCAAAAATCCCAGAAACACACAGGGGGGGGGGGGGCTAGTTTATGACCTGCAGAGAGCTGGGACCAACGTAACAAAGGCTACCATCAGTAACACACTACGCCACCGGGGACTCAGACCCTGCAGTGGCAGACATGTCACCCTGCTTAAGCCAGTACATGTCCGAGCCCATCTGAGGTTTGCTAGAGAGCATTTGGATGATCCAGAAGAGGATTGGGAGAATGTCATATGGTCAGATGAAACCAAAGTAGAACCGTTTGGTAGAAACGCAACTCGTCGTGTTTGGAGGAGAGAGAATGCTGAGTTGCAACCAAAGAACACCATACCTACTGTGAAGCATGGGGGTGGCAACATCATGCTGTGGGGCTGTTTCTCTGCAAAGGGAACAGGACAACTGATCCGTGTACATGAAAGAATGAATGGGGCCATGTATTGTGAGATTTTGAGTGCAAACCTCCTCCCATCAGTAAGGGCATTGAAGATGAAATGTGGCTGGGTCTTTCAGCATGACAATGACCCCAAACACACCGCCCGGGCAACGAAGGAGTGGCTTCGTAAGAAGCATTTCAAGGTCCTGGAGAGGCCTAGCCAGTCTCCAGATCTCAACCCCATAGAAAACCTTTGGAGGGAGTTGAAAGTCCGCGTTGCCCATCGACAGCCCCAAAACATCACTGCTCTAGAGGAGATCTGCATGGAGGAATGGGCCAACATAACAGCAACAGTGTGTGACAACCTTGTGAAGACTTACAGAAAACGTTTGACCTCTGGTCATTGCCAACAAAGGATATTGAGATGAACTTTTGATATTGACCAAATGCTTATTTTCCACCATAATTTGCCAAAAAATTTCTTTCCAAATCAGGCAGACAATGTGATTGTCTGGATTTGTTTCCACATTTTGTCTCTCATAGTTTAGGTATACCTATGATGACAATTACAGGCCTCTCTCATCTTTTTAAGTGGGAGAACTTGCACAATTGGTGGCTGACTAAATACTTTTTTGCCCCACTGTGTGTGTGAGAAATAGATAGCAAGTCTCTCTCTCTCTCTCTCTCTCTCTCTCTCTCTCTACGTAAAACATCTTGAAAGTAACACAAATTCACACTAACCGAAATGTATTTAATACTTTGTAGGTAATGACGCCTCCTGTATGGAGAGACTAGTCCCATGCATTGCTCAGGTGTGATTTTGGCCCATTCTTTACACACAAATTCGAATCTTGAAGGTTCTGTGGGCCTCTATGAACTCTGAACTTGAATTCTTTTCATAGATTTTCTATTGGATTCAAGTCAGGCGATTGGCTGGGCCATTTTTGCAGGATTATTTTCTCTTTGAAACCAATTGATAGTTTTGTTGGCTGTGTGTTTGGGATCATTGCCTTGTTGAAATGTCAGTCATTTCCATCATCATTTTGGTAGATGGCAGCAGATCTAAAAAGGCTTTGCACATTTTTCCATTTATCCTTTCATAAACTATATGAAGTTTGCCAGTACCGTATGCTGAAAAATAGCCCCACATCATGATGTTAGTATGGTGTGATGTGCAGTGCCATTTGACGTCCAAATATGGTGTTTATTATGGCAGCCAAGGAGTTCAATTTTGGGCTCATCTGACCAGACAAAATTCTCCCAGCATTTCACAGGCTGGTCTAAATGTTGTGCAGCAAACTTTAATTGGAGCTTCAACATGCTTTTTCTTCAGCAATGGAGTCTTGCATAGTGAGGGTGCAAACAGGTCACGGCGTTTCAGGGCATTACGTATGGTTTTCTTTTAACAATTGTACCTGCTAAACAGGTCTTTCTGAAGCTCTCCACAAGTGGTCCTTAGCTCTTGGACAACTCTTCTGATAATGCTTATCACTGAGTCATTACTCTTGCGAGGAGCACCTAGTTGTGGCCGGTTTATGGTGAAATTATGTTCTTTCCACTTACGGATTATGGCCCCATTAGTGCTCACTGGAAGATTCGGAAATTAAGAAATCCTTCTGTAACCAAAGCCATCAGTATGTTGTGCAACAATAAGGTTGCAAAGGTCTTGAGAGCTCTTTGCTTTTACCCATCATGGTAGGTTTCTTGTGTGATACCTTGGTAATGAGAGTTTTTTTTTTTTTTTAGGCCATCAGTTGAGACTGAACTAGTTGATATTAATTTGCACTGACAAGGGGCAGGATTGTTTTCCAATTAGTGATGGCTTTTGGCCGTCTATGCCCCTTTTTCCATGTCAACAGCAACTTTAGAAATATTTACCTAGAGAAATTGTGACGCGTTCAATGTTTGTGTGCATTTCTCAGAAAAGTGCCATTTGTGGGACTGCGCAGCGGCATGATCTGTCACAGGCTGCATCCACGTTGACTGACCAGTGTACCAGCTCGCTGCCAGTACACCATGTGCCCGTTATGACTAATCACAGCAGGTCACATGACAGTTGTACACAATGAATGGCTTCCTTTCCTGCCCTCCATTGTGTACAATTGTGTTGCTAACCGATTTTTTTTTAACACCGTGACCAAATCAAACAAAAAAAAAAAAAAACAAACACACAGACACTGTACTACACGTGACATTGCTTCAGTTTCCAAAATATTATGACAAAAAAAAAAAATCAATGCCTCTTCTTAAATACCTTGGCCTGCCTACAAAAATAAAAAAGGGTAATTTGAAGAGTATTTCTACTGTCCTGGCATTTTAGGGCCTTAAGGCATGAGTACATCAGGTTTGATCAATTTTCAGATATATACACACACACCATTGTTTGTGGACTCTAACTTTCCTACAGACTAAATAATATACACCGATTTGGGTTATTTTCACCAAAGAAATGTAACAGAATACATTTTGGGCTAAATGAAGAAGCTCAAATTTGGGAACAGTGATGCATGACTGCGCAATCATTCAAAGTGTGACAGCACTAAAAACTGAAAATTGGCCTGGGCAAAAGGGGGGTAAAAGTGCCCTGAAGTGGTTACCAGCTAGAGTGGGGGGGGGAGAAGGAGAAGAAATGGGGACTTTCATATTTACTCATAAAATTACCTCTCATCTCTAGCACTCACCTCAGCAGTCCTTTTAACAGATAGGGGAAGTGTCCCGTGAGCAGAGGTCACTGTGGTGTCACACAAAAATAGTCAGGCTATTGAGGGTGGGCACTGGAGTAGAGTAATGGCCGCGGAGGCTGCGTATTATGGCATGGCACTGCCCGTAATAAGCGTGAGGTAAACTAATATTTTTGGACATCGGCAACACACACACACACACACACACACACCCCTAATGTACCTGCTACCGAATAATAGTACCACAATGCTCCAAGTGATAGTAACAAGGAATGAACACACCAGTGAACTTCTTGTATGACTTAACAAAAGTTTGTAAACTTTGACATCTGAGCCAAGTATATACACCTTCCATTTATTTTAGTAAAAAAAAAAAATGTATTAAAAAAATTCCCAAAAAATGCTTGAACCCCTGGTTTTAAATTCTAGACACATCTGACCCAAGAACAGCAACCACTGACCATTTATAGAGACAAATATGTTTGTTTATGCTTTAACTTTCCCCTTAAAAGAAAAAAAATAGGATTTTTGTACTCACCGTAAAATCCTTTTCTCTGAGTCCATGGACCGACACAGCCTCTCTATTGACAAAGTGGGTATTATCCGTTAATTAGGAGTGACTAGGCAGAAAACTTGTAAAAGTGTTGCATCACACCTTCTACAGTACCGCCCAGGGGGCGGACCCTCCGGGTATATCACCTCAGTCTGCATCTCGCAGATCAGTTCGTCAAAAAGCAGTACAAACTTAAGAGGGGTGGGTGCTGTGTCGGTCCATGGACTCAGAGAAAAGGATTATACGGTGAGTACAAAAATCCTATTTACTCTTTCGTCCATGGACCGACACAGCCTCTCCATTGACAAAGCGGGACGTCCCAAAGCAGTGTCAGAGAAAAAACGAGGGGTGGTAACAGCATAAAAATAAACTTCACCCCAAACACAAAACAGCACTCCTCCAAAGGAGGAGTTGGAACTCTAAACAGCCGCTTGCAAAACCTTGCGGCCGAAAGAGGCATCCGAAGATGCACCTACATCAACTTTGTAGAATTATGTGAACGTGTGAGCGGACGACCAAGTCGCCGCTTTACATAATTGGGAAACAGACACCTATTGCCCTGATCGAATGCGCCGGGACCGGAAACGGGGGCGCTTGACAGTTTAAGGCATAAGCCTGGATTACTGTCGGATCCACCTAGAGATGCTGGCCGACGAGACTGCTTGGCCCTTCTTGGGACCAGCCACCGAAACAAACAGTGAGTCTGACTTCCGGAACAGGGAAGTAGCAGATGAAAAGCCGAAACAACTTTCGGAAGAAAGGAAGGCTGCGGCCGCAGCACCACCTTATCCTTGTGGAAAATCAAATAGGGAGCCTTGCAGGACAAGGCTGCCAGCTCAGACTCGTCTAACTGACGTAACAGCCACCAGAAAGACCACTTTCTGAGAAATTGTCAACAGGGGAATATCTAATATTCTCAAACGGTGCCTTCTGAAGCACCGAGAGGACCAAGTTCAAGTCCCACGGAGGTAGTGGGGGACGGACCGGAGGGGCCACATGTCGAAACCCCTGCACAAAATGTACTCACGAGAGAGCGAGTCGCCGGGGGTTGCTGAAAAAAGGACAGCCAAGGCAGATATCTGTCCCTTAAACTTAAGGCAAGCCTTTGGGTCCACCCCATGCTGTAAAAACAGCAGGATTCTGGAAACCAAATAAGTACGCGGATGCCATTTCATTTCCTCACACATGGAGATGTAGGCCTTCCAAGTGCGGTGATAAACCTTCCTAGAGGACGGTTTCCAAGCACTTCTCATAGTAGAGATTACTGAATCTGATAGGCCCCGGTCTCTCAGTACCTGGTTCTCAACAGCCATGCCGTTAAAGCCAGTGACTGTAACGCAGGCTGGAGTATGGGACCTTGCGATAGCAGGTCTTTCCGTAGTGGTAGGCGCCAGGGGACGTCTGCTACCAGACGTACTAGATCGGCGTACCAAGGACGCTGAGGCCAATCTGGAGCGATTAGGATCATTGGAATTCCCTCTGCCTCCACTCTGCGGAGCAGAAGAGGAAGAAGCCTTAAAAAGGGAGGGAAGGCATAGATTAGCTGATACTGACCCCACAATGCCACCAACGCGTCCGTTGCGTCTGCCCATGGGTCTCTTGACCGGGCCCACAAACCTCAATACCTTCCGATTGAGTCGGGAAGCCAGAAGATCTACGTCTGGTGTGCCCATCTTTGGCAGAGGAGTTGGAAAACCTCTGGGTGTAAGGACCATTCTCCCTGGTCCAGCATCTAGCGGCTCAGGTAGTCCGCCTGACAGTTCTCCACATCCGGAATGTACATGGCCGACAGTGCCGGTACGCTCCTCTCTGCCCACTTCAGTATGCAAGCGACCTCCGATGCTGCAGCTGAGCTTCTTGTTCCTCCTTGATGATTGACATATACCACTGCTGTGGCGTTGTCTGACTGGATCCTGACTGGACGCCCTTGCAGCCTCTGAGACCATTTGAAGAGGCACAGCCTGATCGCCCGGATTTCCAGGACATTGATCGGCAGGGGGGGGCTTCCTCTTGGGTCCAGCGACCTTGCGCCGACTGTACACCCCAGACTCCGCCCCAACCTGTAAGGCTGGCGTCCGTCGTGATCACTATCCAGTAAACTGGAAGAAATGACTTCCCGGCCATTAGAGCCGGTGCTGTCAGCCACCATACCAGGGATCTCCTGACTAGGTGGCTCACTCGGATTTGCTAATCCAGAGATGATGGACATCTGTTCCATCTGGACAGAACTTCCTTCTGTAACACTCGATTATGGTATTGGGCATATGGGACCGCCTCGAAGGAGGCTACCATGAGGCCCACCACTCACATGCAAAAAAACGGAGTGACGACCAATTCCTGGAAGTCAGCTGCCGTACTGCAGCCCGGAGGGTCTGCAATTTCTCCACAGGGAGGAATACCTTTGCCTCTGAGGAATCCAGAATCAACCCCAGGTACACTAGGCGTTGAGTGGGCACCAATAATGACTTTTGCGTGTTTAGTATCCAGTCTCGAAGAGAGTCTGACAGGTAATAGACACGTTTACCTCTAATTCTGAGCTTGAAGGGGCCTTCAGCAAAAGGTCGTCCAAGTAGCCCATGATGGCGATACCCCGCCGTCTTAAAAAAGTGCCAGAATCGGATCGAGCACCTTGGTGAACGTCCTGGGTGCTGAGGCAAGGCCAAAACGGGAGGGCCACAAACTGGTAGTGGCTCTTCCCGATAGCAAAATCGCAGAAACCTCTGGTGTCTGGAGTATATGGGGACATGCAGGTATGCGTCCTTGATGTCCCAAGGAGGCCAGAAAGTCCCCCGGATGGAGAGCCGTGACTACAGATGGAACCGACTCCATCCGAAATCTTTGTACTTTCACCAAGCAATTGAGGGCTCTGAGATCCAAGATTGGACACACCCCCTCCTTCGGCACAATGAACAGATTTGAGTAAAAACCCTGACCCCGTTCCTGTTCTGGAACTGGAATAACTACCCCGCGTTCCAGTAGACCCTGGACTGCCCCATACAGGGCCTCCCGACGGGTCGGTAGTAGCTGGAGATTTGAGGTGACGAATCTGTCCGGTGGACAAGAGAGAAATTCTATCTTGTAGCCTGAGGAGATTACTTTGCAAACACACCTGTCGGAGACTAGAGCTGTCCACTGAGTCGCGAATTTGCGAAGACATCCCCCCACCCAAGAGCTGGGTGGGAGCGGACCTTTATGCGGACGCAGATCTGTCCGCAGGCTTGTTGGGTCTGCGGGACCAAGGACGCTTTTGTACTTGGGCAGGCGCCTTGGTCAGCCTGGGGTCTTTTCCCTGTCGCCCTAGGGGGACGAAAAAAATGCTTGCGCGCAGTAAAGGAGGGCCCTTGCCCTTGGCGTGGCCCCTACACTTGCTAGTTTGAGGAAGCAAAGTGCTTTTACCTCCTGTGGCATCCTTGATGATGTCATCCATAGAGGCCCCAAAAAGTCTGTCACCCTTAAAAAAGGCAGATCCAACAGGGCTTTCTTAGAGGTCTGGTCTGCAGACCAGCCCTTTAGCCAGATCAGGCTGCGTATTGCTACTGCACAAACTAAAGCTTTAGACAGCGGGGGAATAGTATCCATGTCTGACTCGCAGACAAACCTAAGGCCCTGGACCAACTGGTCGGCCAATGTTATCTCATCAGGAGGAGCATCTCGCTCCTTAACCCCTGGAGTAGCAATCTTGCCCATTCAGTAAGTGTCTGAGACACTAGGGCCCCCCGCCAATGCCGGGCGTACTGCCGAGCCTACCACTGAGTATAGGTAGCAAGCGAGTGCTTCAGCCTTCTTATCCACAGGGTCCTTGAAAACAGGAGCCCCTTCTACAGGACTTGTGGTGGCTCTATTAAGTCTGGACACCGGAGGGTCCACTATAGGGGGAGAGGTCCATTTCTTCAGAAAACTCTCCTCAAAGGGGTACCGTACCGCAAACCTCTTTGGGGCTGTAAAGACCCTCAGTGGGTTCTCCCATTCCTTGTATAAGAGTTTATCAAAATAAGACACACAAGGGAACACCTTAGCAGTGCGGGCAGGTTTATGAAACCCAAGTGGACCGGAGTCTCTGCTGCTTCTGCAGTATTTTCCAACTTTAGAGTATCCCGCACTGCAGTAATAAGGTCAGATACCAAGCCATCTCGCATACTGACCTGGACCTGGAGCCATCCTCACTATCCGGTCACGGTCTGCAGTCTCTGATGCGTCAGAATCTGGGCCCTGAGCCGTAGTTGGACCTGGTTCTGCATCAGAATTATCCCCAGAAGCTTGCAGGGGACGGGGGCGTTTACTACCCCCTCCCCTGTCTTCCCGTGTGCCGCTTCCACCCTGGCAGCAAATGCCTCTAGGATTGCAGTCATAGCGTTCAAAGACACCTCAGGGGCACCAGCTGCTAAATCTGGTGTTTCAGGGGAGAAGACATCTGGCTCAGATGCCATGCTGACCACACGCTGACACCCACAGGCCTCCAGGCAAGATATCAATAGGCCACCCTCCTGCGCTGCAGAGATGCTTGATCACCCAGAGGACTCACCACCCTGGACTGGTACTGCTATGCTGCCGTGTGCTGCGCCTGTGATGCTGTCCCCACTGCTGCTGTGTCAGTCTACTTCTTTCATCAGCGCTTTCTGTGTGAATCTTTCGCGCCAGTGTAATGTACCCTAGAGGCCGGAGACTCTCGCAAAATGGCCGCCAAAACGTCTGTATGGAAGATAACGTGGGCTCTAAGAAAATGGCCGGCGAGCCGACGATAGAGGCCAAAACAGCCGTAGACCACAAAAGATGGCCGCCGAACGGCAATCTATACATACAGCGTGGATCATAACAAACATGGCCGCCGATCAGTCGATAGAGGCCAGTGGGTGTAGAACTACAAAAAAAAAAAAAAAAAAAAAAAAAAAAAAGGGTGCCGAAACCACAGGAAGATGGCCGCCGGGCAGTTACTAGAGGCCGAACACGGCATGGACCACCACAAAATGGCCACCGACAGCATGGAGGAGGAAACACACACACACACACACACACGTAAGTAGAAATGACATTTCTTTTAAATGTTAGTTACAGCCAGCCCCGCTCCAGTGGGACCCCTTAGGTGACCCCCAGCACCCAGCAACCTTTAGCTAGAAGCCCAGGGAGGAGGGAAAGGCAGGGAGAGAGGGAAGAAAGCAGCCAAAACCACTGACTTGATCTCTCCAGGAATGTCCAGCCAAATCACCCAGCTGAGGCAGGGGAGTTTACTTGCCTATCCTGCATGTATCATGCTGGAAGACATTCCAAACAGATCATCGTCCGCGCACGGAAGGTGACTGTTTGCCAGGCATGCTGTGATTGGACCCAAGGGGACGATCATATGTATGCCCTGGAGCGCGACGCTCACCGGCCAGGCTGCTGCAACTCAGCCGTAAGGTCAGTCGAAGCTGAGCGGTCCGATGCAGGCCCTGGAGCGTAGGCTCACCAGCCACACGTGGAGCGGCGGGCATGTCGTGGAAAACCCAGCGCGTAGCTAGGGTCGGCACACGCTCGATGGCCGAAACTGGGGAGACTACAAGGATCGAGGATCCAGCCTGTCACCCAGTCAGCAATTGATCGAAGATCGCAGGAAACAAATGTAGCAAAAAAAATATATTTTTCCCCCGGACCAATGGGCTCGAAGGGAGCCATGTCCTACTCCTTGCAAGACAGAAAAAAAAAACTGATCTGCGAGATGCAGACTGAGGTGATATACCCGGAGGGTCCGCCCCCTGGGCGGTACTGTAGAAGGTGTGATGCAACACTTTTTACAAGTTTTCTGCCTAGTCACTCCTAATTAACGGATAATACCCACTTTGTCAAAAGAGAGGCTGTGTCGGTCCATGGACGAAAGAGTAACTATGGTTACCATGGAACAACTCAATTTGTATGGTTTTCCCATAAAATGCTTACTCTTAAGCCTCATACACACGATTGGATTTCCGTCGGACAAGGCGTAGGACTTTTGTCTGAAGGGCGTTGGCCGTAAACTTGTTCTGCATACATACGGCAAAACTTTGGTTTTTCAGTTCTTTAGCGCCACCCTTTGGGCAACTTCTGCTAGTGTTGTGCTATGGTTAGCATTGCTTCTGAGCATGCATGTTCGTACTTTAGATTTTTTTTACAGACGGACTTGTGTACACACGATCGGATAATCCGACGGCACACATTTGTTGTCTGAAATTTTTAAAGCACGCTATCAATTTGTTGTCAGAAAATCTGACAATTGTCCGATGGAGCATACAAATGGTCGGATTTTCCGACAAAACCCTGCCATCACACATTTGTTGTCGGAAAATCCGATCGTGTGTTCGAGGCTTTAAAGTCAACCTATGAAAATAAAAAAAGGTGGAAGCTGCCGCTCCAGATCTAGATTTTTTTTAAAAACAGTCAAGACATTAGTGTTGTAATCCCCGAGCCAACATTTAGTACATACTTGACCTGCAGTAGAGAATGCAGCCAGGTAAAGTTTGCTGGTGGTGTAATTTAAACCCATTCTGCAAAGCAATTGGGCTGATTAACCACTTCCCTACCGGGCACGAAAACCCCCTTCCTGCCCAAGCCACTTTTCAGCTTTCAGCGCGGTCACACTTTGAATGACAATTGCGCGGTCGTGCGATGTGGCTCTCAAACTAAATCTGCGTCCTTTTTTTCCCCACAAATAGAACTTTCTTTTGGTGGTATTTGATCACCTCTGCGGTTTTTATTTTTTGCGCTATAAACAAAAGAGCGTCCAGTTTGAAAAAAAAAAAAAAAAAAAAAAAGAATATTTTTTACTTTTTGCTATAATAAATATCGTTTTTTTTTTTTTTTTTTTTTTTTTTTATTAAAATTTTCCTCAGTTTAGGCCGATACGTATTCTTCTACATATTTATTTTATTTTTTATTTTTTTAAACAAAAAAAATAAATAAATCGCAATAAGCGTATATTGATTGGTTTGCGCAAAAGTTATAGCGTCTACAAAATTGAGGCTAGATTTATAGCATTATTTTTATTTTTTTTACTAGTAATGGCGGCGATCTGAGATTTTTATTGTGACTGCAATATTGCGGCGGACAGATCGGACACTTTTGACACATTTTTGGGACCATTCACATTTATACAGCGATCCCTGCTATAAAATTGCATTGATTACTGTATAAATGTGACTGGCAGGGAAGGGGTTAACACTAGGTGGCAAGAAAGGGGTTAAATGTGTTTCCAAGATGTGTTCTAACTGTGGGGGGGGGGGACTGACTGGGGGAGGTGATCTATGGTTGTCCCTATGTACAAGGGACACACCATCGGTCCCCTCTCCCTGACAGGATGTGGATCTGTGTGTTTATATACACACACACACACACACACACACACACACACACACACACACACACACACTTTCCTGTTCGGTTACTGGGCAATCGCGGGTGCCCTGCGGCCATTGCGGCCGCCAGGCACACGCATCGGGTCCCCAGCAACGCGGCGGGTGCGCGCGCTCCCTAGCTCCTTTTGAAGGCAGGACGTCATACGGCGTCCTGTCAGAACAAGAGAGTCTTCCGCTGGCCGTCATTTGACGGTGGGCGGTAGACATAAAAGGAGGCCGATTTTTTTTTTTTTTTTTTTTATTTAAAGAGAATGATTTTTCTAAGCATGATTGAGTTTAAATTGCCCTTGCATATACCTGTATAATGTGAACAATATCTTTTCACCATTAATCATAACATCTTATTTACATACAACACCAACACGATGCCTCATAAACCATCACACACTTTGCAAATTAACAGCCATCAATCCGTGAGGAAATTGCCACTTTGTACATTTATATCCCCTTATACATTTAATGGTATGAACCATTCAGAGGCAGCCAGCCATCCCATGACCAGAATCATTCTCAGAGGGGGGGCTAAAGAAATTCAGAATTGCTTGTAAATTCTGTATCTTAGGAGTACAGTTCAGGACACAGGCTTGTTCATCTACACCCTAGGATGTCCCCAAGCAATATAAAAAAGGTGTGGGCAAAAACAAGGCAAAACCGAACTGTAGCAACAGACCCAACTCAAGTTCTGCTGCCAAGAAGCTTGTGGCCAAAAGCTGCATCCGCAGAAGACTGGACGTCCACTTGGTAGAACTTTGAAAAGGTATGTGCAAAAGACCAGGGTGGCCTTACAAAGCTGGGCAACAGAGGCTTGATGTCTGAATGTCCAGGAAACCCTTACCAATCTGCAGAAGTGATCATATAATAGTGCAGGAGGTGCCTTGTGCTTTATGGTGCAAGCTCTTGAGATTAGTTGCCTTATCCACCTAGGGGGGATGGTGGATCTTGAAACAAAAAAAAAAACAAAAAAAAAAAAATGTTCCCTTGGGATGTCCTGAGGGCAAGACAAAAAAATAAAAAATAAAAAAAAGGAGCAGTCCATCTTCCTGATAGAAGCTACAGCTTTGGGGTACAATCGAATGGCTAGGACCACATCCAGAGCAGTCTCCTTTGGGTGCTTTGGAGTAGGGCACAAGGAAGATTTAGGTCTTCATTGAGGTGAAAGGCTAGCATCCCTATAGGGAGAAATTACAGTTCTGGGCATAAAACTAATGTTCTTGTAAAAAATGGGGAATGCATGAAAAAAAAAAAAAAAAACCAAAAAGGCAGTTTGCTGATGAGTTCAAAGGATAGTTTCTGCAGGGCAGAAAAGCACCAAAATTAAGGTCCAAGGGATGCACGGGAAGCTGCAAGGGTGGTTTGATCCAAGAAATACTTTGAATAAAAAGGACTATATAAAAAAAGGGAAAGTGAAGCCAAAAGTTTGAGAAGAAAGAAAGAACGAACGAACAGACGGACGCCAAAACCTGTCCTTTAAGAGTACATAAGGCCAAGCCCCAATTGCAAGGCGGCTCGAATGCAAGGCACAGAGTAATCTCTGGGATTAGAATGCCTGTGTTCACACCAAAGAATGATTTCCAGGTAAGGCAATAGACCATTCTGGAAAAGACTTGATTTGCTTTTACAAAATGTGAGAACCACAGACTCAGAGACCCCTCTGTTTCTCCCAACAGAATTACTGGTTTCTTCTCGTTCTATTTTGGAGAGTAGTCGAGGCAGAATTCACACTAGAGGAAAGGCACAGATTAGCCTGAACTGGATCCAGGGAACCGTCAGAACATTCAATGCCGATGCTAAAGGATCCTTGGTTTTGATAAATACAGGTAACTTGTTGAACCTGGAGACCAGGATATCCACTTTAACAGTCCCTCCATTTATGACATATCACGATGAAGGGCCCATTCCCCTTGGTCCAAGCTGTGACAACCCACCTAGGGAGCTACGTGCTTGGCTGGATAGACAAAAAGGCAGGTAGAGAGGGAGCTTGTCTCTTCCATACCAAAAAGATGAGTTGAAGAGGCCTTTAATGGAATCGGGTTAATAAAATGGCTTTAAAAGCGGCCACCAAGAGGCTCAGAATGCTCAGAGAATCCAAGAGCGACACTTGTTTAATCTTAAGGTCCGAGCAGGAGATCTGAGAGACCAGTTTGTTTTCTGGAAAAAAAGACTTTTGCTTGGACTGTCAAGAATGCGACTCAAATGCTCTAGGCAAATGGTAGGCTAGAGAGCGGAATTTAAGAAATGAACTGGGGAACCAAAATCCTGAAGAATCCGAGTAGTCCTGTGGAATTTTTCAGATAGCTGGAAGTGAGAGGAGTCTTATAGAAGAAGGTCCTCTAGATACTCTGACCTGAAAGGGGTGCAAGTACATTTGTGAATACTCTGGTAACAGGATAGGCAAAATGGCAGTGTGAAAAACTAGAAGCATTTGTCCCCTACTGCGAAACGTAGAAAGCACTAATGAAGTTGGTAAATAGGAAAATACAGATAGGCATCTTGGATGTCTGTCTACAAATGCCAGTACTCCCCTTGACACAAAGGGGCAAAAAACGGATCTTGCAAATGCCACATTAAACTTTAGAACCAGGGGGTATTCGCTTAGGAGTTTAATGTTCAGGATAGGATGAATGCCTTTGATGCGTTTTGGTATGAGAACAGGCTTTAAATATAATATTTAACCTGTCATCCAAAAAGGTTCTACAATGACTACTCACTGGTAAAAGATGGTTCAGGTCATTCTGCAAATCTGACTGTCCTTGAGCAGATTTTGGTTGGTTTGAGAGAAGACCGTGATTAAGGTGTAGGGTTTTAAACTCTATATTTAGCTTTGAACCCACTGATGGAACCCCAAGGCCTGGGACATCTGACCCAGAGAAAAGGGAAGAGGGCTTTGGAGTACACTTTGTGGATTTTGTTTTCATGTATTTCACTGAAAGGAAGGGCTTTAGCAGTTGTAGCCTGGGTGTTTTGAAGCCATGAAGAAGGGATTTTAAACCTTTTGATGTGGAGAAAGGACCTTTCTCTGTGACATCTTTGATAAATTTGTCAAGTGGCTAAATAAAGTGATGTCCACCATGTGAATAGAAATCAAAGCCCCGCTGGAGATTTGTGTCATGACTCGTTCTAGAGTATCCACACAGCGCAACAGTGTGGAAACAGGGTTCGCATGTCCAAGATATAGTGTGCTGCAATCCGGGGGCAGAACATCTTGTAGCAAAGTCTTTCTGGCAAGAGGGTGGAAGGAAGACACACACACACACACACACACACTTTATAAAGGCTTTAGGCAAAAGTGGTAGTAAACTGTGTGACCTGTGGTGTGATGCAACACCTGCTCACCAAGCCGAGACCAAGCCGAGACCAAGCCGAGACCAAGCCGAGACCAAGCCGAGACCAAGCCGAGTGGTTGAATTTCAGCACCAAGTTTGAAAAAGTTTGAAAAATGTAAACGTATTAGTGAAAATGTTTCAAAACACATTCCAGGTTTCCCGATAGTTTAAACATAGAAACACCCACTATTAAGAATACACATTAGGGGGTTATTTACTAAAGGCAAATCCACTTTGCACTACAAGTGCATTGCATGTGCACTTGGAAGTGCAGTCACTGTAGATCTGAGGGGAACATGCAAGGAAAATAAAACAGCATTTTTAGCTTGTACATGATTGGATGATAAAATCAGCAGAGCGTCCCATCATTTCAAATCTTCCCCTCAGATCTACAGCGATTGCACTTCCAAGTGCACTTGCAGTGCAAAGTGGATTTGCCTTTAGCAAATAATCCCCATAGTGTAAAGCAATTGGAGGCATTATGCCCCATACTTGCTGTGGGACTACAGTAAGTATTAGAGAAACAGGGTGACCTGTCCATGTCACTGGTCCCTTTATATAGGGTCCAGGCTTCACTTATTTCAGTGGGCATATACCCAGGAGGAATGTCATCAAAAAACGCTGCCAATCATCCAAAAAGGTACTAGCCTATAACCTAGGGTACATGAACATTAAGCATGTGCTCTGCCGTCGTGTATATATAAATAGTATTAATTTAGGCTTTTTTCAACCCAGTAAATTTTGGATGAATATTTTATATTTTGTAGAAAACCAAACTCAAGATGCTTTGTAATACACATTATGCTTTTACCAGGAAAATGTAGGAACAATCTACAGTTTCCGATCCCCATTTACTGTTGAACTCATCACAAAATCACAAAAACTGATGATCTTTTCACCTTGTAATATATTTGCTGGACACATGTCAATCTTTGTTACCACCACAAAGACTGGAACGTTTAATGCCAATGCCAGACCGAGGTGCTCCTTAGTCATGCCCACTATGCCAGCATTGCTGCCGACCTGTGGAAAGGAAGAGTATAAAAGAAAAAATATATATACGATTACTCCCAAATATTCTTCAGTTCACCAAATAAGTTTTCTGTAATGACAAAAAGGGGATCATTTATGTGCATCTAAACCCAAAGACAAAATGTTATATAATGTAGCTTATACCAGTCCTTAGACATGGTGATTGCATTTGTTTTATTTTTAGTAAACAAGTGCAGTCACCACATCTAAGTAATGGTTAACCCGCAAAATACAATTAGTTGTACTAGTAAAAACCTTTTCTTGAAGTTCATTACAGGACAGTATCCAGGAACAATGCATAGCTGCCACCTTCAGCAGAATGGACACTAACAAGCAAGCCTCAGTTTCAAAGCAATCAATGGTAAGAGTAGATCATAACGGTGGGGCAGGACCTGTGTCATGTAATGTACGTTAAAAAAAAATAATAATAACAACTGGTAGAATTTAAACATTTGAACACATGACAAATTGACAGTCTTGCAAATCTGAGAAACAGATGCCCAATGCTGGAAAGTCAAAAGAAGCACTAACAGATCTAGTAGAGTTCACATACGTTTGAATAAGAAGTTTATAAATTCACATGGAGATGGGGGAAAGAGATGCATGTTGTCCCAGGCTAGGACCCTAAAGCCTCGTACACACGGTCGGACTTTTGGCCAACAAACTTCATTTTGAGCAACAAACTTTTTTGGGTTTTTTTTTGTTTTCATCGGACAAAAGTTCGGTCTGCAAACGGACAAACTTTTGGCCAACAAAAGTCCGATGGAGCAAAGTCCGACCGTGTATACAGAAAACCATCAGACTTTTGACCGATGGACAAAACAAAAAATGTTAAAATCAACCAACAATAGCAGAAGTTGACCAAAGGGTGGCGGTAAAGAGCCAAAAAGACATGTGATGTTGGAAAAAAATTTGGGAAAGTTTGCAGTAAAGTCCTGTGGTGTGTATGCTATGGGTGTGCCCGGCCAACTCCGGACAAAAATCCACGGAAAAGTCAGATGGAAGTCCGACCGTGTGTATGGGGCTTTAGGAATGACAAAGATTTGGTTGTTCAAACAAAGCTTTAGATGAGGAAAACAAACAGTGTACACCACATCCAGAGATAGTGGAGAATGCCTTTCTTAGGATGGTAAGGAGACAAAGACAGAACAATTTTGTGGTTAAATGGAAACCACAGGATATTATAGTGAAAGATGAAGGCAGGAGGTCCACGTCTAGCATCCTGATTGACAGAGGTCTCGAAATGCCTCAAGGGGAAGAGACCATTCCCCATAGTTCAAACGTTGACAAACTACCAATTTTCCAACCCTGGAATATGAACTTGAGATAAGACTGGAATGGGACATTCCATCCAAGCCACGGTTAGTTCTATTTTGAGCAGAGAGACTTCCAGTCTCCCCTGGTGATTGATGTAAACCACTGCTGTGCATTGTCCAACTGAATCCTGACCGAGAGACTCGGCAGTCAAAAAAGGTAGAGCAAAGAATAACCCAACTGCTCTAAGCTCAAGGATTTTGTTCATGAGATGAGCTTTCTTTTCACTGAGAGAAGAGTCCACTCCTACTTGACAAGCTGGCATACATTATGACCATCCATCATAGGGGCACCAAGCCAGAGACTCCAGGGGTGTGGGCGAATGTGCTGGTTTAGAGACGGTCCTGTTCTCCCATGCAGCCAGACAGTTTAGGAGGTAAATTGGGCTTAAGGGTTTGTGATCTGTCCAGTAACATTTCCTGCCTTAAGGTGTCTCCACTCTACTGTAGGAGAAACAAAACTGCAGGACTGTCAATCTAGGGATAGGGTAGTATTCGATGCATTAGCCAAATTAGACGGACTCTACTAACCAACGTAAGCCCAAGTGCAATCATAAAAATGTATTATATGCGCACAAGAGATATAACTTACAGTCAGAAGGGCATGCCCCTTTGGTTAGCTGAAATCCTCTTCCATCAATGCAACCCCCTCCCATCATAATCATCTGGTGTGTCAGGGATAATATAATTGTGGGAGTGGTGACAGGTTATCATCATCAAGAGTGCCCAACAATGTCTGCCCTTCAACCCCAGCTCCGCCACTTATATAGTTTCTATAAAATGAAATTGGATCTATGGACCTTTCAATCATCTGCCTGTCCATGCCATAGCTCATGATGAGAGCCTGTGACTATTCCCACCATTCTATAAAAACTTCTGCTACACTGGACAATTATGGCGACGGGGATAGGGTATGATTGGAGGAGAATTTCAGGCAACAGACAAGACATCAGCACAAGGACACATTCTACGGACTGAAAGTTATGTCCCGCGTGCAGATATAGGGTCCTATAGAAAAGGACGCTGTGCAGACTCCATAGAGCGCATATCCAGAGTCTCTGAAAATGGTTTTGAATTCAAAATGGCAATCCACCTGCTGTCCATTGCGACTGTTGGCACTAAATTAACAATTTGTGGAAATACTCCCTAGTGAGGCACACACCACAGGGCAGGATTACACCAGGGCATACACCAACAGCAGTCTTCAAGTACAAGAGGCCAACTTAACCAAATCCATGGACCTGTAAAGCAGCCTGCAGCTTCCACCAATGCTTCACTATGGGGGGGGGGGGTTTGTTTCAGAGCAAAAAGAACACACCTGTCTAAGGACAATAGGGGGGAAAAAAAAAAAAAAAAGACCCAACATTTGTGGAAAGGGTTATGCAGGGTTGTTCCTCTATATAGTCCCGTATCCTGTAATGTACAATAAAGAAATTACATTTGTGTTCTTGGGTTTAGATATCCTTTACATACAATATAACCATTTAAAGCATACAACTGAAATAATAAATTTTAAGTGTACTACCAATTTGCGCTAGTCAGAGATTTGCAGATATCAGTTTATAAAGATGCATTCCACCTACAGTGCCTTGAACAAGTATTCATACCCTTTGAAATTTTCCACATTTCATCATGTTACAACCAAAAACATAAATGTATTTTATAGGGATATTATGCGATAGACCAACACAAAGTGGCACATAAAATTGTTCCTCTCGTTGCAATTACAACGACAAGTCTGTCAGATTGGATGGAGAGCGTCTGAACAGCAATTTTCAAGTCTTGCCACAGATTCTCAATTGGATTTAAGTCTTGACTTTGACCGAGCCATTCAAACACATGATTATGCTTTGATCTAGACCATTCCATTTTAGCTCTGGCTGTATGTTTAGGGTCATTGTCCTGCTGGAAGGTGAACCTCTGCCCCAGTCTCAAGTCTTTTGCAGATAAGTTTTCTTCTAAGATTGCCCTGTATTTGGCTCCATCAACTCTGACCAGCTTCCCTGTCCCTGCTGAAGAAAAGCATCCAAACAACATGATGCTGCCACCACCATGTTTCGCGGTTGGGATGGTGTGTTCAAAATGATGTGCATTTTTATTTTTCCGCCACACATAGCGTTTTTCTTTAGGCCAAAAAGTTTAATTTTGGTCTCATCTGACCAGAGCCCCTTCATCCACATGTTTGCGGTGTCCCCCCCCCATAGCTTCTCGCAAGCTGTAAAACTGGACTTTCATGGCTTTCTTTCAATAGCTTTCTTCTTGCCATTCTTCAATAAATGCCAGATTTGTGGAGTTTCAAAACAAATTTTTCTGTGGACAGATTCTCCTACCCAAGCTGTGGATCTCTGCAGCTCCTCCAGAGTGACCATGGACCTCTTGGCTGCTTTTCTGATTAATGCTCTCTTTGCCTAGCCTTTCAGTTTTGGCAGATGGGCATGTCTTGGTAGGTTCGCAGTTGTGCCATACTCTTTCCATTTCTGGATGATTGATTGAATAGTGCTTTGTGAGATGTTCAAAGCTTGTGATAATTTTTTTTTTTTTTTTTATATAATCCAACCCTGCTTTAATCTTCTCCACAACTTAATCCTTGACCTGTCTTGTGTGTTGCTTGGCCTTCATGCTGCCATTTGTTCACCAAGGTTCTTCAACAAACCTCAGAGCTTCACAGAACAGCTGTATTTATACTGAAATTAAAAATTACACACAGGTGAACTAATTAGGCGACTTCTGAAGGCAATTGGTTACACTAGATTTGAGGTAGGGGTATTAGGCTTCATGCCCACAGACGTTTTTAACAGCTGCGTTTTTTACAGCTTAAAAACGCCTGTCCTTGTTATTGTAATTTTTTTTTTTTTTAAACGTCGGAGCTAAAAAACACGACCGCACGTTACTGCGCGTTTGACGCTCGCGTTTTTTTCTGCCTAACTCCGACGCTGAGGAACGCACTGGTCCTGGTTTTTTTTTTACAGCTCAAAAACGTCTAGGTGGGCATGAAGCTATAGACTAACATGGACAGGCGTTTAAGCTGTAAAAAACGCTCAAAAACGCGGCTGTAAAAACGTCCGTGGGCATGAGGCCTAAGAGTAAAGGGGGCTGAATACAAATACACGCCACACTTTTCAGATATTCATTTGTAAAAAAATTAGGAAAGCCTTTTAAAAATTTTCCTTCCACTTCACAATTATGTGCCACTTTGTGATGGTCTATAACTTAAAATGCCAACTAAATACATTTACATTGATTGTAGCATGACAAAATGTGAAAAATTTCAAAAAAGGGTATGAATAATTTTCAACACGCTGTAAATAAAACTACTGGATCCAAGTGGAAAGCGCAAAAAAGAGGGGTCAGCAATGCAATCAAGACTGAAATTCGACTGGGTGGTGCGCAATAGGACAGCCTGTACTCCAGCAGATTTTAGACATCTACATACACCTTCTGGATCTTCACTGTTCTGAACATAGTTAAGGTCCCTTGCATCAAACACATGGCCAAGCTGGTATTTAAATGCCATTGCATAAACAAACAAACACACACATACACTGGTTTTAAAGCAATTCATCAAATCTTAATATCCGCACTGTTGGACTGAAGAGGTTTTCCAATTGTATCTAAAAGCATGATTATGGAAGGGGTGCCCGGCTTTGGGGGAAAAAAAAAAAAAAAAAAAAAAAAAAAAAAAAAAAAAATCGCTGCTCCCCGGCCAACAAACTTTGCACACTTGTAGAGGAAGAGTGAGGCTACACGTGTGCCAAGTTTGGGGTCCAGGGGACCTACGGCAGGCCGGTACCGGGTCCCCAAAGTCCGAGAGATCAGGCGAAAATAGGTGACTCGAGTATAAGCCAGGGGGGCATTTTCAACACAAAAAATTGCAGAAAAAAAAAAAATCACGGCTTATACGGTAAGTACAGTATAACAGTATATCAGCAATGCAAGACCATTCTAACACAACCTGGATTCTTTTTATTGAAGCTTCAAAATTAAAATACTGTACATGTGTAAACCGATCTATCTACAGTCACCGAGATTGTTTTGCCCTTGAATTGGGGTATCTGGTTTCAATAAAAGAAAAAAAATAATAAAAAAAAAGAAAAATTTACTTTGATTGTTTTTCACTCTTATAATCTATTTGGAAAAACATAGCAATGCAAGTCTTATGCCGGTTACCTAGAATTTTTTTTGTGTGCGCTACAGATTACTTAATTTACGGCCCTAAAGATATCTCTCCCCTTTTTCTCGTTGTGCAATTAAAGCATGGCAAGAGTTCTAACCCGAAAGAAATAAAAAAAATTGCTTTGGAAGCCCTTTTTAATGCCATGCTGCTGGCTTTTAGGCTCTGTTCACACTCAGGCATTTTTGGGCATTTTTTCTGCTCTTATGCCCCATACACACGATCGGAAAATCCGACAAACCGTGGATTTTTTTGACAGAATGTTGGCTCAAACTTGTGTTGCATACACACGGTCACACAAATCTTGTCTGAAATTCCGACCGTCAAGAACGTGGTGATGTACAAGCCGTACGACGAGCCGATATCAATGAAGTTCAATAGGCAGTTCGGCTCTTTTGCTTGATTCTGAGCATGCGTGTTTTTTTGCGAGTCGGAAATGCATACAGACGAGCAGAATTTCCGTCAAGAACTTTTTCCGGTCGGAAAAATAGAGAACCAGCTCTCAATCTTTTGCTGGTGGAAATTCTGCCAGAAAATGTTGATTGAGCATACACACGGTCGGAATATCCGACCAAAAGCGCACATCCAAATTGTTTTTGATAGGAAATCCCATCGTGTGTATGGGGCATGGGCGTTTTTTTAGAGCCGAGGCCTAACAAGACAAATCCCCATTAATTTCAATGACCCCTGTTCACATCTGTGCATTCTGTCACCTAAAGCAAAAACGGCAGTCGCTCAAAAAAAGTACCTAAGCTTCTTTTTTGGCAGATTACAGGCGTTAAACTCCTTTTACATTGGTGACCTTGAAAACACGTGTACAAAAAAACGCTGTAAAACTGCAAAAACACCAGAGAAAAAAAATGCCTGTAAAATAGCAGCGCCTAGATGTGAACGGAGCCTAATGCCCGTTTGAGTGAACAACCCACCACAAGTGAACCGAGTTCTACCTCCACTGTGAACTCCGATATTAATGGCGCGTTTCAAAAAGAGTTGATGAAAGAAACAGGCAGAGCATTAGACACCAGCAGTAGTGAAATGTTTTTTTTACCAACAAAGTTGGGTGGAAAACTACACAAGTGTTGCATAAAGCGTAACTTAAAAGTGGTTGTAAACAAAGCTCTGCATCCTTCCTCTGTTCCTGTGTCAAGCTCCTAACTGATAAAATTCTGTCATCTAAATTCAGAACTTTTGAAGGGATGTAGAAAAGCGAAGACTGCAGATAAAGTAAAACTTAGGTAGGAGGATTTGTTTCATCTGAGGTTATTCATTTCACTGGGTAGAAGTGAAGATTTACAACCACTTTAAAAGATAAATAATGGTTTATGCCAAGGTTACTAGTAGAAAGGACTTGTTAACTGGTTGCCAGGGGAGTGAGGGATAGGACAAGTAAAAGTCCTTTATACTGGTACCCTAAGAATAAACAAGCAATTAACCCATGCAGTGCAGGAAAAGCCCCACTGAGGAAAAAAAAAAAAAATTGTTTCCCCTGGAGTTCAGCTTTAAGATAATAGCAAATACAATCATTTTGGTGCTGCAAAAAAATTAAATAAAAAGGAAACACGAACTCTGGTACTACTCAAAGAGAAAAGGTTTTATGTACAAACACAAAATACCAAAAGCTTGAGCTCACCATCAGCATGCAGAAATCTGGTAGGTGACCAGTCATTCCAAACACAGTGGTCTTCAAATATTTCTCATGGCCAGCAAGGTCTATAAAAGTAATGATCTTTGAAGACTTCTCACATATCTTGGTCCATTCCAGACTACCTCCATGATTGTCTGGTTTGTTTACAACATGTCCATGGCTATCAAAGCCTAGGATGTCATTGCCCACACTGCTGGTGCGGCCCGACTCGATCTCATGCTTGTGTCGAAAAAGTTTCTGTCTGGCAAAACCACGGCCATTGTCAAGTTCTCCATGTGTCAGAACTCCTAAAAGCGTACTCTTCCCAGCGTCCACATTGCCAACTACAGCCACCCTACAACAGAAAACAGTAAGACATACACTTATTTTGGGCACTTCTACTATTCACAGAACATAGGTATAAATGTATCAGGAAGGGAAGAAAGACTAAAATATAAAAAAAAAGGTGCAAGTCTGCAAGTATAGATAAAATACCCATCGATTATTCCAGAAATCTATTGTGCTCCAAACTTCCTGTAGAAAACCAACACCACTGCCTCTGCCGCATTGAAACCCCAAGCAGTGTAAGTCCTACACGAATTCTCCCTGCTGGAGTATAGAACATCCCATCTTATGTATAGGAGATGAGGAGAGGGCGTTTGTCTGTAGTTCAGAAGGAGAGAACTCCAAGCGGACAGCATTGCTTGGGATTGTAGTGCAGAATAAGCAGCATTGTCAGCTCACTACAGACGTAATACATGCAAATAGCCTCATATTTAACGATTTTTAAAAGGAGTGGGTTAAAAAAAAATATATATATATATATACACACACACACACACACACACACACACACATACATACATACACACACATACATACATACATACATACATACATAATAAATTGCATTTTGATGCAAGGTCTGCTTTGAATGCACAATCATGTGCAAAAGGAAAATAAAAATAGTTTTTGTCTCAACAGTAAAAGCAGTCTTCTGGAATCTAGTACAAGACACAGGTCCTTCCCCTCTGTTCATGATCTTCTTATTGCTTATTACTAAACTGAGGCTAGATGGGAAAGGATGCAGATTCCCTCCTCCTCCCCCCCCCCCCCCCCCCCCCCCCCAGTGTTCAGTTGCCTATAACCCATGGTTAAAGACTACAGATTCAATGTCCTGTACTCAAAGAAGTGGAGTTTACTGGCAAGCCAAAAATCCTATTTCTTAGTCTTACAGTACACAGGCTATTGTGATTCCAAAAGCACTCCAACCGAGGGGGTGGGCAACAAAAACGCCAAAAGTGTCGCATAACAAAAAGGATCAAGAGGATCTTGACATCCAAAACTGTCAGGAGGCCTAGGTAAAACTTCAGCCTCGCAAGCCACTTTACACCCCTCTTCTCTCTCACTTGCAACATGATTTTTCTTGAGTTTAAACCCTCCCCTCTTATGGGTAAAACAAATGTTAATGCCCAAGCACAAGTTTGCTACTTGACATGTGTTCATAAAAGTGTACGTATCGTCACAAAGACTGTATCAAGGTGTATTATAATTTGTTGTTTTTCGCCAGACAAATTGCGCTTTCTTTTGGTGGTAAATGGTAACGGATAGCCACTTTTTTTTTTTTTATATCTATCAAAGGAAATGTGGCCGAAAATAGTAAAGTAAAAAAAAAAAAAAAATTTGGTAAATTTAGCTGTACATTTCCAATTACCAAAATTTAATCACCAAACAACCCCTCAAAAATTCTGCTCCTGACGATTCCAGCGATACCACATGTGCATTGTTAGTACCCAGAAACAGTTTACAATAATGCACTAACCACTTACTGCAGCAGGTCGGCTCCTTGACGCAAATCGCCGTAGCTGTGAGTCGGCTCCTTTAAGAGCCATGGCAGGCACGTTCTATCTATATATAGAGAGAATTTGGAACAAGATCTGTTCTCTAGGCAGTCCCACCCCCGAGGGAACACATTTAACCCCTTGATCGTTTCCCTAGTGTTACTCCCTGCCAGTGACATTTACACAGTAATCAGTGCATTTTTATAGCACCGATCGCAGAAAGAAAGAAAGAAAGAAAGAAAGAAAGAAAGAAAGAAAGAAAGAAAGGTTTGATCTGTTCACCGCAATGGTCGCAGTCCGCTAAAAAACACAGATCGCCGCCATTACTAGTAAAAAAAAAAAAAAAAAAAAGCCACAAATATAGCATATACAAAATAGGCGATAACTTTTTTTGCGCAAACCAATCAATATAAGCTTATTGCAATTTTTACCAAAAATTATGTAGAATATATTGGCCTAAAACTGATGAAGTTTAATTTTTTTTCCTTTTGGGATATTCATTATAGCAAAAAATTTGTTTTTCTTAAAAATTGTCGCTTTTTTATAGCGCAAAAAATAAAAACCGCATAGGTGATCAAATACCACTCAAAAAAGAGGAGGTAAGCCACCACTCTGTGCAATGTTCTTGCACAGAACAGGGAAGTATTCAATTTTTATCAAAAAAATTGAATAAATGTTAGATCACTTTAATGAGGTGATGCATCGATTTGGGCCTTTTATGTATGCATATAGTTCAGCTTTAATTGCTGTACCTAATATGGACCAAAATTCCTTACAAAACACCAAAAATAAATATTGTAGCACACAGACACAAACATCTGAATAGGTAATCTCACCTTACTTCCAAGAAGTCATTATCTCCCACTCGTTTGCGCACCAGGTAGTCCCGTACTTTGCCTCCAACCTCTTGGTGCTCTCGCAGCAGGATCATGTCAGCACCAATCTGCTCTGCCATGCTAGCTACTGTAGCCACAGATGCCTCCATATCACCCTCATTTAGCCCATATTCTGTACCATCTGAAATGAAAAATAAGGTAGCATAGGAAAAACAAAACAAACATTAAGGCCTCATGCACACTGGACGTTAAAAAATGGGATTTTTGTACTCACCGTAAAATCCATTTCTCTGACATCCATGGACCGACACGGCGTCTCTTACACTTTACACGTGGGTATATGTCCCTGCTTGCAGGAGAAGACCTAGGCAGAATGTTAAATGTTAAAACATTCCAAAACAAACCAGAGCTGAACAGGCCCGCCCAGGGGGGCGGTCCCTCCGGACATTACCCTCACACCTGCAGCTAGCAGGCCTCAGTTCGTAACAAAGCAGCACAAACTAAAAGGAAGGGTGGGTGCCGTGTCGGTCCTTGGATGTCAGAGAAATGGATTTTACGGCGAGTACAAAAATCCCATTTTCTCTTATCCATGGACCGACACGGCGTCTTACACTTTACACGTGGGATGTCCCAAAGCGGTGTCAAGAGGGATGGGAGCAGTATAAATGGAAAAACCAAAAAAACTTCACTCCAAACAAGGCAGAACTCCCCAACGGAGGAGTTGCCACTTTAAACAGCGGCCTGCAACACCTTGCGGCCGAAGGAAGCATCCGGAGATGCAGCCTCATCAACCCTATAAAACATAGAAAAGGTATGAACAGACGACCAGGTCGCCGCCTTGCACACTTGTGCAACCGACGCTTGATGTCGGAAAACCCAGGAAGCACCAATTGCCCTGGTGGAATGCGCCGTAACTGGGAAGGGAGGCGCCCGCCCCATGAGAGTATAGGCTTGAAAGCCGGTTTGTCCGATCCACCTAGAAAAAGGTGGCAGACGAAGCCGCTTGACCCTGTATCTGACCAGAGACAGTCAAACAGAGAGTAGACTTCCGAATAGAAGCAGCAGACAGGCACACCTGCAAGGCACGTACCACATTCAAAGTGTGCCGCGCGCACTCTGGGATGCGACGGGCGAGGACACTAGGACGGGAGGATAATGTCCTCATTTTTAGGTGAAAGGTCAAGATCACCCTTGACAAAAGAGAAAGTCGCGGATGCAACACCGCCTTATCCTTATGGATGACTAAATATGGTGACTTGCAGTACAAGGTCGCCAATTCAGATACTCGTCTAACAGAAGTGATTGCCACTAAAAAGAGCCACCCACTGAGACAAAGCGAAGAGGGGAATATCCCTGATATTCTCAAAAGGAGGTTCCTGGAGAACCGAGAGTACCAATTCCGATCCCACGGGGGGGAAAGGAGACAGGACAGGAGGGAGCCCATGGCGAACCCCCTGTACAAGGGTGCCAACCAAGGAATGACCCGCTAGTGGTCACCGAAAGAAGACGGCCAAGGCCGAAACTGACCCTAAATGATACTCAAAGCGAGCCTTTGGGCCACGCCATGCTGTAGGAAACGCAGGATTCTAAGGACGGAATACGTCCGAGGATGTCAGTCCAGCTCTTCGCACATGGCGATGTAAGCTATTCCAGGTACAGAGATAGTTCTGGAGGAAGACTTCCGTGTCCTTCATATGGACGAAATGACCGAGTCCGAGAGCCCCGGTCTCTCAACACCTGGCTTATAACAGCCATGCCGTTAAGGCCCGAGACTGTAAAGGCAGGATGAAATATATGACTTTGAGACAGAAAGTCCTCCCTATTGGCAACCATCAGGGAACGGCCTCGACGAGACGTACCAGATCGGCGCACCAGTGAAGCCGAGGTCGATCCGGAGCAATGAGGATCACCGGAATTCCCTCGGTCGCCACCCTGCACAGCAGGCGAGGAAGCAACTGCAGCGGAGGATAAACGTGTATCAGGTGATCATGACCCCATGGGCCACTGACGCCTCTGATGCATCCGCCCAAGGATCCCTGGATCTGGCCACAAATCGACAACTTACAATTGAGTCGAGAAGCCATCGGGTCCACCTCCGGCGTGCCCCACCGTTTGTGTGGCAAAGGAGTTGAAATACCTCCGGGTGCAAGGACCACTCTCCCCGGTCCAACGTCTGGCAACTCAATAGTCCGCCAGTTCTATGCCCGGAATGTAAACGGCTGACAGAGCCGGCACGCTTCCTTTAGTCCACTTCAGGGTACGGGGGACCTCGGAAGCCTCAGCTGAGCTTCGAGGTGGTCGACATACGCCACCACCGTGACTTGTCCGACAGGATCCTAATGGAACGATCCTGCAATCTCTCAGACCACGAGGAGAGGCACAGTCTGATGGCCCGTATTTCCAGAACATTAAAATCGGCAAACGGGCTTCGTCCGGAGTCCAAGCCCTTGGGCCAACAGGACTCCCCAGATTACACCCCAGCCCTTCAGGCTGGCGTCTGTAGTGAACACCGTCCATTGGACGGGGAGGAACGACTTCCCGGACCGAAGAGCCGGGGACCCAAACTCCATGTCAGGGACGCCCTGACCAGGTGGCTCACCTGGATCGGAAAATCCAAAGACAACGGGGATTTGTCCCAAGGGAACAAGATCTCCTTCTGCAATGCCCTGGTGTGTGATTGGGCATACGGAATGGCCTCGAAAGAGGTCACCATGAGTCCCAGGATTCCCATGCAAAAACGGATTGACGACCATTTTTTGGGATGTCAGCATCCGTACTGCAGACTGAAGTGTCAGTAGCTTCCCCGGAGGTAGGAATACCTTTTGCCTCCAAGGAGTCCAGAATCAGACCGAGATACTCCAAATCTCGAGTCGGGACCCGGACTGACTCCTGAATGTTTAGGAGCCACCCGAAGTCCCTGAGGGTCTGACTGACGATAGTCACACTGTCTTCTAATACTGAGCCATTTCCTGCTCTGAGAAGAAGATCGTCCAGATAGCCCACGACAGCAATGCCTTGCTGTCTCAGCAAGCTAGAACCGGCACAAGCACCTTAGTGAACACCCTCGGCGCCGGGGCTAGGCCAAAAGGAAGAGCCACAAATTGATAGTGGACTTGATCGCAAGCGCAGATCGGAACATACAAGTAGGCGTCCTTGAATTCCAAGTTCGCCAGAAAATCCCCTTGACGGAGTGCACTGACCACCGTGCGAATGGATTCCATGCGGAACTTTTGCACCTTCACGAAGGCATTCAGGACCTGGAGGTCCAAGATAGGCCAGTAGAATCCCTGAAACCTCTCCTGTGACGGAACCGGCACAATCACTCCGGACCTCAAACCTGAATAGGCCCCATAGGGCCACCCGACGGGCAGGAAGGAGAGGAAGATTCGAGGGAAGAATCTGTCTGGTATTAGGAACGGAACCTATCCTGATCACCTCGCACACCCACCAGTAGGAGATCCGGGAGGTCCATTGATCCGTGGACCTGCAAAGTCGTCCCCCCTACCCCAGAGTTGGGAGGGGGCAAGACTTCACGCGGAGGCGGGCTAGGGAGCCGGCTTGTTCGGCATACGCACCCAGGGGCGCTCGTGTCCACCAGCCGTACCGCTGTCAGTCTGGGGGGGCCTCCCCGTTGACTGACGAAAATATCCCCTTTTTTCTGGAAAGGAGGGACCCTGCTTATAGCGGCCTCCTTGCCAGCCTGAGGAAGAACAGTGCTTTTACCTCCCGTGACATCCTTGATGATGTCATCCAGCGCAGCACCGAAAAAACCTACAACCTTTTAATGGTAAACCCTTCCGAGGCTTTTTAGAAGCTAGGTCAGCAGACCAGCATTTCAACCAGATCAGACCACGCAATACCCTGAGTTATAAGGGGCCGCGTCAAACGTGGTGTCGCCACATAAACCAGGCCCTGCACCATTTGTGGGCCAGAGCAATAGTGTCTGGAGGAAGAACATGCTCCTGTACAGTTGCCCATCCCGCAAGTGTTGGAGACACAAGGGTCGCCGCTACCACAAGCCGTAGGGCGGACCCCAACAAGGCAAACATGGCTCTACTCACCACTGACCTCCTGTGAGTGGGGTCCTTAAATGCAGGAGTCCCCTCCACCGGGAGAATGGTGGCCTTGTTCAACCGGGCGACTGGAGGGTCGACCACTGGGGGAGAAGCCCACATTTTTAGTAGGGCATCCTTAAAAGGGGTATCTGATAGACAAACGCCGCGGGACCATAAAAGACTTCTGCGGCTTTTTCCCCAGACCTTGTCAGTGAGCTGGTCAAAGAAAGGTACATAATGAAAAAAACACTTTTTAGAAGGCCCGGCCCCAAGGAACCAGAGGAGACCGTCCGCCTGAGGTTCTGCATCCGCAGCATTTAGCTTGCGAGTGTCCCTCACTGCATCAATGAGTTCACAAAACAAGCACCCTGTCATTTACTGACACAGAACTGGAGTTTTCCTTGCAAGGAATGTCCTGTTCAAAACCATCAAATATATATTCAGAGCTAGGGTCCTGAGCGGTAGTGGCTAGGCCCATATCTGAATCAGCGCATTACCCCCTTTTTTTTTTTTTTGTGGAAAAAAGGTGGGGATAGGGGCTTTTTTGCTCCCTTGCGCTCACACACTGCTTTCTCCTGGTCAGATTAATGATTCCAGGAATGCCGACAACTGGTCCCTAAGGACCGCAGGTGCAGAAGCACTGTCAGTTGTCTCTAACAATGTGAAGAAAACAGGTGAACCAGACTCCAATATTGCCACCCTCTAAGACCTTATTCACCATTATAGTGAATAATACAGCCCACCCACAGGCCGTGCTGGGGCTGAGGAGGGGATACCTGGAGTACTCACCACCCCTAGGGACCGCTGTATGAGCCGCGCTGTAGCGCTGTATGAGTCGTGCTGTAGCGCTGTATGAGTCGCGCTGGTGCAGCCTGAGGTGAAGAATCTGTGGGGATGTGTGTATTCCGCGCCGTACAGCAGCGCTGCTAGAGGCCGAAAACGAAAGTGCAAGTGCCGCGGCTACAAGAAAATGGCCGCCAGGCACCAGTTTAACTATGTATTAAGCCTCAGCCAAAATGGCCGCCAATGGCGCATTTTTTAAAAATAAAACACTGCGCCAATGGCGCACAGAAAACACCACAGCCAGTCCCCCAGAACACTTCCCAATAAAAATAACAGTCATGGAGCGGCCCCCCCAAGGCAGAGTGACCCCCCAAGTATCCCCACACAGCACAAAAGGGTGCAGAGAGCAGCATACAGGGGCGAGACAGGGAGAACCCCCCACACACAGAAACACAGCCAGCATGTACTCACCTTGCAGCAGGAGAGACTACTTACCCGTCCCGCAAGCACCTTGGAGAACACCCCCAGTGCCAATAGAGGGCCTCACTGGCTTGTTTCAGACAGGCCTATCACAGAGTCGTACTGCGTAGCTGTCGGCCCGGTCCACCGCGAAAGATACAGTAGGTACTGTTCGATCTTGAGAGGACCGCGGGAGCATGAAAGCAACCCGGCCACCCCTGGAGCCATGGGGTATGTCGTGAACTGAGTCTCACGCACACAAGGCGAGGATCAGCATGCTCGATGGTCGGACAGGGAAGACTACGAGGATACTAGTGTACCCAACCTGTTGCCCAGCCGACAGTTGATTGAAGGTCTCAAAAATAAAATAATAAAATTCCCAAAGGAATAAAAATTAAAAGTAAAATCTTCCAGGAGACTGGCTCCTGAGAGAGCCACGTCTTCTCCTTGGCAGAAAAAAACTGAGGTCTGCTAGCTGCAGGTGTGAGGGTAATGTCCGGAGGGACCGCCCCCCTGGGCGGGGCTGTTCAGCTCTGGTTTGTTCTGGAATGTTTTAACATTTAACATTCTGCCTAGGTCTTCTCCTGCAAGCAGGGACATATACCCACGTGTAAAGTGTAAGAGACGCCGTGTCGGTCCATGGATGATAAGAGAAATAACATTTAAAAAAAACACCAGTAGCTTTGCAGCGAGTTAAAAGTTTTTTGCAATAGCATTCATCGTTAATTTTTCCTTATTCAATGGTGAGTACCGTTTGAGCGTTTATCACCATTTGACGTCAAGGCATTTTTACAGCTGAAAACCTTATCAGAACCCACTCTTTTTTCTTTTTTTTTTTTAAAAGCCATAAACGGCTGATAACAGCCTGTGTGTGCATGGACACATATGATAACATGATGACCGCACACACACACACAAACACACACACACACACACACACACACACACGGTGGGAACAGCAATCAAAACCAACTTCACCCCAACACAACCAGAGCTCCTCAGAGGAGTTGTAACCTTTAAACAGCCGCCTGCAAAACTTTGCGGCCAAAACAAGCATCCGAAGATGCGCTCACATCAACCTTGTAAAACTTAGTAAAAAAGTGTGAACAGACGACCAGGTCGCCGCCTTGCACACCTGTGAGACAGACGCTTGATGCCGGAAAGCCCAGGAAGCACTAACAGCCCTGGTCGAATGCGCCGTGACAGGAAACGGAGGAGCCCGCCCTTTCAGGGCATAGGCCTGAATCACGATCTGTCTGATCCACAGAGAAATGGTGCCCGACGAGACCGCCAGGCCCCTCTTTGGACCAGACACCGACACAAACCGTGAGTCTGACCTCTGAAAACGGAGCCGAAGTAGACAGATGCATTCCTTGGACGTGGTACGTGCTCTACGGGTGTAACGCAACCTCTTTGGGATACGACGGCCTAGGACACAAGGATGGAAGTACAATGTCATTTAGATGGAAAGCCGAAACCAACTTCGGAAGAAACGAAGACTGCGGGCGTAGCACTGCTTTATCCTTATGGAGGATCAAGTAGGGGGACTTGCAAGACAAGGCCGCCAACTCAGAAACCCACCTGACAGATGTAATAGCCACCAGAAAAGGTAACTTTGAGAGAGTGTCAAGAGGGGAATCTGACGTACCGAGAGCACCAGATTCAAAATCCCACAAAAAAGGTAGTGGTGGTCGAATCGGAGGAGCCACATGCTGGACCCCTTGCACAAATGTACTCACCAGTGAATGAGCTGCCAAGGGTTGTTGAAAGAAAAACAGCCAATGCTGAAATCTGCCCCTTAACAGTGCTTAAGGCAAGTTTCTGATCCACTCCACGCTTTAAAAACAGCAGGATCCTGGAAACCGAATATGCCCGTGGACGCCACCCCATCTCCTCACACAGAGATGTAGGCCTTCCAGGTGCGACGATAGATCTTCAGAGAAGATGACTTCCGTGCCCTAAGCATGGTGGAAATTACTGAAATTACTGAATCCCTCAGAACCCGACTTTCAACAGCCATGCCGTTAAAGCCAGCGACTGTAAATCAGGATGAACTATAGGACCTTGCGACAGAAGGTCCTCACATCGGCAGTCGCCAAGGGACATCCGCCACCAGGCGTACTAGGTCGGCATACCAGGGACGCCGAGGCCATCTAGAATCACCGGAATCCCCTCGGTCTCCACTCTGGATGTTAGCGACCTCCAATGCTGCAGCCGAGCTTCTTCTTCCTCCTTGATGCTCGACATATGCCACCGCCGTGGCGTTGTCCGACTGGATCCTGACTAGACGTCCCTGCATCCTCTGTGACCATGTGGAGAGGCACTGCCTGATTGCCCGAAGTTCCAGCACATTGATCGACATGCAGGATTCTTCCTGTGTCCACTGAACACCCCAAACTCCCCCCCCAAACGGTCAGGCTGGCATCCGTCGTGATCACCGTCCAGTGAAAGGGAAGGAACGACTTTCCGGACTGAAGGGCCGGAGATCTCAGCCACCAGACCAGGGAAGCCCCGACTAGCTGGCTCACCTGGATTTGACAATCCAGGGACAACGGAGATTTGTCCCATTTGGACAGGATCTCCTTTTGAAAGACGCGTGTGCAATTGAACATATGGTAACGCCTCGAAGGTGGCTACCATGAGACCTAGGACTCGCATGCAAAAGTGCAGCGACGACCACCTGCAGGATGCCAACAGCTTCACCGCAACTTTTCCAAAGGGAGAAAAAAAACTCTCGCCTCTGAGAAGTCCAGAATCAAGCCCAGGTATTCCAGTCGCTGAGTCGGCACCAACACCGACATCTGGAGGTTCAGTACCCAACCAAATTCTTGAAGGGTCTGTCTGGCAAGCGCCACATCCCCCTCTAATTCTGAGGCGGAAGCTGCTCTCAGAAGGAGGTCGTCCAAGTAGCCCACGATAGCGATTCCTCGCTGTCTCAGCAAGGCCAGAATCGGGGCGAGCACCTTGGTGCCGATGCCAGGTCAAAAAGGGAGAGCCACAAATTGGTAGTGGTCTTCCCCCACTGCAAGCACTGATGCCTGCCGAAAACGGGGACATGCAAGTATGCATCCTTGATGTCCAAGGACGCCAGAAAATCCGCAGGATGGAGTGCAGCGACCACAGAGCGAATTGATGCCATCCTGAACTTCCGAAACTTTACAAAAGGCATTGAGGGCCTTGAAGTCCAGGATTGGACGGACTCCGTCTTTCTTCGGGACCACAAACAGATTTGAGTAGAAACCCTGAAACCTTTCCTGCAGCGAGAAAGGTATGATTACCCCGCACTTCAGCAAGTCCTGTACTGCACTTAGGGCAGCCCGACGAGCCGGAAGAAGAGGAAGGTTTGGAGGGAAAGAATCTGTTTGGTGGACAAGAAAGAAACCATCTTGTACCCTGATGAAACCACTTCACAAACCCACTGGTCGGAAAGCAGGGAAGTCCACCGAGCTGCAAATTCGTGAAGATGTCGCCCCCACCCGGGAGTCGGGCGGGAGCAAACCTTCATGCAGTAGCAGATTTGTTCGCAGGCTTGTTTGGCTTGCGAACCCAGGGAACGCTTCTGTCCCCCAGCGGGACCCTTGTCGGCCTAGGAAGGTCTGCCAGCGGGTCCTGACTGACGAAAAAACGCTTTTGCGCCCTGGCCTATAGCACAGCGTGCCCCTACCTCCAGTGACATCCTTAATAATTTCATCCAGCGAGGCTACAAATGGCCTCCCTCCCTTAAAGGGCAAGTCCGCCAGAGCCTTCTTGGAAGCCTGGTCTGCAGACCAGCATTTTAGCCAAATCAGGCGATGCAGTACCACAGCAGATACTGAGGCTCTGGAAGTCAGGGGAGCTGTATCCAGGGCTGCATCGTAGACATATTTAAGGCCATGCACCAACTGGTCGGCCAGTTCTACGCAGACGAGGGAAGCCCTATTGCTTCACCAACTCACGGTGCAACAATTTTGCCCATTCTGTAAGTGTCTGACACCAGGGCCGCAGCCAATACAGGCCGTAATGCTGACCCCAGCATGGTGAACATGGACCGGGCCATAGCTTTGGACGTCCTATCTGCAGGATCCTTAAATGCAGGGGTCCCCTCTACCGGAATCGTGGTCATCTTGTTTAACCACTTAAAGACCTCTCAGTGTGTGTGTGTATGTGTATATATATATATATATATATATATATATATATATATATATATATATATATATATATATATATATATATATATACACACATATACATATACACACATATACACACACACGTCGGCAGAATGGCTCGTACAGGCACAATAACGTACCTGTACGTGGCCCTTTAACAGATGACGCCTGCGGTGCGCTCGCGGCCCCCCTGCCTTCCCCGTGAGTCGGACCGCGGTTCCCGCGGACTCGATCGCCGCGGGCATTCCCGCGATCGTCTCACGGAGGCATGGAGCGGGGAGATGTTAGTGTTAAACACAACATCTCCCCTACTGACAATGTCAGCGATCTCCGCTCTGTGTAATCAGAGCGGAGATCGGTGACGTGTCACTAGTAGCCACGCCCCCCCTCAGTTGGTAACACGCCCGTAGGCACACTTAACCCCTCCAGCTCCCCTAGTGGTTAACCCCTTCACTGCCAGTGTAATTTTTACAGTAACCAGTGCATTTTTATTGCACTGATCGCTGTAAAAAATGACAATGGTCCCAAAAATGTGTCAAAAGTGTCTGATGTGTCCGCCATAATGTTGCAGTCACGAGAAGGAGAAAGAAAAAAAATAAAAATATAAAAGCTGATCGCCGCCATTACTAGTAAAAAAAAAAAATAATTCATATACATGCCTTAAAACTATCCCCTATTTTGTAAACGCTATAATTTTTGCGCAAACCAATCAATAAATGGCGATTGCAATTTTTTTTTACCAAAAATATGTAGAAGAAGAATACGTATCAGCCTAAACTGAGGAAAAAAAAAATAGGATTTTTGTACTCGCTGTAAAATCCATTTCTGACGTCCATGGACTGACACAGCTGGATACTGTAAACGCGTGGGTATATGTCCCTGCTCGCAGGAGAAGATCTAGGCAGAATGTTAGAAACATTCTAGAACAAACCAGAGCTGAACAGCCCCGCCCAGGGGGGCGGTCCCTCCGGACATTACCCTCCCACCTGCAGTCAGCAGACCTCAGTTCGTAACAAAGCAGTACAAATCTTAAAAGGAAGGGTGGGTGCTGTGTCAGTCCATGGACGTCAGAGAAATGCATTTTACGGTGAGTACAAAAATCCTATTTTCTCTGATCGTCCATGGACTGACAGCTGGATACTGTAAACACGTGGGACGTCCCAAAGCAGTATCAGAAGGGTGGGAGCAGTAGTAAAGGAACAACCAAAACTTCACTCCAAACAAGCAGAGCTCCTGAACGGAGGAGTTGCAACATTAAACAGCGGCCTGCAATGCTTTGCGGCCGAAGGGAGCATCCGAAGATGCAGCAAAATCAACCTTATAAAATCTTGAAAAGATATGAACGGACGACCAGGTCGTCGCCTTGCACACTTGTGTAACCGACGCTTGATGTCGGAAGGCCCAGGAAGCACCAATTGCCTTGGTGGAATGTGCCGCAACCGGAAAGGGAGGCGCCCGCACTTTAAGGGCATAAGGCCTGTATGACGGTCTGCCTGATCCACCTAGAGACGGTGGGAGACAACACCGCTCGCCCCTGTTTTGGACCAGACACAGATTTCCGAATGGAAACAGTAGCAGACAGGTACACTCGTAAGGCTTGTACCCATCTTAATGTATGAAGCACAAAAACTCTCAGGGATGCGATAAGTGAGGACACAAGGACTGAAGAACAATGTCCTTCTTAAGGTGAAAGGCCGAGACCATCTTTTGAAAAGGACGGTCGTGGGCACAACACCGCCATATCCTTATGGAGGACCAAGTAAGGCGACTTGCCGGACAAAGCCGCCAACTCAGACTCCCACCTAACTGAAGCAATGGCCACTAAGAAGGCCAACTTCCGGGACAAGGTCAAGAGAGGAATCTCTGATATTCTCAAAGGGATGTTTTTGGAGAACCAAGATGCATCAAATTCAGATCCCAAGTAGGGAGAGGGGGCTTGACAGGGGGGATCACATGGCGAACCCCCTGCACAAAAAGGTGCTAATCAAGGAATGGCCCGGTAGCGGTCATTGAAAAAAAGACAGCCCGGGCAAAAATCCGACACTCAAAAAAGGTATGCAAGGCCAGCTTTTGGGTCACACCATGCTGTAAGAACAGAAAATCCTGGGAACGGAATACATCCGAGGACGCCACTCAAGTTCCTCGCACATAGCGATGTAAGCCTTAAAAAGGTACAGTGAGATATCTTTCTGGAGGAAGATTCCCGTGTCAACAACATAGAAGAGATGACCGAATACGAGAGAACTCGGTCCTTCAGCACCTGGCTTTAAACAGCCATGCCATTAAAGCCAAGGCCTGTAAAGCAGGATGAAGTATGGGATCATGAGACAGAAGGTCCACCCCAATAGGCAGTCGCCAGGAACGTCTGCGACTAGTCAAAGTAGATCGGCGTACAAATGTCGCCGTTCCGGAGCACTGGAATGGCCTCAGCCCCTACTCTGCGAAGCCGACGAGGCAACAGTAGCGGAGGGTAAGCATATATCAGGCGATACTGCCCCCACGGGCTTCCAACGCCTCTGACGCGTCCGCCCAGGGGTCCCTGGACCTGACCACGATCTTGCCACCTTGCGAGTGAGTTGAGAGGCCATAAGGTCCACTTCCGGTGCCCCAGCTCCGGTAAAGGAGGTGGAAACACCTCCGGATGCAAGGACCCTTCCCCTGCAATGCACACGGCCAACAGGACCGTCTTGCAGCGAGATGTATGAAAATCCCAAAGAGACTCCGCAATGTATCGGAGAAGGGAGGCCTAGGTGTACAGGGTGCCTCAACTGTTGGCTAATAAAGGCAACTTGACGGAACTTCCCTAGAAACTCGGTCAGAGGACTAGTACTTCAGCCTCCACAGGTGGTGCAAACCCACCCCGGGCACAGAGACCCTAAAGGCTAAAGGCAGTTGCAGTGCACCTGCTAGACGACTGATGGATGAAGCAGAGGCTTTTGCCCAGTCATTGAGCTACAAAAAAATGCAGCCACTAACGGGCGTAACGCTAACCTCAGCCTGGCGAACACAGTCCAAGCCAGCGCTTCTAATCACCACTGAAAGCAGGTGGAAAGTGATACCCCTAAAACCAGGGATCCTTGTTACAATACTCCATCCAGCAGCTACCCATGTTTAAGTGCTGATTGTACAAACACATAGTTTATACTATGTATTGCGTCAAACGCGCAAATGGAGAGTGTGGGAGGAAACCCACCCAGCCACAAAGAGCATAATACCACCACATACGGCATATGTCGTTTAGTATGTGTGGATAAACCTATTAAAACACGTATATACTGTGCCAGCGACGAAGGCGCGCACATCATCGGGGCCTGGACGTAAACCAGCCACGCAGATTGCGTACACAACCGTGTAGGTATGTTAGCCTGCGAATAAACAAATTGCACATGTTTATACTGTGCATAGCGCTGAGAATGCGCACACCATTGGAACGCAGGGGAGAAACCTGAGCACCCGGATGAAACCCATGCAGACTGCATACGCATATCGTGTAGGTATTATAGTGTGTGTGCTAAACATTTTGCACAAGCTCATGTGTGCATAGCACCGAAGGCGCACACACCGTTGGCGCGTGGAAGGAACCAAAGTACCCCACGCATACAATACCTACAACTACTGTGAATGTATTTAGTGTATAAACATAATGTGTATGTTTTCGCCGTGTATTGCACCAAAGACATGCATGTCATGTAGCGTGGACGGAAACCCACGCAGACTGCACAGACATACCAGGTAGGTACGTTAGTATGTGGATATCCAATTGGCCAAATTTAGACTGTGCATAGTGCCGAAGCGCCCATACCAATGGAGTGTGGGAGGGAACCGGAGTACCCGGAGGAAAACCACACAGACCGTGTAGGTATTATAGCATGCGTGATAAACATTGAACATGTTTAACTGTGCAGAAGGCCAAAAGGCGCACATACCGTCAGCGCGTGGGAGGAAACCGGAACACCCGGAAGAACTACACGCAGACAGCACACAGATGCCGTGTGGGAATGATAGCATGTGAATCAACATATTGCACGTTTATGCTGTGCATTTCCATTGGAGCGTGGGGGGAAACCAGAGTACCTGGAGGAACCCCACGCAAACAGTATACCCATACTGTAAACATGTATAGTATGTGCAATAAACATATTGAACATGTCTATACTGTGCGGATAGCCGAAGCGCACATACCATGAGAGCGCGGGAGGACACCAGAGCCCCCGCCGACCCAGAGAGTATAATACATACATATACTGTGAATGTATCTGGAGTCGTGCATAAACATTTTGTACGTTTATATCATGCATGGCACTGAAACACAGCATTCGAACGTGGGGGGAACACTCACACAGACACAGAGACCAATAACACATACACTGAATGTATGCAGTGTAGAGGTATAGGATGAGTTTAAATTATGGTGCAGAGGCGCATAATCTTCTCTGTATCATTCCAACCTGCTTGACTGTGCTGCCGAAGCAGCATGCAGATAACAGGTAACCTCTGATCCTCAGACCGTGTGTCTGTCAGAGCTCAAGCGTTATCCAGGAAATGGCGGGAAATGTTGCCTCAGGCTATCAATCAGAAGGCTCACAGGGACTAGAGACATAAATGAATAAAGTTCTCCCCCCCCACCATGTATCATCCATGCTGCTCTGAGGCAGCGTGTGTGGAAAACAGTGAGGAAGCTGTGTAAAAGAAAAGCTTGTCACAGCAATTCCAGCTTGAGAGTGTTCTTCACACCATCAATGAGATCACTTACAAGCGCCCTGTCATTCACCGACACAGAACTGGAGTCTTCCTCACAAGGGAATGTCCTGTTCATAAATATTAAATATTCAGAGCTAGGGTCCTGAGCCCAATAGCTAGGCCTATATCTGACTCAGAGCACTCCTTCACTAAAGATTTTTGTGGGGGGGGGGCTTATAGCTCCTTTTGCTCACACACCACTTCCATTCTGACAAGGAATGATTCCAGGACTGCTGAGAACTGGTCCATAAGGACCGCAGGTGTAGGAAACATATGAACATGTTTAATTAACTGTGCAGCACTGCCAGTTGCCCCAGGCAAGTGTGGAGAGCAGGTGTATCAGACTCCATAACGCCACCCTCTGAGACCTTATACACTATACAGTGAATATACAGTCTACCCACTGGCTACACGGAGGCTGAGGAGGGGATACCCGGAGGACCCACCAACCCTTAATGACTGCTCAGTCTGTGAGGAGATTGTGAGGGGATTCGCGCCGCCGCTAGAATCGAAAATAAATGCGCGGCGGCCACAAGAAAATAGGCGCCAGCCGCAGCTACAACTGCGCCATTGAACGCCAAGATGGCTGCCGAGCGCGAAATTCAAAGCTCCCGCTAATGCGCGCGCAATAATCACCTCACACACCAGAAAAAACTGCAGACATGAGCGCCCAGCCAGGCCAGAGTGACCCCCAAGCAACTCTCAGCACAGCACCGGTACAGGGTGCAGAGAGCAACATAACAGGGGGGAGACAGGGAGAACCCCCCCACACACAGAAACACAGCCAGTATGTACTCACCTTGCAGCAGGAGAGACTACTTACCCGGCCCTAGAGGGACCCACTAGCTTGTTTCAGACAGACCTATCACAGAGTCGCACTGCGTAGCTGTCGTCCCGGTCCACCGCGAAAGATACAGTAGGTACTGTTCAATCTTAAGAGGACCGCGGGAGCATGGAAGCAACCCAGC
Organism: Rana muscosa; assembly: GCA_029206835.1. Lineage (NCBI taxonomy): Eukaryota > Metazoa > Chordata > Amphibia > Anura > Ranidae > Rana > Rana muscosa. The sequence continues at coordinate 415,652,585 of CM055120.1, forward strand.
CACCCCTGGAGCCATGGGGTATGTCGTCAACTGAGCCTCACGCACACAAGGCGAGAATCAGCACGCTCGATGGTCGAACAGGGAAGACTACGAGGATACTAGTGTACCCAACCTATTGCCCAGCCGACAGTTGATTGAAGGTCTCAAAAATAAAATAAAATTCCCAAAAAGGAATAAAATGTAAAGGTAAAATCTTCCAGGAGACTGGCTCCTGAGAGCCACGTCTTCTCCTTCTGCTAGGCAGAAAAAAAACTGAGGTCTGCTGACTGCAGGTGGGAGGGTAATGTACGGAGGGACCTCCCCCCTGGGCGGGGCTGTTCAGCTCTGGTTTGTTCTAGAATGTTTCTAACATCTAACATTCTGCCTAGATCTTCTCCTGCGAGCAGGGACATATACCCACGTGTTTACAGTATCCAGCTGCGTCAGTCCATGGACGATAAGAGAATTTTTTTTATATATTTTTTGGGGATATTTATGATAGCAAAAAGTAAAAAATATGTCTTTCAAAATTGTCGCTCTATTTTTGTTTATGGCGCAAAAAATAAACACTGCAGAGGTGATCAAATACCACCAAAAGAAAGCTCTATTTGTGGGGGGAAAAAAAAAAAAAAAGGACACCAATTGTGTTTGAGAGCCACGTCGCACGACCGCGCAATTGTCAGTTAAAGCGAAGAAGTGCCGAATCACAAAAAGGGGCCTGGTCCTTATGCTGCGTATTGGTCCGGTGCTTAAGTGGTTAACCTGGATACCGGGGGGTCCACAACCAGGGGAGAAGCTCATTTTTTCAGAAGGCTGTCCTCAAAAAGGGTAACGGACCACCATGCGTTTTGGGACCGAAAAGGTCCTCTGCGGTCATTCCCATTCTTTGTCTATAAACTTATCAAAATAAGTTACATAGGGAAACACCTTAGCAGTGCGGGTCGGCTTGTGGGACCCAAAAGGGACCAACACCTCATTAGATGCCCCAGCCGCATCCTCCAGCTTGAGGGTCTCCCGCACTGCGATAAGTGATCCAACAAGCGCCTTCTCCTGCGCTGACCCGGACACGGAGTCTTCCTCACTGTCCGAATGGTCCTGGTCCACATCCTCTGACACTTCAGAACAGTGTCACAGCCAGGCCCGAGTCTGAGTCAGAGTTTTCCCCAGAAGATGGAGGGAGGGGGGGCGCTTTTTACCCCCCTTTCGCCCACACATCGCCTCCACCCTGGCAACAAATGATTCCAGGACCGCCGAGAAAGCGTCCATAGGTACCGCAGGGGCACCGGTTGCTTACACAGGAATGTCTGGGGAAGAAGCGCCAGCTTCTGACGCCATGCCGACCCGCTCACCTGACAGCCACTCAGGGGACTAAAGTCAAGGTAGGGCTGGGCGATTTTCCCCTCCCAAAAAAATCAGCGATTTTTTTATAAAAAAAACTCGATATTCGATTAGATATAATAAAGTGCATCAAACAAACAAAATTGCAAAGGCAAACCCTTTCTCTAACTGCAAAGAGAGTGTGCAACAAAGATTGTTTAACATCCAAATTATTAATACTGTATTTGGATTTAGCTAATAAAAACAAAAAATCTTGAGGTTACTCTTAGTTGAATTGAACTGTGCCCGTGCCTCTCTGTGCCCGTGCCTCAATCACTGTGCCCGTACCTGATGCAGATTTTCGTGGGTTACGGATTTTACTGCTACACCGGCGGCCATTCCAGTATTCAAAATCCGCGCCTCCTCCTCGTCTGTGATAGGTGGAACACACAATTTCCCAGCATTCAGTGTTCCGCCTATCACAGACATCCGCTCATCCTCATAACACAGACGAGGATGAGAGGATGTCCGTGATAGGCTGAACACTGCCTGCTGTGAAATTGAGTGTTCCGCCTATCACAGACGACGAGGACTCGGGAGGCACGGCTTTTGAACACTGCAATGGCTGCATGATATGCTGATCAGGTAGGCAGACAGCGGCTTGCGGTTAGTTAGTGTTACATTACATCTACTTGCGGCGGCTGCGGCGAGTAGATGTAATAAAGGTAACGCCGCCCAGTGCCATTCAGGATACGCCCCTTGCAGCCCTGCTACGGAAACTCTGAAGGAAAAAAAAAAATTAAAATTTGATTTTCTTCAAATCTGAATCGATGTGAACTCAAAACTAGATTCAAGATTAAAAATCGATTTTTTTCCCCAGCCCTAAGTCAAGGTACAAAAAAGGCCCAGCCTCCTAGCTGCTACAGACCGAGGGGTTTCCCAGAGAACTCACCACCCTGACCCAGGCACTGCGGTCCACTCTATCTCCTGCACAGTGTGTGCCTGAGATGATCTGTGCCGTTCGCGCCTTTCAGAATGACAAAACCAGTGCTAGAGGCCAAAACCAATGTTAAAGCCACAAAAAGATGTCCGTTGGCTGCCTAAGGGGAAGAAAAAAAAAAAAAAAGCTAAAACAAAATGGCCGCCCACTGTATTAGCAGTAGAAACAGCGTGGCTACAGGAAAATGGCGCCAGCGCATCAAAAATGGCGCTGATCGTTTGAGGTAAAAATAAAAGGCTGCAAAAACACTAGGCCGCCCAGCGGAGGCCCCCCACATGGCAGACCACCCACACTAGAGCGGACCCGGACACACAACGCAGCCCCCAGCCAGGACCCCGGAGCCCCCCCGTTAGGTACACAGCAGGCCCAGCAAATGCATGGGGAGGAGGGATGGATGGGGAGAGAGAGGAAACGGAGGGCGAAAGACCCCCTAATCAACCACCCCAGGAATGCCCAGCTGTTGCATCCTGCCAAGACAGGAGGAACCTTACTTACCCGTCCCGCGGGAACTGCTGGACGCGTTCCTGACAGACCCATCACCGAGCAGTATGGAGTGGCTGTCGGCCACGGCTCACTGTGACTCGGACGCAGTAGCCCAGTCATATGTGAGCCCCGGAGCATATCGTTTACCGGCCACCGCTGGAGCAAACGGGGTATGTCGTGGCCGATCCAGTGCGTATTCAAACCTCTCTGCTAATGATCTGTAAATACAGATCATTAGTAAAGAGGTTTGACAGTACTGCACAGAAATTTGTTAAACCCCATCAGTGAGTAGCAACAATATCACTCAGCCCCCCCATCGCCACCAGCCACAAACCACCCCCCCCCCCCCCCAGCCCACGACACAAAAATCCACACACCGGGCCCAGGAAAAATTGGCTGCACAATACCGGTCCCTGGCACCGAAAAGGTGGGGGTTCGCTGCTGGAGCAAACAATATATCCTGTACACATTTCATAAAATTCATGCTTAAAAAAAAACACAACATTTACACACGTGTAGTAACTATCAACATACCAGATCCTTGACCAATAACATATATCGTCTCCCCTCGTCCTTCATCCATTCGCTCACGTAGCTGGCGTAAAAGGCTGTCATACTGCTCTCCACTGGGGCTTACCAAGACATGCTATGGAGAGGAAAGAAAGAAAAAAATTTAAAAAAATGACAGGACATTGTGATAGGTACGCCCTGAAACAGGCTTATTGAAAACTAGACTGCGATTTTTGTTGGTTGTATTATTCTGTGAGATGACATTTCGTCGTTTTGGAATAGTCTGCACACTAAACCTTTTTCGCTGCCAGGCTCTGCGCTCCGCTTTTAAACTCAGCTGGCTGGACCATTTTATGCCTTCCCCCCCCCCCCCCCCCCCCCCCAATAGTTTTTTTTTTTCCCCCCTTTACAGCTTTCTAAAAGACCCCCCAAACAATATATTTTCTGAAAGCACATGACCTGTAGAATAAAAATACTATCGTAAATTGCGCCTTTTTTGCGAAATGGTGAAAAATCTAACGTACACAAAAATGGAAATGTCCAAATTTCTCTAAAAATCTTGAAGTTTTATTTTCCACTCAAAGCTTTTCAGTAGTGATGCACCGAATTGGTTTTCGGTATCAAAAAACCTATCTTGATTGATCCCGAAAACCGAAACCGAAAGTGACTGTTTTTAAATAATATTTTTATACAGGTGATGGCCAGAGACTGGGACCATGGTACAGGAGATCAATGCAGCCTCACCTGTGTCCCCAAGTTCAGCAGCCTCACCTGTGCAGGGGAAGAGAGGAGAGCCGCTGCCACCTGGTGATTAGAGCGTTGGTAACATAACAGCTTTCATTTCAATAGCTGTGTGTTCCCTGTGGCGCGCCATGACATACAGCCCCTCCCCTTGTCCGGGGAACTTTTATAGACAGATCACACCCCCCCCAGGATTGGACGGGTGATCTGTCTATCAAAGTGCCCGGACAAAGAGGGGCTGTATGTGATGGCGCGCCACAGGGAACACACAGCTATTGAAATGAAAGCTGTTATGTTCCCAGCGCTCTAATCACCAGGTGGCAGCGGCTCTCCTCTCCCACAGCGACACCCCCGTAATGGCAGCACCAGGGGCAGAGCCCCGCCCCATTTTTGTCTCCAGTATCGGCCTAATTTCTCGTTCGTCTTTTTGACCAAAGAGCCATTAACAGCCGATATGTTTCGGTGGCCGAAATTTCGGTGCATCCCTGCTTTTCAAAGTTTGTAAAAGACTGCCCCCCCCCAACCATTATTTCTGAAAGCACATAACCAGAATGAATAAAAAAAAAAAAAAAAAAAAAGGTGCTACTGATTAAGGCCCCTGTGATATTTGCGCAAAATGTTAATCAAAAAATACAGTAAAATCATTAGCAGATACAAGCATAGCAAACTTACAAGATGCCTGCCAAATATAAAAAGCAAAAAAAAAAAAAAAAAAAAACTATCAAGTTAAAATCAAATATTTGTACATTTTTAATTGCGTCTTATGAAATGGTGGAAAAAAAAAAAAAAAAAAAAAAAAAAGGGGAAGGTGCGCAAAACTGTTAATAAAAACAATTTACTCTAAAAATCTGAAATCATCCTTTTACACAGACAGCTTTCGGAGTTTGTAAAAAAAAAATTGTGCTACTGATTGTTCAGGCCCTGCAATAGTTGTGCAAATGTTTAAGCAAACCGCTATTTTCACAAAAAAAATAAAAATTGGTGCACAAAAACACAACAAAAACTTTCAAAAACCCTGCCAAATTCCTAGAACTCATTTGCATGGGGCGTACTAAAGTGTATGCTATTGTCGTGCGACAAATCGTGCTGTAATCGCGGGACACACGACACCCAAAGTAGCTCCTGAACTATTTTTGGGCGACATGCATCCCCACACTGGCAGTGTTCTGTGATTGTAGCACGATCGCGCGACAATCCCAGACCGCGATTTGAGGGGTCATGCAAATGAATGGCATCCCAAATGCAAGTCCTGTGTTTTATCATTTACACTCGGTGCTGTCAAATTGCGGACAGATCCGCTGCAAATCTGTCTGATTCAAAACACTGTAGTATGAATGCAGCCTTAGGTGGGGTCCAGAAAAAAGGATTTAACCACTGTAGGAAGAATAAATTATTAAGGCTGGAAACAGCACTCCGATTTTCCAAATGCAGAGT